>JARHVA010007046.1:20000-452500 GCA_037957365.1 Torreya grandis
TTGCTTAGTTCAACCAAAAATATATGGCAAGGATTCTTAAATTTTAAATTGAAAAATAGTTCATCTTATAATCATAAACATACCCGGTAGGATTTTTCTAGGTTTAAAAATTTTAAACCCATTCATATATAGAGGCTTCTAAGGTATTTCAATTAACATGGCAAAGACTATAAGTCACTAGCCCTTTCATATATGGTTTAATAGGTTGTATGTTGGGATCTTTGGATGGACAAGCCATCCATAAGGCCCAACATTCAAACATTATTTTTATAATTTCATAAAAATTAATTAATAAACCCTTATTATATTATTTCCATAATTAATTTTTATATTCATCCTAAAAATTAAATACATCACTAACCTTTGTTTTCATTTACCAAAGTTTGTTCTTATCCCTCATATATAGACCAAATCTCTTTTTTATTCCTATATCTTCTATTTTTTCTCTTCATGATGTCCAAGCCTCCATTATGCCCTTCTTATTCTCCTATATCATCCCATATATTCCCCAAACTTATTGGCCATAATTATGGCTTAGTCTATACATACAAACAAAGAGCTAACACAACTAATTTTATGCCATATTTTCCTCATGTAGAAGTCCTAAAATCCAAATAATAGTTTTGTTAAATTATTGTTAACTCAAGTCAAATACCATTTAGAAACTCTAATCATCTTGAACATTGTCAATTAATAATAAAATAATAGCTATATAACCCTTTGAAATATACATGTTTTTTGACTCCCCTTAGAACCATGCATCAACTTTATAGAAGTCCTTCAACATTATAATTTACATGCTTTGTTGACTGAATAACAAGTCCTTTAAA
Organism: Torreya grandis; assembly: GCA_037957365.1. Lineage (NCBI taxonomy): Eukaryota > Viridiplantae > Streptophyta > Pinopsida > Cupressales > Taxaceae > Torreya > Torreya grandis. The sequence continues at coordinate 20,831 of JARHVA010007046.1, forward strand.
CCTTATAGTCATTTATCAAATATTTTGAATTTCACTTATTAGTAATAAACATATTATAAAACACAATGACTTTGCCTAGCCATTTAACAATATAATCATTGTTTAATATAATATGAATATCAAAACCTTAGTCAACACTAAGTTAAATATAATGATGTTTCCTTTAATCATTTAACAATGATATTAACTATATTGAATCTGCATAGAATCATGTTTATTTCCTAAGCAAAAAGGATTTATAACAATCATTAATCAACAATATTAATCTCATAATGTCCATGCCAAACTAATGTCATCCATCATTATTAATAAATAACTATAATTTATTAATGAATTAATATAGGTGATTCAATTTATTATAAATGATAATAATAACCTTCTAAGAATTAATAATCACTTAACAACCTAATCAAGCACAATATTAGAATTCATCTAATGCATACAACTATGAATCCAAAAAAGCATTATTTATAATATAAACAGCTATATCATTAATAGTAGTAAGTCATATTTGGATAAGTATAGATTCAATCAATCTACCAAGAAATAAAATCAACTATTAATGTAGTAACACAACCATATTAGTTCCATCATATAACTAAATTAATAAGATGATCAAACAAAAAATAAGATCACAAAAGACATATATATCATAAATCAAAGACATACTATAACTATCTAACTCAAGCAATGAACATAAAGCATGTTAATCTATCATGGTGTGTTTGTGGGTTTCTAGATTTTACATATATCTTCCCTAATGCCTCCATCTACACCACCCTCTCTGATGATGCCCTTCCTCTGTCGTACTCTAAGGCATGGATATGTCCTACATCCACCTCACAACAATGAAGGTAGTTAGCCTAAAACATAAATATATCCTTAAAATATTATTATATAAACTAATAAACATGATCAAAATGTACAAAATATAAAAGTACACCTAATTCCATAGCTAATCAATCATGTTAATTTAGAAACATATAATTTTCCCATAATCATCATATGAAATAAAGCTTAATCAAATAGTAGTTAATCAATTAACAACCATGAAAATTCATAGATAAAAAGGTCATTAAACTTAGAGATAAATTGTTATGTGATATCCTTCCCCCTAAAGCTGGTCACCATCTTGATGACACTTATTCATGCATAAATTCTTAATTTAAAACATGATTCAATAGAAAATAACATAATATATAATAAAAAATCAAGTAAAAAAATATGGAAATATCCTGTAAAACTCATCATAGTCTTACCAAGTGGCACTATTTTTAGAATATTAGTCCCACTAGACCTTGCAGTATGATACGTCTATATTATACAAAATAAGTTTATGAGTGTCAATTATTTTGATTGAATCTACCATGACAACCCTAAGATCTAAAACCTACAAAGGATTCCAATCTAACACATGTGAAGGATCAGCAACATAATTTTTAAGATAAGACACATGAAAGACATTATGCAAAAGAGCCAAATCTTATGGCAATGCAAGCCTATATAATACAATATTGGCCACTTCCAAAACCTTGAAGGGTCTCGCATATCTAGGTGAAAGTTTTGATGACTTTCCAAACTAATCAACCTTTCTTAAGACTTAACCTATAGAAAAACTTTATCACCTACAAAAAACTACCTTATTGTTATCTTCAAATCAACATAATTTTTTTTCTATCATTAACCTCAACCAACCTCTCATTATCTTGACTTGTTCTATTTTTACAAGCATCTCAGGTCCAAAGACTACCTTCTCCTCTAACCTGTCCTAACTGATTGGTGTTCTACACCTGCTCCAATATAATGCCTCAAATATATCCATATTTAATTTTAATTGGTATGAGTTTTTGTAATCAAACTAAACTAATGGAAGGTATTCCTCCCACTTATATTACTCATCCATGAAATACTTATGAAGGATATCTTCTAAAACCTAGTTAACTCTCTCTATCTCTCCATTAGTTTTTAGGTGATACACGGTGCTAATATTTAATTGTGTACCTAGAGTTGAATTTAGAGTCAATAAAAATATAGAATTCATTTTTGGATATCGATTTAAAATGATATTTTCTAAAAATCCATGAAATTGATACACCTCTTTCATGAATCTCTTTGAAATCATAGGTGCATCATCTATCAAGTTTCCTAGTATGAAATGGGCTACCTTAGTTAGTTTGTCAACTATTTTTTTTAACTAATCGGGGTAAAAATTTATTCAATAACAGGCGAAGCCAAAACCATTACACAACCTTATCTTGCTCCACTAGAAGACTCAGCTTTTGGGAGAAATGCAAAGGCAGCAGTTTATAATCTAAAAGCTCCCACTGGGGTCCCTGTTCAGAGGCCCATTTGGCTAGACAGTCAGCAACCCCATTCCATTCATGGGGAATATGCTTGAAACTAATGGATTCCAACATAAAACTTAACTGATGAACCTGTTGCACAACCTCTGACAGACGCCACTCGGCATTAGCAGAATTATGATTAATTATCAGATCAATCACCACCTGGGAGTCTGAATCACAAATAATGTTAAGCCAGCCTAGATGATAGCACTATTTCAATGCCTGAAGGATGTCCAGTGCCTCCATATAATTATTGGAATGCCAACCTTTATAGATAGAGAAAATGAATTAAAGATTTTTAGAGCTATCACGCCCAGCACCACCAATTCCAGCATCCCTTAGGTTTCCTCTTAAGGAGCCATCTGTATTGATCTTCAACATTCCAAGAGAAGGAGGGGTCCATCGACCCATTCTACAAACTGGTTTGTGCCTTCACCTATCTCTATTCCAAGAGCTCATAGAAGGAGCGGAGGGAGTTGCGCCCGATAGCTTACCAGTAATGCTGTAGAAAGTAATATAATCATCAACTCCCAGACCTTCTGCCCTGACTCCTTTTGTAGTGAGAGTCTCTTGTAGTGACAAGCATACTTTCTCCCAAATAGCATCTAGGTTCCTCTATTCAGCTTGAAAAATGTGCCTATTTATTTCAATCCAAATGTTCTAAAGAATAAATGTAGGTCCTACAAACCAGGTAATTTGGAGGGATGACACTTTGGAAGTGGGAACACTAAGGTGATCCCAGAAGTCAATTAAAGAGGAGGCATGCCAGCAGGGTCTATGCCAAGTGTTCCACCATTTATGCCAAATACTCTTGGCAAATGGACAATGAAAGAATAGGTGCACCCCTGTTTCCCCCTCCTTACAGTAGAACACACATCTGGAGGGCCCTTGAAATCTGTGCTTGCACAAGTTGTCCCAGGTGAGGCATCTATTGTACACAAGCATCCACAAGAAGAAATTAAATTTGGGCCAGGTAAAGGGATTCCATATTTTCTTCCCCCAATGGAAATTAGCTTCCCCATAAACTTGCTTGGACAAGGCCTGATATCCCACCAAGATAGAATAGCCACTAGTAGACCTACCCCCCAAAGCGAGCACATCCTGACCTTGAAGAGAATTATAGTTCCTAGAATCTAATAGCTGAGATAGCTCAGACCTGGTCTCCAAGGACCCACCCGGTGGCCACTCCAAAGAATTTTTCCATCTAAATCCTATAGCCAGACCCATGTTATGCTCCTCCTTGTAGTGAGCCACATTGGTCTAGCTAGCATCTTAGAACACATCACATAAGGACTATAGGTGTGGGTGAGAGGACAAGAGTGGGGGTGACCCATCCCATGAGTCTTCCCAGAAGAGAGCCTACTCGTCTATCTTACAAATCTAGAACAGGCTGCATTTAATCAACTGAGCTCTAGCTTTGAGGGTACTCCAAATCATGGATCCACCCCTCTTAAGAGGCATCCAAACAATGATAGAGGGATCCACCCCCATAAATTACTTAAGAGCCAGGATACAAGCCCACATTTGGGACTGATTAGAACACCATCTCCAGTATAATTTAACAGCCAGAGCCTGGCTAGCTAGGATGGCTGAATGCAGTTTGAGTCCCCCATCTTTCTTAGGCTAAAAAATAGTTTCCCACTTGACCAGGCTCCATTTGGTGCACCGAAGGTTACCACTCCAAAGGAATTGGTGGGACAGGGTGTCAAATTCCTTAAGAAAATAAATTGGGGTAGCCTGCACCAAGCAGCAGTACATAGGAAGAGCTTGGATCACCGATTGTAACAGAGTAACTCTCCCAGCAGTAGAGAGCCATCTGTGAGTCCAGTGATTAACTTTTTGCCTCAGCTTATCCAAAACATTTTGCCAAAAGAGTCATGGCTGCCAACCAACCACAATGGGAATCCCCAAATATATAATCGAAAGAACATGAATTTGAAATCTCAGAATGGCCGCTCTTCTCCTCTGTATTGGTCTTGGAGTGTTAAAGAAATAAATAAAGGACTTATGATCATTGATTTTCTACCCCATAGCATCCAAATACATGTCAAGGGTTTCCCTGAAAGCTTCTGCCTCTTGAATGCAAGCTTTCCCAGCCAGAATAGTATCATCAACAAACTAAAGATGGGATGTGATTAAGCCATTCCCCCACTACCAACCCTGCACAATGTTTTGAGAAACCTGGAATTTGATAAGCCAGCCCAATCCTTCCACCAGAATGATAAATAAATAAGGGGACAATGGGTCTCCTTATCGAAGGCTTCTCGCTGCCCCAAATAGCTCAGTTGGTTGTCCATTGATGAGAATAGAGAAGGAGAGCATAGTAACACAACTCAACACCCATTAGATCCAAGCAGGGCTAAAACCAAAGGCCTACATGATTCTTTCCAAAAATCTCTAGCTAGCCCTATCATAGGCTTTAGCTAAGTCAAGCTTTATAAACATGGCCCACTCCTAAGAAGTGCTCATAGAGTGGATAGCCTCAGAAGCAATGACCAACTCATCCAAAATCTGCTTGCCAACAACAAAACCCCCCTGCTCCTCTGAAATAATCAATGAGAGGCAACTTTTGAGCCTCCCTGCTAAGAGCTTAGTGATAATTTTGTATATCACATTACAAAGCACAATAGGCCTGAAGTGGTCCAACTGATCTACCTGCTCTTTCTTCAAGATAAGGACCAGGAAGGTGGCATTCAAGGCCCTCAACATTTCTTTATTGGTAAAGGATTCCTGTATCACTTCAAAGAGATCCTGCTTGATGACATCCCATAAGTCCTGATAAAACTCCACTGGAAAGCCATCTGGCCTAGGAGCTTTACCTCTTTTCATACTAAAGACCACCCCCTCCACTTTAGTCGTCTCTATAGGCCTCATAAGATACTCATTCAGCTCTGGAGTCACCACAGAGGGGATGCAGGATAGCACTATATTTTCTACTAACTCAGAAGGATGCAGCCCTTCAGAGAAAAGACTAGAGAAATGGAGAACTGTAGCTCTAGAAATGTCTTGAGAGGTACTCAATCGAGATCCATCTGAGCACACCAAGTGGGTTAAATAGCTTCTATTACGCCTTGCCTGAACTGACTTGTGGAAGAAGGCAGTATTCCTATCACCTTCTTAGAGCCAATCAAGTTGTGCCTTCTGCTTCCAAAAAATCTCTTCTCTGAGTTCCCACTCTGTAAGGTCTTTCACTGCTTTGGACTCAACCAAATGAAGCTCCTCAAAAAAATTGTAGTCTCTAATCTGCCTAGTAATCCCGTCTAGCTGATCCTAGGCTTTTTTCCTCATAGTATGGAGATTCCTGAAGCTATTGAGATTCCAATACTTCAGCCTCCCTTTGACATACTGGAGTTTTTTAGAAAAAGAGAACATGGATGTACCATAGTTGGGTCTGCCCTGTCACCACCACTGCCCCATAAGCTCATGCAGGAAAGGTTCTCTGAGCCACATTAGCTAGAACTTAAAGGGGGGCTTCCTTGGTCTAGATATGTGGTTAGTGGACAGCTTAATCAGCCAATGATCTGATCCACCCTAGTCAAGTATCTCTGAAGTTAAGGACATGGAGCTATAATGCTAGTAATAAGACACCAGGAATCTTTCGAGGCATTCCAAAATACCATCCTCACCACTCCTCTTGTTATTCTAGGTGAAGGTGCCATTGAGGGGTTTGACATCTAAGAGGTGCAGAAGGTCAATATTTTGCTAGAAGATTTCCAATGAAGGCCTAAGCCGGGCCAGTCCTCCTCTCTTTTTCTCCATGTTGAGGACAACATTAAAATCCTCGATCAAGATCTAGGGCAAATAGGGGTGATAGCTTCTAATATATCGAACATGGTCCCACAACTTTTGTTGTCTAGGAAGGTCCATAGGGGTGTAAACATTAGTAACAAGAATGGTTTCCCTTAATTCTTTAGAAACAACAATCATTGTAAGAGCTAAATTACTAGCCAACCAGTAAAGAGGGGTTATGCTCTCTAGATTCCAACACATGGCCACCCCACTGGAACATCTAAATGCCCCCACACATTGGCTATGACTGAAGTACCAACATTTTTGCATAGAAGAGAACCATGAATTGACTAAAAATTTAGTCTCCTAGATACAAAGGATATCTGGAGAATTAGCAAAAACCAATTTAGATATAGCTCTTTGTCGGGGAGATCTATTCAAACCCCTCACATTCCAAGAAAGAACAATCATTGAGTAACATGTGAGAAATGTTCATCCAAGGGTTTAACATGCCCCACCTCTACTAGAAGATCCCATACAATTTTAAGTCTCTGTTGGTCCTTCCTACGCCCATCTCGTGAGGGATTAGAGCCAGTAGCCTTCTTAAATGGTCTTTGCAAAATGCCAAGGCTGGAGGAAGAGCCTTTTTCATTTTTGGATGCCTCCACCTCCTTTGCCAGGTCGGCCCAACAAACCTCCATGTCACCTTTAGGTAGCAAATTTGTGCTGGGCACATCTTGCATGACCCGGTCTATCTCCTAGGTCGGCCGATTCACCAAGGCTAGAGTTTCATCACTTGGGGTGAGTGGATCCATTGTCCCTTCTTCCTCCATCTGTAGCGACTCTGGAATGCCATCCTCTATATTCATGCTATCTAGAACTTCAAATCTATTGAAGTCAACCTCATTCTATCTATCAAAATTTGTCCTCTTCAACCCATGAGACTTTCCACAGTGCCTGACTGTAGTAAATCCATCCTTGTCGGGACCCTTGGAGCCATTTGTGCCATGATCAGTAGCTGCTATATAAAGTGGGTTTTTTCCTTTATTCAAGCCATCTGATTATTCTTGAACCTTCCCAAAATGTTTTTGCTATCTGGATCCTCTATCACCACTAGCCACCTGAGTTCCAGACACTTCTCCTTGTATAGCATTCTCTTTGATCGCCTGCGGACATTGTCTGTGCAAATGGCCATACTCATGACAAATGCGGCAACAGAATGGAATGGCTTTGTAATCAATTTGTTGGATCCAAGATGAGCTTCCCAGACAAATCTCAAGAGAATCTAGAAGGGGACTATTCAGATTAATCTCAACACAAATACAGGCATAGGATATTACCTTTTTATCCAGAGTTTGGTGTGCTATTGCCATCGGTGCTCCAAACAAGGCTGGTATCTAACGGAGGATATCCTCCTGCCAAAACTCCAATGGTAGTCTTGATAAATGAACCCAAATAAGGACATAGGTTGGGAGATCATCTGCAGAGTTGAAACTAGCATGCCAAGGTTTAAGGAAGAGGCCAATTCTATGGTAGAAGTAATGCCCTCCCTCAAAAATCCTATTATGGTCTGCTACAGAGGAAAAATTCACCATGAAATAACTGTTTCCTGCTAGCATAATGTCAAAATCCCCATCAATCTACCAAGTCCTCCTAATCCAAGCTTCTAATGCTGCTAATGAAATATAGATGCCCAAGAATTTGCATATTAGGGCGTGAGCAGATAAGTATTCGACCTCATCTTTTACTAAATCTTGGGAAATTACCAAGACCGGTCTCTCTTGACTTCTAGGCAAATAGCCATTGATTTTCCTAAGCCTGGAGCTCTCATCCACATAAGTCTTCTCCACCTCCTGTGTTATCCCCCCAGGTAGGGGCTGCTCATTCCTGGGGGTGCCATTCTGGCCGCCCAGCTTTAGTCCGTCACTCCCCACCATCGCTCCCCATGAAGTCTCGACACAAAAATTGCCTATTAGTTTGTCAACTATAACCAATATTATATCATGTCAATTCTATGATAATGACAACCCTTGGACAAAGTCCATGCTAATCACCTACCACTTTCATTCTGGTATATCATGAGAATATAACAATATTATTAGATGCATATGTTTATCTTCTACAAATTGACAATCCAAACAATGAGACAAAATCTATTGGCATCTTTCTTTATTCCTTTCCAAAAATAGAGTGGTCTTAACTCAACCATGAGCTTAGTTACACCTAGATGTTCTAAATATAAGGCATTATGTAGTTCGTTTAGTATCATTCTCATTAGATTATCTCTATATCAATCACATACTTCCTACCATCGTACCTCAAAATACCATCACTCTCTAACTTGAATCTTTTATACCTAGGATTTTATGAATTCTCTAACAATGCTATCTTAAACTAATTGTAAAACTCATCTCTTTGTAGGAATTTAATTACATGATCTTAAGAATCACTTATGATAGTAGCCATGATTTATATGTACCTTTTAAAACTTAAAGCATCAATAATTTTGTTCTCCTTACCTTTGATATAATTAATATCAAAATCATAATCAGATAAGAACTCTAACCATCATATCTAATGAACATTTAGGTTTCATTAGGTGAATATGTAATTTATTTCAAAGCTATTAGTCTCAAGCTCAAATGGTTTTCCCAATAAATAATGCCCCCAAACTTGCAAGGAATATATAAATACATTATATTCTAGATCATGAGGGACATATTTCACCTCATATGGCTTCAATTTTATGGACTCATAAGCTACAACTAAACCCTGTATAATAACTCCTGCAAGTCCATCTCTAGATACATTTGTGATCAATGATAATTGACCATTAGGATTAGGAACTCTTAGAATTGGTGCTAAATTAAGCCTCATTTTTATCACTTGAAAGTCTTTCTCACACTTGTCTGATGAAACAAAACTCTGATTCTTCCACTAAAGAGAGGTAATTAGATTATCTATCATAGATAAATCAAAATGAATTTCCTATAATAGCCTACTAATCCCATGAAACTCCTTACCTCATGCACATTCTTAGGCATTGGACATTCCATTATGGCTCTTAACTTTACTAGATCCATTGAAATTTCATCTATGGAGATAATATGTCCCAAATATTTCACTTTATTTTAGAAAAACACACACTTGGACAACTTACCTTACACCCTATGATTTTAAAAACACTACAAAACTAGTTCTAAATGGCGAATATATTATTCCTCATCCTTGTAATATATGAGGATGTCATGTAGAAAGACCAACACAAAATGATCCAAATAATCTTTAAACACACTATTCATAATATTTATAAATGTTTAAGGAGCATTTGTCAACCTAAAAGGTAATATTATAAACTCATCATGCCCATATCAATTTCTAAATGTTATTTCTAAAATATCCCCATCCACATGATATTAAGGTACATACTTAAGGAACTTGGTGAATTTCTAAGTATTCATTCACTGATAGGTCTTTGAAACACCCCCAATTTTTTTTAGAATTGTATATTTGAGTATGATTTAGATGAATGTTGGACTTAATTAACTCACTTATTAATGCAAGTGATAAGCATTCAATGCACTCATGTACTTACAACTAGAACCAAAGGAGGTGAATTGAGGTAATTAGCTAGAGGTAAATATATACAAAATGTGATATGGGGAAACATGTTACTTTAAAATATGTCTTATGGGGTTTAGGGTGTATCAATGTACACATACATAAATAAGACCCATATACCATATGTGGCAATCATACTTCCACATAGGACCATTTATAGGTCCTTAACCCTAGGTAAATACCTCAATATCCTCAGTGGGTTTTAGTCCTGCTCAAGGATGGTTAAGTTTAAGGATAACTATAACATCCTAATCTATCATTTAGGTTAACATAAGTTTACATTAAAGTACATGTTACTATATTTATATTTAAACATAATTCAGACAAGTAGACATAATTAGCAAATAGAAATCAATTCATCACAAGTATATCTCTAATATTTCATGCACCAAAAATATTATTTCATAAAAATAAAATATATTTAAAACTCAAGGTTTCATGGTGTTAATAGGCAATGTCATAAATGCCTCATGGCCTTTAAGGTCACTGCATCATTACTTTAAATAAATCATGCATCATTCATTTACTAAACATGGATGTCATTACTTAGAATAATGATTAATGATATAGTTATTATCGACATTGTTATTTTATAGGTAGTCTAGTAATGAATTCTTATAACCATTATATTTGTATATCTAATGCAACATTATGAAAAAAGAGATATCAAAACATTAATCATCTAAGTTAAATAATCAATTAGCTGTTAATTATTTAGTTATTTCGTGGGAAGAAAACTCTGTATTCATTCAATAGTTAAGTCATTTTTGGATAACTATATAAGAAGGGAATCAAATCTTTTCACACACTATTCCATTATTATCTAAGTAGATGCATAAATAATGAACCATCCTATTCATATATAAATGAAATAGAAGAGAACATCATGTAATTCACATGCATCAAAATAATAGAAAATCATATGCAAACATAATTTAGTCAAGCTTCAAGTTGAGTGGAACCCAAATATAACATTCCCCTTAAGGAAATATTATAATTTTTCTATTGAGCATGCCAAGGGTAGAAATGTTGGAAATATGATTGTCATTGATGTCAAAGGGGAGATTGTTGGCATGATATTAGAGAGAAGAGCATGTTTTATAGTTTCATAGTGAAAAGTTGTGATGTTTTTATAGAGACAATTTTTAGAGGATTAAAGAGCAATTTATTGAAGATCTATAATGGGTTTTTCAAGGGCATCCTAGATATATGGTCTATAGGTTCAAATAAAGAGAAATGAGCTTAAAAACAATTTATTTTAGCTTTTAGACATTATAGGGTTTCTCAGTTAAACCTTAAGGGTTTAAACCATGGCATTCACAAGCATGTTATTTTTTTAAGTTGACTAGATATAGGCAAGAGATGGTTACTTAAGTTATATCTTAAGTCCTTATCATTATTGTGTAGCTGGCCCCTTTAACCTAGAAATTACTAGCTTGAGCTGTGATTAAATAATTTAATATTTCCTAAGTCTTAGATTTAATATTTATCCCATCTTGGTCAATGGTTAGCAATTAATTGTATAGTAAAGATCCAATTAAGTGTATCAAAATCAATTTGTGAAAGGCACCTATGAGTAAATGCATTAGTGATTAGTGTCATAATTACATCACTTACACAATAAATCTATGAAGTGGTTTAAAGTCAAATAGTCAAGGACTAATGTAGGAATGCCAAGAGTCACAAACATAGGGACTGACAATAAAGTACTCAAAAGGAACATGCTAGTGCCAAGTGTCACAATCATAGGGATTGATAATGTATAAAAGGTAAGTGAGAGTTCTAAGTGTCATAAGCATGCACACTGATAATAATGTGTAGAAGGCATGTAAGGGTGCCATGTGTCACATTCATGGAAGCTTGTTAAATAGAGAACCAATGAGTGTATTGGTCTATCATAGGATCCAATGGTGAGTGCATGATCATGTAATGAAGATCAATGGAGTGTATGGAGTCAAAGAGGTTAAAGTGTCTGATGTTTAACATGTTAAAGACTAAATTAGATTGATGATGTGTATGTATTCTAAAGTATAAGGAAGTAGCGAGATGAGATAAAGAGATCAATGTTTAACAAGTAAAGATAAATTTTGTGATACTTTGAAGATCTAATAGCACATGAGAGCTCAGATCAAAAGATCCAATAGATGCATTTTAAAGTTGAAACATTAAATCTAAAAAATGTATAAGGATCTTACAGAGCACGTGAGACTATTATAAATTGATCTAATAGATACATTTTAAAGTTGAGAAAATTGAATGAGAATCATCAAATCATGGCATGAAACTTAATATCAATGGTCAGTATTTAAAGATTTATTCATCACAATGGTCAAGTAGGGGATCATGCAAGAAATATGTGTTATACATCACATTCAACAATATAGATTGATGTGATCAATCTAAATTGAGTAATATGGCTTGTGTATCAAAACTAGAGCCCAATATATGATAAATAATCATGGTGGTGGAGCATGAATTCGAGAAGTAGGAAACCTATCGATTGAAATGAGTCCAAGGATGGAGCATGATGTGTTATAGACCAGGTTTAAACATAGAGGAGATATGAGACCTAGATACAATGCTTATATATATATATATATATGTCATCTAGGATATAATAAAGGTTATTGTTACTGCTAAACAAATTTGAATTGAGAGAGAGAGAGAGCCAAAGAGGAAGAGATTGATGAAGTGTGTCTAATAGATAAATATAAAGACATAAAGATAGAGCGGTAGAAAAGAAGATAAGATAAGAAAAGAGAGAGATATGTAGAGCATGAGTAGTTACAAACTATACCTATAATAGAGAATTAGAATTGGATTCATTTATGAATCACTAATTTAATCTAGAGTTGTAGCTCCATATTTTGAATATAGATCTAATTGGTGGGTGCCATCAGATAAGCTGAGTTGGTGCTTCCTTAGACTAGGTGCTCTTAAACTAGGGTATTGGTGTCTCCTTAGGGTTGGTACCCTTAAATTTTGTAACAGGTGAGGTTCTTATTGTGAGGATGGATTATAATAGTATATTCTAGTAGTTGCTTCTCACCAATGTTTTTCCCATATTGGGTTTTACACGTACATTAGGTGTTATGCATATTTGTGTGTGTGTGTGTGTGATCTCTATATATATTTTAATATGTATTAAAAAAGATTAAAAGGAATACTTTAATAAATCTATTAATTCACCCCCTCTTAGTAGATAGTTATGTTCTAAAAATTGGTATCAGAGCCTTGGTTCTTTAGAATAAGCTTAATCAACTTAGGAAGATCTTGGATAGTGAAGACATATGTCTATTCAAGAAGGATATTCCTCAAATAAATCATCTCTCTTTGATGAGTCAAACTATAAATTTTGGAGTATTAGAATGGAAGCATATTTATCTTTATTAGCGTTTGATGTATGGATGTCTATTGTAAATAGATATACAACTCCTACTTATCAGGCTTCAAAGAAGGCATATGAGAGTAATGCCAAGGCAAATAATGATATCCTTTATGGATGATCTAACTCAAAGTTTGTCAAAGTGATGCATTATTAAAATTACCAAGATATCTTGAACAAGTTAAAGATAATATATGAAGGTGATGATAAGGTAAAGCAGGCCAAGCTACAAACATATAAAGGCAAGTTTGAAAGTCTTAAAATGAATGAAGAAGATAAAATTACAACTACCTCCTTAGAGTAGATTAAATATTTAATGTAATTAGAGGCCTTAGATAAGAGATGCAATATTATATCATTGTCAAAAAGGTCTTACTATCTCTACCATCAAGGTATGACTCTAAAATCTCTATAATAGAGGAAGCAAGAGATCTAGATATGCTCATTTTAGATGAATTGCATGGAACCTTCATATCCTATGAGATGAGAATGGGAGAAGTAGACACTTTTAAGAAAGAAAATACATTCAAAGTATCCAAACAAGTAAAAGTAGAAGCACTTACATCTAGATCTGAGGAGATTAATGAATAAGAAGCCAACTTTATCAGAAAATTAAGAAGAGGGTTTGGAAAATATAAAGGTAAGTTACCCTTTAAATGCTTTAACTATGGTAAGGTAGGACATTTTGTTGAAAATTCCCTTATAACAAAAAGGATAACTTTGAGCAAGAAGAGGATAGTAAAAATATGAAACCCCACTATTCCAAGAAGAATAACTTCTTCAAAAACAAGAAAGGCCTATATACAAAAGAAGATAGTGATTTATTGGATGATTGTGATAGTTTTGATGATGAACATGACTATGCCTTTGTGGCTAAATAAGGAAGTCTTATTCATGACATTAGGATCAACTTCTATAGATCAAGAAGAAGTTGAAGACTCAGATGAATGAGAATAAGGAGAAGTGGATCTAGAGTGTGAACTTGTTTGTGCTCTAGATGAAATTTACAAGCTAAGAAAAGAGAACTAAAAACAAAAGAAGCTTGGACAAAAGGAGGGTGAAAAAATATCTAAAAGTCTTTAAAAATAGGATAAGATGGTGGTTAGCCTAAAGACTTAAGTTGAAGATTTTAAAATAATAGAATATGTAATCAAACTTGAACTACAATCTAAATATGATGAATGCATGAAGTTAGAGTAAAAATAGTGGATTTGAAAAAATAACTTAAAAAAGCTAAAAAACAAATAGACAAAGGTCTAAAGCTAAAAGGAGGTTAAAAAATTCTTGATAAATTGATCAAATCTCAAAAGCCATCAAAAGAGAAATCTAATCTTGGTTTAAAAAAAATAAAAAGTCTCATAACCAGTACATTTGCAAACTTATATGACAACTTCAAAGCAAGAGAACAAGGAACAAAGAATGAAAAAAATTGCATTAATGCCTCCAAATATACAAATACAAACATAGGCATTGTTGATATGAAGAAAGATGAAGGAAAAAATAATCTTGAAGAAAAGAAGAGAAAGGTAGCTGATGCAGATGCTTTCATAAGGGTGAAATATTTGAAGAAGCCAAAGTTAAGAAGATTTCCTCATCTGGCACAAAGAAATTGTATGACTAAGTACTCCTCATTTTTCTATGGTTATTGTTATACCTATAATCAATTTGGTCATAGTGATAGTGAATGTAGGGTTATACCTAAAATGAGAAAAAACTTTGCAAGAAAAATTCATTTTCATCCTTGCTAGATACAAATGTAATATGTTATAACTACAATAATTTTGGTCACATAGCTAGATAATGTAGAACAAACTTTGTAAGATCAAAAATACAAAGTGAATAGAAAATCATGCCTCCCAGTGTGAACAAAGGTTCACAAATCTTAAAAAAAAGGAAAAATAAGCCAAATAAAAACCCCAAGGATGTGTGGAAAGTGAAAGATCAATCTATGATTGCTCAAATTACACTTCATGCCAAGGAGTAGAATTTGTGGGTAATAGATAATGGTTGATCAAAGCATATGACTAGTGATAAGAGCAAGTTCATCAAACTGAGAAAATGTAAGGAAGGATCTATCATCTTGAGAGACAACACTAGAGTAAAGATATATGATAAAAGAGCCTTGAACATATATATAAAATTGCTTACACATGATGTCGTTTATGTTGAAGGATTGGAACACAATCTGATAAGTGTCAACTAAATGTGTGACAATGGATATAAGGCTACATTTAATTTAGAAGGATTTAAGATAAATAGATATTGAATATTAGTTTTAAAAGGTAAAAAAACTAAATACAATATTTATATTCTTACTGAAGTGAATGTTTATATCAACCTCATAATAAATATTGATGAGAGCTGGTTATGGCATAGAAGAATAGGCCATGCCAATTTTGAAAACCTAGTAAAATTGAGCTCAAATAAGTGTGTTAGACACATGCCTAAGATAACCAAACCTACAAACACTACTTGCAAGGAATGTCACCAAGGAAAATAGACAATGGTTAGATTTTAAATAAAGGAGTATACAATTACAAATCCTCTAGAATTAGTTCTTACTGATCTTTGTGGTCCTACTAAGACAAGAGGATCTAAAGGAGAGAGGTACTTCATGTTATTTGTATACGAATAATCAAAAATGACATGGGTAACCTTTTTAAAGGATAATTCTTAGGCATTTTAAAGATTCAAGATCTTTTGAGCCATGGTATAGCATAAGATTGGATGAAAAATCAAATGCTTAAGATTTTATAAAGGTGGAGAATTCATCTCAAATGAGTTTATAGAATACTATGAGAAGAATTTAATCAAAAGGAATTAATCTAAAACAAGTAATCCACAATAAAATTGAGTTTTAAAAAGAAAGAATAAGATATTGAAGGAGATGGCCAAAATAATGTTAAAAGAGGCCAAGTTACCTAATGGATACTAGAGAGAATTAATAAAAACAATAATATATATCTTGGATAGAGTTCAATTAAGGGTAAATAATGATACAACTCCCTATGAACTATGGTATGGAAAACCTACCTCTGTGAAGTATTTCAAAGTGTTTGGTAGCAAATGCTACATTAGGAGAAAAGAAGACAACTTGGTAAGATTTGAATCAAGATGTGATGAAAGAATATTTCTTGGCTATTCCACTCAAAGTAAAGCGTACATATGTTACAACAAAAGGATACATAATATTGTAGAGAAAATCAATTTAAAGGTTGAATAAGGCTTAAAATATGTTAAACTTGATAGAGAAATATGTAATGAAGAATCATATTATGAAGAGGAAGTAGATAATGAAGAACATGAGGAAGAAAATGAAAAGGCACCTGCAAGATTTGTTCAAAAGGATCATCCTATAGAGTAGATCATTGAAAATAAAAATGAAGGATTTTAGACAAGGAGAAGAGTTGAAATGAACAAGGAGCAAGTAATTTTTTCTCTAATGTCTAAAATTAAGCCTAAGAGCTATGTTGAAGCTAACAAGGATGAGAATTGGCTAAAATCCATGGAAGAAGAATTGAGCCAAATTGAAAAGAACAAAACTTGGGAATTAGTTCCAAGACCTTAAAATAAGAATGTAATAGGTAAAAAATGGGTCTTTAAAAACAAGCTCAATGAGGATGGAAATGTTACAAGGAATAAGGCAAGATTGGTGTGTAAAGGATATGCACAAGTTGAGGGCCTAGATTTTGAGGAAATATTTTCTTCAGTTGATAGATTGGAAGCCATAATAATGTTTCTAGCATTCTATATTTATAAAAAGTTCAAAGTATATAAAATAGATGTTAACCTTGTTTTCTTGAATGGGAACCTAGAAGAGGAAGTCTATATATAACAACCTGAAGGTTTTCAGTTGTCAAAGGAAAAAGTTTATGTGTGCATACTGAATAAAGCTCTATATGGTCTAAAATAGGCACATAAAACATGGTATTCAAGATTAGGCCAATACCTACAATAATAAGGATTAAATAAAGGATGTGCAAATAGAAATCTATACTTCAAATCATAAGGTGATCATATGTTGATTATTTTTATTTATGTAGATGATATCATTTTTAGTGGTAACAACAATAGAATGTGTAAAGAATTTTCTAATCAAATGTAAAATGAGTTTGAGATGTCTATGCTTGGAGAAATTTCTTTCTTCTTAGGTATATAGATAACACAAACTAATGAAAGGACATTTATATCTCAAACCAAGTATGCTAAGGAAATGCTCAAGAAGTTTGTGATGGAAGTCAACAAACTAGAGAGTACTCCCCTAATAACTAGATGCCAGTTGAGCAAAGAGGGTACATGCTTTGATGCAAATTAGACTATGTAAAGATAAATGATAGGTAGATTACATTAAGCCCTGATATCATGCAAGTAGTATGTATACTTACAAGATTTCAAGTTGTTCCTAAAGAATCACATGTCAATGCAGTGAAAAGAATTTTTAGATATATCAAGAGCACAATTGAATATGGATTATGGTATACCAACGGTGAATATTTCACGTTGATAGCATATACAGATGTTGCTTGGGTAGGAAGTGTGGATTATATAAGAAACACTAGCGGTGGTGTATTTTTCTTTGAAAATGGACTTGTTTCATGGTTGAGTAAAAAGCAAGAGATAATTACTCTTTCTATATAAAAAAAAGTATGTGAAAATAGTGGCATGTTGTATTTAAGTCTTGTGGATGAAGTAAACACTCAAAGATATCAAGGTAGAATCCAAATCACTTATCTATATTCTTTGTGATAATTCAAGTGCTATTAACATATAAAAAAATCTAGTGATGCATTCCAGAACTAAGCACATATCAATCAAGTATCACTTCTTAAAAGAAAAGGTTGTAAATCAAGAGGTCACAATGGAGTATGTGCCAATTATAGATCAAGTTATATAAATATTCAAAAAAATATCTTCCCAAGGAATAATTTGAGTATCTAAGATATAAATTAGGAGTGGTGGCTCCTACATCACATCACTAGATCCTAGTGATAGGGCATGAGTCTAGGGGGAGTATCATAGAAGTCTTGTTAATCACTAGAAGAAGAGAGAAAAGGAAACTCAGGTATGCATATTTTTTCAAATTTCTAATGAGTTGATAGTTATGGATTTTTGGATAAACTCCTTTATTTTATAAAGGGGGATACAAATTTGGACAAACTATGAGAAAGTTAGATTCCCTTTACCAATGATGTCAAAGGGGGAGAAAAAGTGAAAATTCTCTCTATAAAAGTTTGAAAGAGAAGATCACGTGTCCAATTTGAGTTTAGGAAAATGATCCATTACCTAAGGGGGAGAAAGTTTGGTATAAATAGTTTCAACTCAAGTTCATCACAAGCCCAAGCAATGTCAAAGGAGTAAAGTATTATAAGATCATATTATTTAGTTTTCCATCAATGCCAAAGGGGGATATTATTGGAATTATGATTTCCATTTATGTCAAAAGGGAGATTATTGGCATGATATTGGAGAGAAGAGCATGTTTTATAGTTGTACAATACAAAGTTGTCATGATTTTATAGAGACCATTTTTGAGGATTGAAGAGCAATTGATTGAAGATCTATTATGAGTTTTTTGAGTGCATCCTAGATATATGTTCCACAAGTTTAGATGAAGAGAAATGAGCTCAAAAAAAATGATTTTAGATCTTAGACATTATAGGGTTTATCAATTAAACCCTAAGGGTTTAAGCCATGGAATTTGCAGGCGTGTTCTATTTATAGGTTGACTGGATATAGGCAAGAACTGGTTACTTATGTTATATCTTAAGTCCTTGTCATCATTGTGCAATCAGCCCCTTTGACCTAAAAATTATCAACTCAAGCAATAATCAAAGACCTTAATATTTCCTAAGTATTATATTTAATATTTTTCCAAACTTGATCAATGTTTAATACTTAATCGTGCATTGAAGATATAAAGAAGCATAGTAAAGTCAAATTTTCAAAGGCACCTACAAGTAAATGTGCTAGTGAAAAGTATCACAATCATGGAAGTACACTATAGAAGTATCACAATCAGAAATTGGGTTTTGATAATGGTTCCAATTCAGAGTATCAATGGAAGTACACTATAGAGATATTTGAGATCTTTTTGATGCATTTTTTGGAATGTAAATCCAAGTTCAGGAGCTCCTATTATGGTCATTTAAAGATGGTCAATAAATGTCGCTTGTGACATGTAGCATGTATTTAGATGTTTTTTTGACATTTGGACCTATCAGAGGCTGACACTTGGTTGATTGAAAAGTTTTTAAAAAAATGGTTTGATGGCATGCCATGTCATCAACATGCCACATCACTATAGTGACACATCTTGCCATGTCACAAGTGATGACTCATTGCCATGTCATCTTTTTTTTTGCCAAGTGGAGTTAAGTGTCTAAGCATGAGATAAGCTCATTGATCAAGCCATATGGCGAGTTCAAAGGATAGTTTAAGCTATGAATCTTGAGCAAGTTGGAAAACTCAAGGGTGAATGGTTTGAGGGAGCTAGATAGAGCTCTTTGCTGAGTCACGGGGTCATATGGTAGGTCTTGTGGTGAGACCTCGAAGGAAAGACCGAGACCTCAAGCTAAAGACCCAGCTTGAGCTTGAGTAAAAGGAGCCTTATGTGGCCAAAGCCATGTGATAAGTGGGAAGTTGAAGGACATTTAAAGCCTTATTCTATCCCCAATGTGTTGTATGTGGGATAAACCCATGGTAGAAATGATGATAAAGGGCTTTGATAAGCCTTGTTTAAATCATTTCGACCCACACATGTGGGATAATGAGATAAGTTGCTAAGTGCCCAAGTAGGCTGAAGTTTTGAACCCCTCACCTTGTGGTAAAAAGGTTGGAGGCTTAGCCATTAATCCATGGGTTTTGAACTAAGTATAAAGGCATGAATTTCTATTTGAAATGTATTGAATTTTTTATTGTGTTTTTAATTTTATTAGGTTGAGACTTTGTTAAAGCTTTGGTAAGCTTATGTAATGGATTTTTATCCATCCTCCAACCATGATACACAATTTTAATACTCTTTTAAGCTGATTTGCATATTAGAGGAGTATTTTTCAAACCTTAGAGGAGATTTTTAGGACTTTTGGAGTGACTCTATAGGTGTTTATGAAGACTCATGAAATTCGAAGGTGCCAGGCTTGAATCAGTCATAGTGAAGGTGAATTTTTGCATTGAGATATCAGCTTGCAGGAAAGTTTATTATTTCTAGGTGTTTGAAGTACCCTTAATGGAAATGCTCCACTCCTTTGGTGAACTTGGAGATGTAGGCATTAATTATTGAGCCAAACTCTATTATCACATTTTGTGTTTTGGTAATTGTCATTTGATGCATGATTTTGTTTCAATTTGCTGATTTGATTTTAATTAGTAAATGAACTCATGAAATTAATTTACATTTCGACAATTATAACACAATATTATTTAAAAATGGTTAAATGGTGAATGAAAGTACAAGTCACAAACAATTTCAATCTATTTTTCAAAAACCATGTTTTTCTGGTAACTCCTATCATTTTTACAAGTTTAGTTGAAATATTTAAGAATTTGAAGTGATTTAAAGGGAGATATTATAGTATCCATAAAAAATATTTGCACTTCAATTTTAAGTGTAGATTTTATGGATCAAGTTGGTATTAGAGCAGTTAGAATGTAGGGTTTGCTTCTAGTTGTGTGTTGACAGTTGCTTCTAGAATAGTTGGATTATTGGTTTGTAGATTGATTAAATTGTAGTGTGTAATGTGGAATCAAGTGTTTACAAGAAACCATGGGCAAGATGTCACAAATTGAGGCCATCAAAGATGAAAATGCAATCTTGAGATGCCAAAAATTTGCACTTTAATGGCAAAGTTAAAATTGGAGCTTGATTCCAAAGATGAGCTCTTGATTAGATAATAATGTGGTGAGTGTGAAAAGGTAAAGCCTTCTACTTCATATGCAGAGACTATGACAGAGTGCACTATAAGTTTTTCACCACAAGAATCTTCATCTTCTTCTACCATTTCAGAATTAGATTCTAGTAATATTGTTTTTGGTGATTTCAAAAGATACACTAAGGGCATAGGATCTAAATTGTTGTTTAAAATGGGTTATAATGGAGGAGGACTTGGTAGAGATAGCCAAGGTATATCTAACACAATTCAGGTTGAGCATAGACCTCTTCATGTAGGTTTGGGTTATACTAGTGTGTAGGTGGATGATGGAGAAGTTTATTCCATGGCTAAAGGAAAATGAGCTTCCAATAGCAAAGGTTCTAGGCCACTAGTTCAAAAGTGTAAAGGTAAAAGAGGTATTAAGATTACACCTCCTAATTCTTACACTAAATCTTTTGATCTAATTGATACTTTTAAGAAGTTTGGATATAATATATAGAAGATAATGCAATCATTTCCATGCAATTTTTGTGGGATGAATAACCATAGTGCTAGGACTTCTTGGAAACAAAAAGCTTTGTTTAAGCAGATTGCATGTTTGAAAGACCCTTCTCATGTTAATTTGGGAATTGGCAAAAGGGGACCCTCACCTAAGAAGGATGTTTACACTCATTGTAAAGTGAGTGGACATAGGATTGATAGATGTTTTAAGCTTCATTCATCTTCACATTCAAGTAATGTTAAAACTAAGATGATTTACAAACCTCTCACTAAGGTTAATAAAGATAATTCAATCCATTATGTAGTTGACAGTACAACCCAGGATAAGGTAAAACCTACAAGTTAAAATCCATTAAAAAGGTTAAGTCAATAATCTTTTCAATGACATATGGCAAAGCCCAAATTGGTAAATTATGCAATTGATAATGAATCCACAAAGACAATCAATTTCACTAGGAAGAAAGAATTGGTTAAGTGGATTATCACTACATTCTTTTTGCAAAGCATGGTTATGAATTCACCTAAGGGAAGGAACAAGATTTAATAGATGTAGATTAGAGTTGGTGGGAACACTTCAAGACAGGTTTACCATATGAAGTTTTTCAATTCTCACTTTTTTATAAATCTAAGTTTTTGATCTCTAGAATATACTATATGGGTAATCTAATAATGGATAAGACATTAAATCATTTGAAATAGTTGGGGATATAGCAGAGTGATGTTGTGAGTTGTTTCCTTACAACATTTGACAATTAGACTGCTATTTTGAATGCATCTATTTTGGCATAAAGATGTTTAGATGCATTTTTTTAAGACCCTTTGGGCATGTTTAGATGTTAGGTAGCATACACTTTTGGTTATTTGCATTTTGCTTAGCATATAAGTCCCATAATAGGGAAATGTATTGCAACATGTCCACAACATTTAGTATGTTTTTGGCATTATAAACTTGTCTTAAATTTACATTGGAAGTTGTTTAAATTTTTGGAAATTCACCACTTTACAGGATGTGACATTTGGGTAGGTAGTTTGATATGTTGTAATCACTTTGGTAGTTGCAGATTCACTTATTCATGCCTTTAGATTAGGCATTTTTATAATTTGATTTTGAATCATTTTAATTGAATTATTTATATCTTTTGCTATGATTGGGTTCTATTTTCATGGATGGAGTATACTAGTATGTAGTTTTAGGGGATATTGGACTTTTGGAGACCAAAATCCCTCCATTGGGGAGGTGTGATCAGAAATTGGGTTTTGATAATGGTTCCAATTTAGTGTTTTAGTGGCGACAAATTATAGTGCTCTTTGAGAGATTTTTGTTGCATTTTTTGGAATGCAAATCTAAGTTTAGGAACTCCTATTATGGCCATTTGAAGATGGTCAATAAATGTCACTTGTGACATGAGACACGTGTTTTGATGTTGTTTTGGCATTTGGACCTATCAGAGGTCAACACTTGGTAGATTGAAAAGTTTAAAAAAAATGGTTCAATGACATGCCACATCATCAACATGCCATGTCACTATAGTGATGTATCTTTCCATGTCACAAGTGATGACTCATTGCCATGTCACTTTTTTTTTCCAAGTGGAGTTAAGTGTCTAAGCATGAGATAAGATCATTGATCGAGCCATATTGTGAGTTCAAAGGATAGTTCAAGCTATGAAGCCTGAGCAAGTTGGTAAACCTGAGGGTGAATGGTTTGAGGGAGCTGGATAGAGCTCTTTTCCAAGTCACGGGGTCATATGGTGGGTCTTGTGGTGAGCCGTCAAAGGAAATACCGAGCCTTCAAGCTAAAGACCCAGCTCGGGCCTGAGTAAAAGGATCCTTATGTGGCGAAAGCCATGTGATAAGTGGGTGGTTGAAGGATATTTAAAGCCTTATTCTATCCCCAATGTGTTGCATGTAGGATAAACCCATGGTAGAAATGGTGGTAAAAGGCTTTGATAAGCCTTGTTTAAATTCTTTTGACCCACACATGTGGGATAATGAGATAAGTTGCTAAGTGCCCAAGTAGGCTGAAGTTTCAAACCCCTCACCTTGTGGCAAAAAGGTTGGAGGCTTAGCCATTAAGCCACATGTTTTGAACTAAGTATAAAGGAATGAATTTATATTTGAAATGTATTGAATTTTTGATTGTGTTTTTAATCTTATTAGGCTAATACTTTGTTAAAGCTTTGGTAAGCTTATGTAATGGATTTTTATCCATCTTCTAGACATGATACACAGTTTTAATACTATTTTAAGCTTATTTGCATATTAGAGGAGTATTTTTCAAACCTTAGAGGATATTTTTAGGAATTTTGGAGTGACTTTATAGGTGTTTATGAAGACTCATGAAATTCAAAGGTGTCAGTCTTGAATCAGTCATGGTGAAGGTGAATTTTTGCATTGAGATATCAGCTTGCAAGAAAGTTGTTTATTGTTTGTAAGTGTTTGAAGTACCCTTAATGGAAATGATCCACTCCTTTGGTGAACCCAGAGATGTAGGCATCAATTTTTGATCTGAACTCCGTTATCATGTTTCATGTTTTGGTAATTGTCATTTGATGCATGATTTTGTTTCAGTTTGCTGATTTGATTTTAATTAGTAAATGAACTCATGCAAGTAATTTACATTTTGACAATTATAACACAACATTATTTAAAAATGGTTAAATGGTGAATGAAAGTATAAGTCATAGATAATTTCAATCCATTTTTAAAAAAACATGTTTTTCTTCTAACTCCTATCATTTTTACAAGATTGTCACTCAAGGGTTTCATGTGTCACATTCATAGAAGCTTATTAGATAGAGAACCAATGAACATATCATTCTATCAGAGGATTCAATAGTGAGCATATAATCATGTAATGAAGATTAATGGAGTGCTTGGTGTCAAAGACGTTAAACTTTTTGATGTTTAGCATGTTAAAAACTAAGCTAGATTGTTGATGCATATGCATTCCAAATTATAAGGAAGTAGATATATGAGATTGAGAGCTTGATGTTTAACAATAAACAAAGATAAAGTTTGTGCTACTTTGAAGATCTAATGACACGTATGAGCTTAGATAAAAAGATCTAATAGATTTATTTTAAAGTTGAAACATTAAATCATAGAAGTGTACAAGGATCTAATGGAATGTATGATATTATTATAACTTGATCTAATAGATGCATTTTAAAGTTGAGAAAATTGAATGAGGATCATTAGATCATAGCATGAAACTTAAGATCAATGGTCAGTATTTAAATATTTGTTCATCACAATGGTCAAGTAGAGGAACATGTAGTAAACATGCATTATATGACATAGATAATAATATAGATCATTGTGATCGATATAAATTGAGTAATATGGCTTATGCATCAAAAACATATCCCAATATATGCTAAAAATAGTAATAAGATAAAGAATCATGGTGGTAGAGCATGAATTCAAGAAGTAAAAAACCTATTAATTGAATTGAGTACAAGGATGGAGCATGAATTGTTACAAACCAAGTGTGAACATAGAGAATATATGATACCTAGATATAATGCTTATATATATGTCATCCAGGATAAATTAAAGGTTTTTATTTTTCCTGAACAGAGTCAAATTGAGAGATAGAGAGGTAGAAAAGAAGATATTGATGAAGTGTGTCAAGTAGAGAAATATAGAGACACAAAGACATAAGGGTAGAGGGGAAGAGAAGATAAGAAAAGAAAGGGATGTGCAGAGCATGAGAAATTATAGACTAGACCTATAATAGAGAATTGGAATTGGATTCATTATTATAATATAAAGTTATAGCTCCATATTTTAAATATAGATCTGATTGGTGGGTGCCATCAGATAACCTAAGTTGGTGCTTAGTTAGGGATTTGGTGCTTCCTTAGAGTAAGTGCACTTAAACTAGGGGATTAGTATCTCCTTAGGATCTATGCCTTTAAATTTTGTAACCAATGATGTTTTAATTGTGAGGCTGGATTGGAATAGTAGATTCTAGTAGCTATTTCTCACCATGGTTTTCCCCATATTAGGTTATTCATGTACATTGGGTGTTATGCATATTTGTGTGTGATCTCTGCATATATGCTTTAATCTATATTAAAAATATTAAAAGGACTAATTTAATCAATCTACTAATTCACCCCAATCTTAGTAGATAGTTATGTTCCAACAAGCAATGTAAGTATGCTTAGATATTGGAAAGGAAGGTAAAATCACATAAAACCCAAGTAAAATATAACAAGAAGCATGCAATTTTTAGTTATATAATTATGCAACAACAAATGAAGTATATACATTATATAACTTGCTTATTTCCTCATATCAATTCATAATGGTGATATTATCATTAATTAATTAATTTAGTATCTTTCAACTTCACTTAATTGAAATAATATACATGCTTATGAAACATCCTAAAAGAGTTAAATTAATATTCAATTCATTTCATATTTAATGAAAGTAATAATTTTCAAATCTCATATATACACATACATACCTTACACACAAATAGGTATGTCTGAAATGAGAGTTAGAAGGGAGGATTTTGGTTTGGTTTTCACATGTATCAACAAATATTAATTTGAATAGTTTACGCATAACTAAAAATGACTAACAATTCCATATATATTCATCTATGTAATCTAATTCACCATATAAAATGTGATAAACCAGAAGTAACTATTAAGCTAGTTTTCATGCTTAGATTAATACTATGTATTACTAGATCAAAATAACATAATATATATCTAATTGACTATATAATATAATTGACTATATAGCTAATTAAGAGGGTTATTATTGCATTGGAATAGAAAGCTCAATATTTATATAAGATACACTCAATATGTGGTTAAGAAATCTAGTATAATTGTCTAAGTAAATCCTACTTAGGATAACATCCATAGATCAATTTAAATATCCAAGTTATCTATTTAAATCAAAGAATAAATGTTATAATTATTATATACATTAACCATATATAATAATTTATAATAATTCATCTTGATTTTAATGAATATTAAAAGAGTCATTCTACAATTGATAGTATTAATAGAATGCCTTCTCAACATAAAGAGAGTTAAGCTAAATTACTAATAATTTAATATACCTAAAGTTTAGCCTCATATATCAATTTAGCCATCTCACCCTTAATAAAAATTCAACTTCCAGTTTAATTCTACATCCTATTATTAACACAGATCAACATCAACATGATTATCCCATAATAATCAAGATTGCATACTATTTATCTCAAATACAGATAATGAATTATAATAAATAAATAAACATAATTAAAATTTTACCATCTTCCTTCATACTTATGAAATATCACCAAAACATGGTTAGGAAGTGAATGAGTTGAATAAGCCCTCTGAACTAGACCTATGAGCCCAACCATTAGTGGCCCTCACCATCCCAACCATCAGTAGGATGGTGGTTGTGGAAACTAGGGATGTGAAGGAAATTTTGAGAAATTATGTTTCCAGCTAGAAGACACCTCAAAAATAAATTAATATAAGAAAGATAATGATTCCATTATAAGGAAAGATAGGAATAATTAATCCATCTTTAATATAGATCAAAAGTAGGGATGACTAATTATGGATGTTGAATGATATATAATGATTTGATAATTAATCCATTACATAGTCTTCGTGTTAACCACCTTGGATCCCCATCCAAGTTACCATCAGCATTAACCATCATGATCGCCAATATATACTAGTTTATAATATATCCATCTATTTCAATCATTCATATCTAGTATAGGAATGTTAACTAGATAATATGCAACCAAACAAAGAACCACATAAAAATCTAATACATCACTTAAATTATTTTCAAATTAGAATAATAATTCAAATTAGAATATAGAATTCTAATGTTTACAAGCATAAAACCAAATATTTCATAATATTAAATGAAAAAACCTTCAAAATTTTTGATGTCTTCTCAGACCCAACAAAACATAACTGAGTATATTCATGCCAAGTTAATAGAGGATATCCCATAAGTATTGTACAAGAGCTAGGCACACAATAATAACCAACTTAAACATGCATTTAAAATCAATAGGCCCAAACTATTAAAACATAGTCAAAGTTTAATTCCAAAAACTTATTCCACTTATGCCTCAAATAATCACAACCTAGTGATTGAAACGTAGTTAAATATAGAAAATAAACCACATGGAAAAATTATTAAGCATGGGATATATATCTTTTACTTAATCAAATTCCTTTACTTTAACCACTTAGTCACACATTCAATATATGCAATAAAAATTAAACAATAACATGCACCATATAAGAGAGAGAGAGTCACCAGATTTTACGTGGAAACCCAAAGTGGGAAAAACCATGGAGAACAATCTAAAGTATATAAATGAGAACCAACTCAAATTTAAATTTTTTTCAAGAACCAACTTGGATGAGTACCAAACCCTTTGCTGAGAACCAACACAATAACTATTTGTGAGCACCAACCCATAGGAGCACCAACCCCTCTTGTGTATAAAACACAACTATCTCTCAGTGTTGCTTTCTCAACAAATGATAAAAAACTACTATATCTCTTCTCTTTTCTCTTCTCTCCCCTTCTCTTCTTAGATAGATAAAACCATTTGCTTCCATGCATGTGACAAATGGCTTCTTAAGCCTCCTTTTTTAGCTTTCCAAATGACCTTTGGAATTCACCCTTTATGACCCTTCAATCCTCATGGAAAATGGCACCAAACTTGTCTTGCATGAACCTTTGAATTCCTCAAGGTGACCCTTCATGGGAAAATGCATCCTTTCCATCTTTTATCTTTATCTGGTGACTCTTCAAATTCTTCAAGGTAACCCTTCGTGAGAAAATGCATCCTTTCCCTCTTTTGTCTTTACTTGGTAACTCTTTGACTTCCTCATGGGCCCTCTTTTGTCTTTATGAAACAAAAATATATATTCATTAATATTTAATTAATATTAACACACTTTAGCAAAGATATGAACATTAAAAACACCTTTAGACAATAAATGCTATATTTCTAGACTTTTGACATCAATGACAATATTTCCAACAAAAATCATATACTCAAAATCTTTTATGCAAGGCATAATAATAAAACCCTATTGTTTAAAAATCATGACCTAATGATCAAAATGCAGTCACCAATAATAAATCCCAATTCAAAATTTAACTTTAAATCCATGATATTTATATATACATAATCAAGAAACACACACACACACACACACGCACACACACACACATGCACGCACACACGCACGCGCACACACACACACACACACACACACACACACACACACACACACACACACACACACACACACACAAACACAAACACAAACACACACACACACACACACACACACACACACACACAAACACACACACACACACACACACACACACACACACACACACACACACACACACACACACACACACACACACACACACACACACACACACACACACACACACACACACACACACACATTAAAAAACTCTACTAAAGTCATGTAAAATGTAGTCACTTTAATACCCCATCCTTATTTGACTATGTTGTTAAAACCATGATACAAGACATAAACATAGTCTTAATATTAAAAATTAATGACATCCAAATATAAATGTAGTCCAAAAATCCCACTCAACATTATCAAAGATTCAAGTCAAGATTATATATATTATGTAGTCAAAGATTTGACACAAAAACCCAAAGTAGATCAAGATAATGTAATCATGAGAATCTAACATAGGTGAATAACATAAACATTTTACAAGAGTATTCATTACAAACACAAGCTTAGTAAACCAATAGGCAAAATATTCCAAAAAGGAGTCCATATAGAAACTATGTTTAATTAATATTTCCATGATTTGAATATAACAAATATAGTTATAAAAACACATTATAAGAATGAAGACATAGTTGAATATGCCACAATCAATTTCAAACCAAATATCATAGGACTTAAATAAACATGATTACTCTCAGATTCATTATGAATAACACATACCAAAATCTTGTAACCCATAATAATGAAATCCCAACTTAAAAACCTGAGACATACAATATAAAGGAAAATGCAGTCACCATTTTAAATACCAAACCAACCTTTAGGGTCTTAACATGCAGCCTAAAATAAAACATCTTTATTAAAAACCAAGCATCCAAACACAACTCAATTCATTATTCCACATAAATATATGAACAAATTAATTTGACCAACCAATTCAAAACACAACTTTTATTTATACATAATGAAGCCATGAAATTTGTATGAACAAGTATAAAGATATAGGTTCACAACAAGCCAAAGAAACAATTGAACATATATTAACACATAATAGATAAACCCTATAGGGTATCAAAACAATGAAATATTCCATGCATGAAAGGTCAATAAACACCCAATATTTTATAGAAAATAATGGATTCACAAAAAATAAAACATCAATGTATACATATATATCAAATTTATATACAAATGCCAACATAAATCATATCAAATCCTTGAGGGTTTGCATATGCATCCATAAGTCTAAAGACTTTTGGTTGCATAAGCAACCTTTTATTTATTTTTTCAATTTTACGTAGTAAAAAAAAAATGACTAGGCAAAATATAACTCAACAAAATTGCAAAGAGAGAAAAACTTAAAATCCAAGATATAAACCAAAAACCTCTAATCTTTCCAAGCAAGTTATGTGTCCTAAAATACATCATGGCTCCCATAAAAACCAGTCAAAATTTGATTGTTCTCCATATTTTTATTCTATTTTCCTAACCCCATAAACTCTCTTCCATCTACCATCCAACTCCCCATTCCATCCATCCATTTTTACCATACCCATTAATTATCTACATTGAATTTGAGGAGAGATAAATCTGCCTCCATTCCCCAAGGCAAATCCCCACCAAATTTACCATAATGGTCATTAATTGACCTTTATAGAAAACTTGATCCATCGACCTCCCTGCCAAACCAATGAAAATGTATTTTAGAATTTAAACCATGCAATTAGCATTAACAAGCTAGATTAACATCCTAACCCCCATTACTTATGCCACCAGCCATAATAAATGACAATAAATCAAATGATCATAATATGCCATCAACCTAAGTTGATTAAATAAAATATTTAAATAAATTAAACCATGATTAACATTAAGGTCGATACCAATAACAATATAACCAAGACAATATAAAATTAAGCCACCACCTTAGAATCTAAGGTTTTTATATAGTTTAAGGTTTAATATAAGGGGGTATCAAAGGTAGGTCTAGGTAGGTATTAGGTAATGAATTAAATTAGGAAATTATAATTTATGTAAGTGAATAAGAGTTTGCATGGAAAGAGCAGTAAGTCATAGAGGTAAAATATGAGACTATAGATGTAATGATAACAAAAATAATAATGATTCATGATAAAATACAAAAGTACAATAGCAACCATCAAAATTTGACAAATAACAATGTTAGGATAATGATAAAATCAATGACTAACTAAAATGTTTGAAGGACAAAAAATATAACCAAAATAAGAATACCTATTAGACATGTCTGATTACTTAGAATTCCTTTGGTACTAAGTGTTTCACCACCAACATTTGCCTAACTCATAGATAGAACCTATAACAACCAAAATCACATTAGTAATACCATTTCAAAAATTAATAAATAATTATAGATTTGTAATAATATCAACTGTAGTAAATAGTCCATAAAATTATTAAATGCAAAATTAAACATGCAATCCAAATACCCTTGTAATAAGTACTAATATATAATCTAATTGAATTAAAAAACTAGTAGTTAGATTTATAATAACAATAATAACAATGTTTTAATATTGAAATAGATCATGAAAATATGGGATCCTAACATCCTCCCCCTGGAAAGGCAGTCATCCTGATGACTTAGTCAAAAATACATACATAATGTTGCCTAAAAAGATATGCATCTTATTAAATAGTGTTCCTTTCTATTAGTAGATCCCATTGCACCAAAACTTGCTATATGTCTCTGTTTCATATCTTAACACTGTGATGGTCCAAGATTCTCACTAGTTCCAACTAGATCTTTTTCTCTTCTATGACCTATAAATGAGTCCAATCCAAAACATGAGATGGATCAAGTATATACTTTATTAGCAAAACAACATGAAATACATCATGAATCCTTGATAGATAAGGATTAAGAATCAGTCAGTAAGTAATAGGACTAATATTTTCTATAATGTTGAAAGGTTTGACAAATTTTGGAGCTAACTTGGAAGCCTTGCCAAACTTTAAATAACTTTTCTGCAATCTAACACATAAAAAAACCTTGTCCCCCACACTGAATTCACATGGAGTTCTCTTTTGGTTAGCATAGATATTTTATATATATGAATCTATTTTTAAATTATACCTTATTAATTCCATCTGCATGTCATATTCTAACAATAAAC
Organism: Torreya grandis; assembly: GCA_037957365.1. Taxonomy (NCBI): domain Eukaryota; kingdom Viridiplantae; phylum Streptophyta; class Pinopsida; order Cupressales; family Taxaceae; genus Torreya; species Torreya grandis. The sequence continues at coordinate 52,727 of JARHVA010007046.1, forward strand.
TAGGTCCAGTTACAACTCTATTTTCCAATATGTCCCAACCAAGTGCATTTCTACATTTTTGCCCACATAAAGCTTCAAACAGAGCCAAATTTATTGTAGAATGGTATGAATTATTGTATGAAAATTATAATAAATGAAGGTAATCTTCTAATTTAGTTTATTGATCCATAATTTACATGTAAAACATATCTTTAACCACTTTGTTGAGCCTTTTAATTTGTCCATCTATTTTTAGATGATATGAAGAACTAAAATTCAACCTTGTTTCAAAAATTATTGTCAATGTATGGCAAAATTTTGAAGTAATTAACTTTCCATGATCATAAATAATCACTTTAGGTACATCATGAAGTCTAAACACTTCATGAAATGTTTTGTAAACACATAAGTGTCATCCATCAAATTTCTAGTAATGAAGTGGCTGACTTTAGTGGCTTTATCAATCACCATAAGGATTATATCATGTTTGCTACATGATTTTGGAAACCTCAAAATAAAGTCAATTGAAATTACATCTCACTTATCTCTTGGAATATTTTAAGGGTATAATAGCCCTCCTAGATAGTAATGCTCAGCTTTAACTCACTGGCATTCCAAGCATTTCTCTATAGAATCAACAACATCATGCTTCATTTCAAGCTAAAAATAGATCCTTCTCAGATCATACATCATATTTTTAACCCTTATATGAGCATAATAAGGTGTCATATGCACTTCCTTAAGCATAAAATTTATCAAGTCATGCAAATAAAGTACATAAATTCTATTTTTATGCCTTATAAGGCCACATATTGTAACAAAAAAATCAATAAATATTTTTTCTATAGGCTCATCAGCCAAACTTGCTCTTACATCATGGTATAATTCATCAACAAAATACTATTACAAAATAAAACTTCTAAAATTTCCTTGTAACACTAATAAGGTAGCATGGTACGTGTGTCTATTAAGTGCATTCGCCACATGATTCTCCTTGCCTTTGACATATTATATGTCAATGTCAAAATTATTCAAAAATTATAGCCACCTATGTTAGCATACATTTAAATTATCTTGAGAAAATAAATACTCAAGGTTGTAATGATTAGATTTCACCTTGAAAGGCTTTCTCACTAGAAAATGTTTTCATGGTTTGAGTGCATGAACAATGGCATCAAGCTCCATATCATGTGTAGGATAGTTATTTTCATGATCCTTCAGTTTCCATGACTCATAAGACACAAATTTTCCATCTTGGGTCAAGATTCCTCCTAACCCTCCTTAGAATCATGAACCCAAAATTCAAAATTACCATTTGGGTATGGAATGATAAGAATAGGTGTTGTTGTAAGCAACACTTTCAGCTTGTTAAATGCCTCTTCACACTGAGGGGTCCACACATTACTTTTTCCTTTACACGTGAGGAAGTAATGTGATAGGTCACACTAGAATTTTTTTTAATAAATACTAGTAATAACCAACCAAACCCATGAAGCTACACACTTCATGCCTTGTTTAGAAATAATGTTATCCAAATAATGAATTTTAGATTCATAAAATGCACATTTGGAGAGTTTTCATTACAACTTATGTTGTCTTAGTCTTTATAAGACTAAATAAAGATGTTGATCATGCTCAAATTCATTTTTATAATAAATGAGAATTTCATCAAGAAAAACTAGCACAAACTTATCCAAAAGACTCTAAATATGTTGTTCATAAGATTTATGAAAGCTACAAGTGCATTAGTTAGGCCAAAAGGTAGAGCTATGAACTTGTAATGTCCATATCGAGTTCTGAAAGTTGTTTTATGAATGCTCTCTTCTTTGATTATTAGTTGATGGTATCTTGATCTCAAATCAATCTTTGAGAAGACTGTAACACCCTTCATTTGGTCAAACAAGTCATCAATCCTAGGCAAGGGATAATATTTTTTTATTATTACCTTATTTAGAAAGTGATAATCAATGCAAATACTTAATGTAACATCCTTATTATTCACAAAGACCACTGAGCACCCTAAGGGGACACACTTAGCCAGATGCTTCTATTATCTAAGAGTTCTTGTAGCTAAACTTTTAACTCTTGCAAGTCAACCACATTCATATGGTAAGGGGGTTTAGAATTATGGGTAGATTTGGGCATGATATCAATGGAGAAATAAAATTACCTCTTAGGTAGTAAACCAGATAGTTTATCAGGCAAGACATCCATAAAATCCCCCAAAATAGGAAAATATGCATGCACTAACTCCTTTTCCTTGGGTAATTCCTATGGTTAGGATACATAAATCTTATAGCCTTTCTTAACAAATCTTCTGAGCTATAAGGCTAAGAGTATTTTACATCTTATAAAGCCTTCATGCCTTGCAATTCCATAATTTGGCCAAAGTCATTAATGCACTACATTCTTTTGCCCACACAATAAATCATGGATTGATGTTCATGAAACCAATCCATCCCAAGGATGAGATCATAAGACCCTAAAGGCATAATAAAAAGGTTCACCTTAATATTAAAAACACAAATATCAAGTTATGATTGTTTTGATCACTAAAGAATAGGCACATTCTTGTTAGTACCAAACTCAACCTCCCAACCTTGTATTATCAAGATAGGTTCAATTTTACATAGCCTTATAGCAAAAAGAGAAATAAATCAATTTTTTTCACCTAAATCAATCAATATAGTCAATACAAAACCATTTATTGTACCTCTAGTTACAATTAGAGTGGCTTGCAAATTAGTATTGTGATTATCAAAAATAACATATACCCTATAATTTATTGCTTGGCCTAATTTAAGTTTAGGATAGTCCTTTTCATAGTGGTTGTCACCACATTATTAGAAAATAATAGGTATAGAAGATGCCACCAGAATAGTATTAGCACCTATTATAGGTTCACATTGATATTTTTATGTTATTCTTTCTTATAAGAACTAGATTTAGAGGATCCATGGGACTTGAAATTTCTATTCTGATTAGAAAAATTGTTAGAATTTTTATTTCCACCTAAAAATATATAGTTATAATTTGATTTCCAAAATTTATTATTCATGGGAGAAAGTATATTCACTTTAGTTTGGTGTATGTTTATCTTAAATTCTTATTTTGCCTTTTGGTGAGACTTTTCTTTTTTCCTTAGCCTTATATCCTGATTCAATTATTGTATCTAAAGTCCTTTGTTTCATCATATTGATTTCATTCATTAGTATTTCCTTGAGCCCAATTTTGAACTAAGTCATCTTAGTTTCTTCATCATGCATATAGTTCACATGATGCAATAAAATAAAAAAAATTATTTTCATACTCAACAACAAACATGTTTTCTTACTTTGAAAGCTAAAAATTGATGATTTTCTATTCCTTATAGTTTGTGTTCATGTATATTTTTCAAAACTAAGTCTCAAAAATGGACCAGGATAGGTTTAAGAGCTAATATCCTTTAATGGCACAAAGGTGATTCCACCATAAAGCTACAGGACCAACTAGTTGATAGGCTACCACCCTAGATTTTACATTCAATGGCATGCTATGCAAGTTAAAACATTTATACAATTATACCATCCATGCATTAGTTGTGTCACATGATTTATCACCCAAAAAGGTAGGTAGTTGAAGCTTTTTAACTCTTTAATGATTGGGTTGACTATGGTCAAAGGTAGTTCTTGAATCATAGGTACTTCTACCTACCCCATTTCTAATCTGGGTACTTCTTTTTGTGATATCCTTTTAAGATTATTTAATATTTTTTCTTGGTTATCAATCTTTCCTTACAAGGTATTAAGGGATATCAAGATTCTACTGAGGATCACCTCATGCTTTTTGATTGGATTCCTACTGATTGCATCAACATTGGCTACCTTCGTATTGTTGTTAGCATTATTCATGGGAAAATCTTCTTGGTTATGAATGGGGATATAACTATGATGACCCTTTCCTCATATTGTAACTCTACCCCTAGTTGGGTTGACATTGAAAGGGTTCTTGTGGATGTGGCCTCTATTTGATTGTGTTCTAACCATCCTCAAAATTATAAGTGATAACTCAATAGATTAAAAAATTATAAGAAGAAAAATCATTCCCAAAGTTTTATAGAGTAGAAAATTGATCTAATACTAGATGAAACAACCTAAAAAAAATTAGAATTATATATCAGAGTATGATTTGGATGCATGTTGGACCCAATTACCCTACTAGCTAACATAAATGATAAATGTTTAGTGCACTTACATACGTGCATCTAGAATTGAAAGAGGTGAAATAAGGTAATTAAATATAGATAAATACATATAAAAGGTACTATGGGGTAGCATGTTACTTTAATAGATATCTTATGGAGTTTGGGGTGTATCGGTGTATGCATACATGGATAAAATCTGAGCACTATATGTGGAACTCATAGATCCACATAGGATTGTTTCTAGGTCCTTAACCCTAGATAAATACCTTACTCTCCTCAGTGGGTTTCATTTTTGGTTGAGCATGGTTAAGTTTAAGGATTATTTTAACTAGGAAGGATAACACTAACATCTTAAGTTATCATTTAGGTTAACATAAGTTTACATTAAAAGTACAAGTTATTATATTTATATTTAAACATAATTCAGACAAGTAAACATAATTAACAACCAAAAATAAATTAATCACAAGCATATCTCTAATCATTCATGTAGTAAAAATATTGTTTTATAAATAGAAAATATATTTATAAGTCAAGGTTTCATGGTGTTACCAATTGAGGTCATAAATGCCTCACAACCTTTAAGGTTATTGCACCATTGTTTTAAATAAAACATGCATCATTCATTTACTAAACATAGATTCCATTATTTAGAATCATAATTAATGATATAATTATGATTAACATTGTTATCCTATAGGTAGTTTAGAAATGAATTATTATAACCATTATATTGGCATAGCCGATGCAACATTATGAAACAAGAGAGATCAAGACATTATTCATCTAAGGTAACTAATCAATTATACCTTAATTATCTGATTATTTCAATTAAATAAAACTATGTATTAATTTAATAGTTAAGTCATTTTCGAATAACTATATATAAGAAAGGAATCAATTATTTTCACAAACTATTCCATTATTTTCTAAGTAGATGCATACATAACGAACCATCATATTTTTATCTAAATATAATATAATATAACATCAAGTAATTCACATGCATTAGAATACCACACAATCATATGCAAACATAATTCAACTGAGCTTTAAGTTGTGTGGAACCAAATAAAATGTTACCCTTAAGGGACTCTAACAATTTTTCTATTGGACATGTGAAGGGTATCAAGGCAAGTATTCTCATTTATCAGAAGGGAAGGTGAAAGCATATATAGCCCAAGTAAAATAAAATAGTAAGCATGCATGTTTTAGTTATATAATTATGCAAAAATAAATGAAGTAAAAACATTATATAACTTACTCATTTCCTTATATTGATTCATAATGGTGATATTATCTTTAATTTTTTTATTTAAGATCTTTCAGCTTCACTTAGTTACATAAATATTCTATGCAAAAATATTACACATGATTAAGAAACATCCTAAAAGAGTTAAATTAATTTTTAATTCATTACATATTTAATAAAATTAATAATTTTCAAATCTGATATATGCAGCATACATACCTTACACACAACTAAGTATGTTTAAAATGAGAATTAGAAGGAAGGATTCTGGTTTGGTTTCCACATGTACCAGTAACTAGTAATTTGAATATTTTATGCATAGCTAAAAATCACTAATAGTTCCATATACATTCATCTATGTAATTGAATTCACCATATAAAATGTGATAAACCAAAAGTAACTATTAAGTTAGTTTTTATGCTTAGATTAAGAATATGTATTACTAAATTAAAAAAACATAATATATATCTAATTGACTATATAATCTAATCAATAGGGTTATTCTTGAATTGGAATAGAAAGCTCAATATTCAAATTAGATATACTCAATATCTAGTTAAGAAATCTAGTATAATTATCTAAGTAAATCCTAATTAGGATAGCATCCATAGATCAATTTGAATATCCAAGTTATCTATTTAAATTAACGAATCAATGTTATATTGATTATATATATTAAATATATACAATAATTTATAATAATTCATCTTGAAATTAATGAATATTAAGAGTCAATCTATAATTGATAGTATTAATAAAATGTTTTCTCAACATAAAGAGAGTTAAGCTAAATGAATAATAATTTAATATACCTAAATTATATCCTCATATATAAACTTAACCACCTTACCCTTAAGAAACATTTAGCTTCCATTTTAATTTTGCATCCCATTATTAACACAGGTCAACATCAACATGATTAACCCATAATAATCAAGATTGCATACTATCTAGATCAAATATTAATAATGTGTTTATGGGTCTGAATGTATCAAAGGTGTCCTTATGTTTAAAGAACACTTCTCATTTTATAATTCTAGGAATTCAGAGCATGAGTAGAAGGGTGTGGCAATTTATGTTACATGTGGTGAAATAGTGGTAGAGCAATGTTTAACTGTTCCACAAAATTTATGTTAATTGATGGTTGGGAGCCACCATGGACCAAATATTGGCAAAGTGTAAGTATATGTGATAATACTAGTAAATTATGATCAAATCTTAAACAACAAACTAATCTAAATGGATATTTACAATGTAATCTAAACTAAAGTGATCTGGTTAAAAAAAATTAAAACAGAAGGGTAAGGCAAAAGGAGAATCTTAAACATTATGAAAAAGTTTTAATTACATTTAAGTATGAATTTAACTATTAGATAGTGCAAAATAGCATAATCTCAGATCTCACTACACACCAGACAAACCTCAAAGGATGATATGAAGAATTACAAGTAAGAACTAAATTTACTTTAAAACTTTGCTACCACACTCAAATATCATTAGCATATCTGAATACAAAACAAATAAAAGAAAGAAAATTCAATGTCCTTCAACTAATCTAGCATAAGTACAAATTAGCAAGCTTGTAATAAAATATGAAACTCAAAATTCATATAAACTATTCAAATTTAAGACTTAAGACTAACAATTGAGAGAAAATCAATGTAATAATTGATACAAACAAACTTGGACAATCTTTTCAGAATTACTTGGTTGTATTAATTTCTCAAAGTATACAAATTTTTCTCAAAATTATCCCCCTTTACAAGATGGTATTACTACCTTTTATAAGAGGATAAGGTAGTATACTAGTTAGTTACAAGATACAAATGTACAAAAGATAAGGACAACTATCCTTTTTCAAAAATTTCTAGAATACTCTTGCTTTTCCAAACTAAGTTGACCTAGAAGCAACACACAAACTAACTAGCATGTGCCTTTACAAAAGGATATTATATTTTTAAAATATTACAAAGTTTAAAAAAAAATTACATTCAACTAATTGGCTGGTGGGCTCTTTTCTTATAAAAGCTCCATAGCTATTTGATGTTGTTCTTTGACAAGCTCCAAATTTATAGCTTGATTTAGGAGACAAACATCTTCTTGATATGCTAAGTCATCAAATTATCTATCATCCTTTTCCATATCTTCCTTGATTCTCCTAGCTTCTTTAATCTTTTGTTCAATAGTGAAGATCATGCCCATAATTTTACTATTATCACTACCAAATTGGCCCTGGCTTTTTCTTTTCACTTCTTGCATCACCAAGGTGAATTTGTGCTTATATTATTCATCATAAATAATCCCCAAGTCTATATAATTCATAAAATTATCCAACATGGTGATAAGGAGTTTCTTAATCTTGGTAATCATCTCTTCATCATCCCTTAGGATTCTATCCAAACCTATTGACCAAGCACTTAAACTCTAGATTTTATCCACCACTATCCCTAATATAAAATTTAAGTGGGCTAGGATAATGGTTTTGAATTTAATAATTCTATTAATGATTAGTATATTAATGAGATACCTTATTTTAGCCTCTATATCCTACCACCATGTCATTAATCCTTTGCCCATCTCACTCTATTAGATCAATGCATCATGTCTTAGCTTCATTGATTTTAAGGAGTCAAAAATGTCAAAAAAAGATGATTTAGGCATCTTTATTATGGTCTCAGGAACTGATAAGACAACTTGGGTATCTAAATTCTCCTTTTCCCTCTCCAAGTTATGTATATTTTGCTCCATGCCTTTGATTCCTTCTCTAATTTGAGTTGAATGCACCTCGGCTCAACTTTTTATGTTTTCTTCATAGATGGGAAGTTCACCAAGATACTCTCTTTTGACTAGAGTTAAGCCTAAAAATGGCTCAACCTTTTAAAATGTGGATTCCTCACCTCTAATAATGGTTTTCTTGGTGCTCACTATTTCCAATATTTCTCTCTTAGGGTTGAATTGCATTGTGGTAGATGGATTTGTAATCTTAGGAGGTTTTGAGAACTCCATCCTTGTGCTACTTGAGGCACCCATAGTTTTTATTTACGTGTCACCTGATGCTCCTATCAAAATTATCCTTCTTTATTATTCCTCATTCATAAAATCCAATATTAATGGCTTGATGTCATCATGCACATCAATGTTAATATTCTTGGTTAGGGCCCATGAGTAGTGCCAGGTGGGGATTTTCTACATTTTCTCATAAATGAACCAATCAGGGATGCTTGGTCCATGCATGGGGTATTCCTCACTAAATAAGTTAACTTCACTTATGGGGTGAGTGAAAGTCAACTTTGGCCTCTTTTATCCAACTGGGATAATTGTCAATTTTGCCTTTCTCTTCTTTAATGGTGCCACTAGGACAAGATCAAGGGAAACTTATTTTCCTTTATCCTATTCAACCTCTTTTGCTTGAACCTTAGCATTATGCTTCCTCAGATTCTTTAGCTTCCTCCTTCTCTTCATTAGAGGAATATGCTTTAGCAAATACCTTGAGGGCATTTTTAATGAAAAGATTGGAATATGTGCTTGACAGTAATCAACTAGAGATACTTGTCTTTGAGGTAGGGATAAGGATGAGGGTCCCTCACTAGGCCTATCTTCTAATTTATCCTTGTGAGGAGCTTGTGTAATCTATTCTTAGGGTTGTATCACTTCCATCTATGGTTTCTCCTGAGGTGGCCTAAAAGGTCTAGGTAATAAATGGTATTGAAGAGATCCAATTTTCCATATGTCCCTTGGTGGCTTTTCATTTACAATTAGTCTATGTTCAGGTCTAACATTGTGTTTCTTAAACCTAGTTAGTACTTCCTCAAAATTGTTGGCCCTAATTTATAGAGTGTCATAGGGACATAATTAATACTCATAAACTAGCTTGGGTAGTTATTTGATCTTTAAATTCTTGCCTACCTTGTCATAAGGATCACAATACCTTAGGTCATCTAGAAAAAATCTAAAATAATATTTGTGCCTAGCAATGGTGTCTACATGTTTCCAATTTTACAAAATAGTTATGACAAATATTAAAGGGAAGGGATGGAAGAGGTCTTTCCTTTCATATTTTCACACTCCATCAAAACCATGAAGTTAACATGTAATTTATTAATTAGATAGTTAGTTGGGAACATAAATAGGTAACTATAAGGTTGGATCAGAATCCCTTCAATTTTGATCATAGTATAATCTAGTTATAACTAGAGGTCTCCTATTGGCTCTACATGTTTATTAATTAAAGGGTTAATCTTGGGCATGGGGAACCCTATAATGGATTGTACTAAAGAAGGATAGACATAATCACAAATGAGTTGCATGTGGTATCTATATTTGAAAATATGTATTTCTAAATAATGGTGAGAGACTATGAATCTACCCTTAGGTGACCATTTTTTGATGTGAGGGATCTTGGTGGAGGCTAACAAGACATCTAATAGATAGGACATCATAAAGAACTAGTTACTAGTCTTCTTCTTGATATTTATAAATTATCTCCTTAGGTGGATGTTGATCATCTCTACAATTAGAGGGGCAAGCCCTTTTTATACCATAAAGTAGACATAAGACACACAACTCTTATTGACACATGTGGTTGAAGGGGCTCCAAATATTCTATTCAATAGGGTAATAATTACCCTAATTCTTTCTCTAAATTTGGAAACTAGGATGTTTCCAATAGAGTCTCAAATCACATGGTTCCCTTGGAGTAACCATGGCCTAAGTATGGTGTCAAGATCATTCTTGCAAATCCATTCATTAATATTGGGTAGGTCCACATGGGGTTTTGGAAGCTTATAGTATCTCTACAAATCTAGTGGGGAAATATATGCAATTATTTTAGAGATCTGCTTATGAATGATCCATGCATGTTCAATTTTACAATATTTAAAAATGGGATCAAGTATGTCAATGCAATAGAGTACCTTTGGTTTAGTAGAAACATGATGGAGACTGGCAATTTGGATTTCAACTAGGTCATAATACTTCCTATTAACTGCAATGATCCTTTGTTCTTCCTTGGTGATGGCTTTCATCTCATAAATAATCTAGAAGAGCTTGGACTAATTCTTGTTTCCAATGTTCAAGGCCATAGTGTGTCTACGTCAGTGTCTTTGAAAACCTTTCCCTTACTATCTATGGATAGATATAATTCTATCTCATCCCTCCATTGTTGCCTCCAAGCCACCATGGCTTCCACACTTATAAATTACTCACAATTAGATTATAAATGGTCTTTAGGTTAGTTATTTTGTTCTCAAATCATAATTGAACTTATTTTAGGTTTACTATAGTTAATCCAAGTTCACTTAAGGATTTTTATGTAAGTTTTAGGGATTTGAATCTTTAATGGTGGTAGGTTATTTAGACCTAGGCTTATACATGCCTCAAATATGATTTTGACTTTTTCCTTTATAAATTTCAATTTAGAGCACATAAGATCTTTTATTTTGTTGTTTTTTTCTAGTGTGGCACTTATTTGGTGTCTATCTAGCACTTTTCATGTCATTTTTCATAAATGCCTCCAAGCACTAGCTATTATTTTTAAAAATCTACTCTTTGGTTTCACACCATTATATCATCACTCAAGGATCAATGTTAGATGTTGATCATGATTCAGGCCCTCACATGTCATTGGTTCCTTTTGTTATCAAGCCTTGTGGTTGTGCCACTTGGCACCTCCATGGGCATTTTCAATTTTGACACCTTTGTCAGTTACATATTCAATGTGCATCTACCATGTGTCAAGCCCATGGGATCTCAAAGCTCTATTGAAAATTCATCAGTAATTTCATACCTTTGGATCATCTGACCCTGATGAAGCATGAGATATTGATCCTATAAGATGCAAGAACTTTAATCAATGCATAGTTATATAAAGTGTTTATGTTAAAATTCTTTTAGCTAAGTCTATTTCATATTAATAAACACATAAAGACTTAGGTTAAAAAAAATTATGCTAAGTTTTAAAGCATAAATGACCCCTTGAATGACATGAAAAATTCCCCCCTTTATCGAAGTAAAAAGTTAGTCAAGCTTAATTTTAATGGCCTCATGGACATCAATGGTAGTCTCACGAACGTTCAAATGACATTTGTGAGGATATTAAATTTAAGCTCATGGATTATTTTATGTTTGTTAGTATTAAATTTCATGGTTGTGTGGGTGTCAAAGATGTTCTCATGAACATCAAATGATTCTCATGTGAATTTCAATTTAATCTCATCAAATTCATGTCTTCCAATGTGTGGGTGCCACATGGTGACTCCTCAGGGCTTCCTAGGATCTTGGATTTGATTCAATTCATCTAATTAAAATCCATGATGAGTCATGAGATGTAGATCATGATTCAGATGATCACACATGATTGGTCTAAAGGACTAAGTGCTCAATTTTGTTAGGTTTTTTGCACATTGTATGATTAAAATCTATGATGAAGCACAAATTGTTAGATCTATAAAGAAGTAAGGTATTTAAGTTAGGGAACCAAGTAGAAATAAGAACTTATGATAAAAAATTAAGGCTAAGGTCTAATTCATCTTGATAAACATGAATGTAGCCTTAGCATTAATACTTTATGTTAACTAGATAACAAAGGGACCATGTTAGGAAAATTAAAAGGGTCCCTGCCAACACAAATGTTAGACTTGGTTAGAAATATAGGAAACAAAGGAGGAAAATAAAAGGGACCAAGGCATAATTTTTAGGCTAAGGTTTGGTTGTGTTAAAAAACATGACCAAGCCTTAACATAAGAATTGGGACTCATGTCAAAAAATAAGTTTAAAATATTCTTTCCAAATGCTCCTGTCAAATATAAATTTGAAGTAAGGGTTTATGCTAGGTTCTTTTTAAGCATGATCCATCAAAAAGGGCTCCATGAAACATGGAACTAAAAGACATGAAGACCAATCATTATCAACATCAAAGAAACTCAAAATAAAACCATAAATTAGTAATCCAATATTACCAAAGTGGATGATCTTAAAATTCTAACAATGATCTAATCACATTAAGTTTTTAGGGTTAAGGTTAAAATTATCTCAAGGTTCCTAATTTTAAAAAAATAGGGGTATGTTGACATCAACAAATGTTTACTTTCAAGGGAAACATAATAATATGTTAGAACTTTGAGACTCTGGTTAAAAAACAACAACTAATTCATCCACTCCATTTGATCAATGCCATTATCTAGATCATTTTATGGTTGAAACAAACCTTGCACTTGAGGAATTGGAATAAAACATTAAGACATGTCCATGTTATGTGTGTGATTTGATTCCACTTACTATTTTTCATGGGACTCAAAAGTTAATTTCTAGGTTTCATATATTTAATCATTAACACTAACTTGAAACATGTTTAGATAGTCATTAAGACCCATGTTTCTAGTTCAAGGAAGGGTTGGGCATTACTCTACTACTAGATAGGAATCCATAGCCTTGATAGAGATGCATTTGGCTCCACTCATGGCCTTGATCCATTACCAATTAGGTATCCATATCCTCGATGGAGATTAACAAAATCACCTATGCTTAAAAGCTATTGATTTTGCATTGTATATTTATTTATTGTATTTTTAGATATTTTATGCCTTTGGTAAGGTTAAAAACTAGGGTAGCCAAATTTAAGGATTTGGTCAAGTGTTTGATTCTCATAGAATGACCTTTGGTTGAAACCATTATCACAAATAAGGATGTTTATTAAGTGCAAGCATGATTGTGTCTTAATAGATTAATATTTCATCCTAAAAGTGTAAATTTTATTAAAACCAAATTTAGGTCAAGACAATGTTCAAGCTCTCATGGAATAGTTGGCCTCTTTAATTATTCTTTACCAATTTTTTAAAATCATAACATTATGCTCACATTTAAGAACCATGGATAGTATATGTTATTAGGTTCACACCCACATTCCTAAACATTAGAGGTTCAAACAAACTAAATAAACTTTGAGCTTAGGGTTGCTTAAAGGACTTATTGGAAATAAGGAAGAAAAAGAAAACACATAACAAAAAGAAACAAAGTAATAAATAAAAGGAAATATGTGTGTGTGTGTGTGTGTGTGTGTGTGTGGGTGTGTGTGTGTGTGTGTGTGTGTGTGTGTGTGTGTGTGTGCATTCTTAAGTATAAACAAGGGATAGGAAAGAAAAAAACTAAAAGGAAACTAATTATCCTAACTACACTAATTCTAACCATCTTATAGGGTTGCTCCATAAAGACCTCAAGAGGAACAGTGGAGAAGTAATACTTGAGGTACTGGCCATTAGTGGGAAGTGTGAACTGTACTTCTTATAATTCTTTGAGTCTAAAGGTTTTATCTCCCAGTGTGTCTATAATCCAATAGGGTCCAATCCACAAAGGTGTGAACTTACCATGTTTTCCCTTAGGTTTAGATGCTTTGTCCCAAAGGAGAACTAAGTCCCTTTGTTTAAACACCTTGATTTTTTATCTTTTATCAAACCACCTCTTCATCATGGTCTGATGTCTACTAAAATTTGTAAATGCTTCTTCCCATGCATCTTCCATCTATATGATGTCTAGCAATATTGAATTTTCAAGCTCCTAGCTTTCTTCCATATATTATTGCATGAATTTGTACATAGGAAAATTGAGATTGATAAGAAAGATAGGCTCTTGGCCATATAATAATAGAAATGGTGATGATTTCAAGGTTTGCTTGATCCTTATCCTATCTACCCATAGGGCATACTTGAGAAGTTTGTGCCAAGTCCTGGGCTTATCTGTAGTAGTTGATTGCCTTCTTTAATTTCTTTTTGGTAGAATCAAACACTCCATTTCCTTGGGGGTAATGGTTAGATTAAAAATTGAGACAAATTCAATTATCATACACCCATTCTATCATCTCTATGAATATAAATGCAGATTCATTGTCACACACCACACACCAAAGAGACTAGCATTTCAAAACTGGTAAAAATGTTATCCTCCAAGAAACTGATCACTTATTTCATCTTGCATTATTTGGTGGCTACATCTTTAGTCCACCTTATGTAATAATCTATGGCAGTTAGGATATACTTGTGACCTTCTAATGAATTAGAGTTGATTACCCCTACAAAGTCTAACCCCCATTGTGTAAAGAGTTTATCAACCATGACTGGTTGTAAAGACATTTTTACCTTGGGTTCTTTGGTCCTAAATATCTGGCAAGAGTGACATTACCTCACATGCTTGTGAGCATCTTTAAAAAAGTTAGATAATAGTATCTAGCTCTAAGGATATTGTGGGTAATAGGCTTCCCAGATGGATGCCCATGTCCAAACTTCTCATGGAAGGTACTCATGATTTGGGTAGCCTTTTATTTTGATACACATCTCAAGTAGACCCATTCAAAGTTATTTCTATATAAAACCCCATCTTTGATCAGATAATGGGATGTCTTGAGCCTAAAGACCCTTTTTTTCTCCCCTGTTAATCTTACAAGATAGGTATCATTAATTGGTAAATGAATGATGGAATAATACCACTCACTAGCTTTAAAATTTTATTGATCAACTTGCATAGTATTTAGTTCAGGGTTGGTATTATAAATCATTTGGATCATACCTTGGCACCTTACTAGTTTTTCCATTTTCATTTCTATGTCATATTATTGTAAAATTGACATCCATTTACCTCTTCATTCTCCAAGTTCATTATATCTTAGCATAAATTTTGTGGCAAGGTCAAGTAGAATAACATGCACTTTATTCCTAAGGATATAATGCCTAAATTTATTCACTACCTTAACTAATGCATATGCTTATTTATCAATCAATGAATAGTTTAATTCAGAATTCTTTAAGTTAGTACTCATAAAATTTATTGGGTGATCACACATATCAACCTCTTGAGTTAAAATTGCAGCCATATTATGGTCAAATGTAAAAGAATAGAGATAAAAGTCCTTTGAAAAATTAGGATTTATCAAGACTGGAGCATGGCTAATTGCTTCTTTGATGTCATTGAATGCCTTCCTATATTCTTCATTCTATGAGACCTTGGGATCCTTATTTAGCATGACATTTAATAGCTTGACAATCTAGAAAAAGCTAGAAATTGACTTTTTTTACAAAGTTTATCTTACCAAAAAATGATTTTAGCTCTTTCTTACTATTTGGAGGATCTATCTTAGATATATCTTCCACCCTTTCAGGATCTATGGAGATCCCATCTTTAGTTATGAAATGACCCAAAAATTTGCCTTTAGTAACACAAAATATGCTTTTTTAAGGTTAAGGGAGAATTCATACCTTTTGCATCTTTCAAATACTTGTTGTAAATGTATAAAGTTGTCTTCTCTATTTTTAGAAAAAATGGTTTGATCATCCATGTATATAATGATACGCTTACTAATCAGGCCTTAGAAGGCATGTCCATGGCACTTTGGAAAGCATCTCCTATGTTTATCAATATAAAATGCATTATTTTTAAGGTGAAGGTCCCCCATTTAGTTTTGAAATTTGTCTTCATCCTTTATTTGTTGTCAACCAACACCTAGTTGTATCCTAAAAAGATATCAAGAAAAGACATTATGGCTGATCCTAAAATAATTTGTATCACCTGGTCAAGAGATGGAAGAGGATATTTATCATTTTTAGATTCTTTGTTCAAATTTCTAAATTCAATACATAGCCTAATCTAACCATTCTTATTTTTTAATAGTACCAAATTAACCACCTAGGCAAAATGCCTGATGGGAAACATAATTATAGCATCTAGCAATCTCTTAACTTCTTTGAAGATCATTGGTTCTAAGACAAGGTTCATAGGTCTTTTATTTTGCCTAAAGGGTTTAAAATTTTCTCTAAGCGGTATATTATGGGTGATTAATCTTCAATCAAAGATCTTCAAGTCATCTTAAGACCATGATATGATGTCCTTGTACTTGGTTAGCAGTTCTTTGGATTTCCTATTCTCAATGTTAGTGCAAGATTTTCCAATAGTGACCAGCTGAGGCTGATTTTGGAGTCCAAGATCAATAGAATTATAGTCCTTCCCACTTACTTTGGGAATCTTAGAAACCTCATCTAGGTTTTCTTGATGAAATATCCTCTCGAAGGAAATAATTCCTTTAGGAATTTTATTGTTATTTAGCTGAATGACATTACCATCAAACTTGTCTTCTCTAAGTGCATTATCATTAGTCTCATCAATTATGTGAGCCTCAAATGATATAGAATTAGTAATGAAATATAATATCTATTGATCATCATTTAAGACTTGAAAATGATTCATATTATCTAGAACTGAAGGATAAGGTATCAACTCAATGCTAAAATTAGGGGAGTCTTGTTGGGAATGAGGTTGGTTGTAGTAGATGAAAACTCATCAATAACTTGGTTTTCCTCTCTTGGAATGGAAACAATAATAGAATACTCAATTATATCCTAGACCCTAAACTTATACCTCTTGGGGTATGAGAGTTTGCATTGATATTTTCTTCTCACATGGTTGACTACTAGTTCTAAATCACCATATACTAGTAGTTATTTACCTATATTTTGTATAGAAAATTGAAAACCTAGGATAAGGGCCTCATATTCAACAAGGTTATTTGTGCAAGGAAATTAGAGTATATAAGAATCATGGTACTTCTTACCAACAGGGTCAGTTAAAATAATGCCTACCCTAGATCCAACCTTACACTTAGAACCATCAACATGTAGCTTCCATAGCCTAGGCATAACATGAGTACTTTTAGGATCACATAACTTTACAATCTCTAGGCTGAAAACCCATAAGTTTGAGTCAATTATGTTCAAAATTTGTAGATAGCATTATACTCAATGATCATGTGCTTCATCCTCATCTCTCTTTCAACCTTGATCTGGTTTGGAACTCCTTTCCAAGAAGCCATAAGTGTGAAAAATCCATAGACATGTAACCATTCAGATATTTTTTCCATTCTCTACTTAAAAATATCCCATAAACATTATTAATGCCAATAACTTGGATATAAATAAATTTATATACTCTAGGTTCAAAGGCCAATTGCATATGAACATTTAATAATTCCCCAATTACCTTGACTCTAGATTTGTCTAATTGATAAATAACTCTATCAAACTTAATAGGTTTCAAGCCAAGTTGTTTGGAAATAGCTGTTGGCATGATATTGGTGGATGCACAAAAATCCAATAAATGATTTTGAAAATTCTTAGTAAACATATTGACTATGAGTAGAAAAAAAGGAGATTCTACCTTAGCTTTGTGCAGTCACATTAGCATTGTTAGCTTTGGGTGGTTTGTTAGATTTATTTGACATTGATTCTAGTAAGATGTCCCTTTGTTCTTTGATCTATGTTAATTCATGAAATGTGATGTTATTTTTTATCTTCTTCATGTCTTCAACAATATTATAACAAATTTTATTTGAAGAAGTAGGAATATCAACATTATGTTTAGAGATACTCCCTTTGGGTGGTTCTAGATCATTGCTTGAAGAAGTGTCTGGAGGATTTCCAAAGTTATTTGAAGGAAAGTCAAGGGATATCTCTACTCTCTATTCCTCAAAGGATAAGTCTTTTTCAAGAATTATTTGAAGGCTTGGATTTTCTTAAGGATATCATTAGGTTCAATTTCCTCTTGAAAAGGGAAATCAGAAGTCTCCACCATGAAAGTTTGATCAACAGGCTTGGATCCTAAAGTACCTACATTGCTATCCTTATTAGGGAACACTTAAAATGTATCTAGCTCTTATTGAAAAGATTCAAAAGCCTTACAAAACTCAATTCAGTTAATCTTGCCATGCTTGGTTGTATAATTCACTCTACAATAATCAGGCAAAACAATGCCAGTAAGATTAATGTCCATAGTCCTCTTCTTAGAAGATGGTTCATTATTATTATTATTATTTTGGAAACTATCATTCTAAAATATATTATTTGGCCTATTAAACCTTTGGAATGAGAAGTTATTACCAGAGCTTTCTCTAGTATTACCAAATTGTTTTTGTAGCAAAAAGAGATTAGTGCTTAACTTTTGGACCATTTTTGGGATAGAATCATTCTCACTCTTGGGAGTTTTAGAATTGTGAACATGGTTATTATTAGCACTAATATCTAATACTAAATATATTTTATCATTTTCATTAAATTCATTAGTATCAAGATGACTCAAGAATCCTAAGTTTTGATTGGGAGCAACATGACTCAAAGTCAATTGATTTAGATTGGGAGTTGATTCAAGGTTGGAACATTCTAATTGTTACTGGGGAATATATTCAGAATGGGCATATGTGGGTTAATATTTGGTATAGATTAGGAAATTTTTCCCTATGGTTGTATTTAATGATTGATGATCACTACTTCAGAATAAGCTGTGGCCAATAAAATTATAATTAGAAGAGATCTTTCCAAAAATATAAAATTAATGGGATATACTACATCCTTATAGATTTATAGAGATAAAACCTCATCAAGTTTATAAGGTTCTATAGTTTTGCCATACATTTTATATAATATAGAATTAATGGACCTTATGGGCTTACTTACATCCCTCCTGATGGTAGTGAACTAGTGGTATATGACACATGGACTAATTTTTTTGCCCAACTGGTCTATGAAAACATTAGTAAAACCATCCCAGATAGTAATATAATTTTTAGGAAAATTAAGAAACCATTCATATGTAGCATATTTAAAAGTAAATGGGAATAATCTATATGCTACATATTCATGTATGACATTTAACAACCTTAAAGCATCTTTAAAAGATTTAATGTTCTCTTCTAAAATTACAATATCATTTGGAATAAATGTTGGCAAGTATTTTTTAGGATTATGTAGGAGATCATGTACCACACCTAGTATGTTGATTGAATAATCTCCCAACTAATCCATACCTGGATGGAGTTTGAAGGTAGGGGTACATTGAAGAGGTGAGATTGGAAAATATTTATAATGTCTACACCTACCTTTATCTCACCTAGTTCTTCTGTGGACTTCAAGCTCAACCAATGATTATCTTATCTATGAATGTGATTTTGTTCAAATCTTGGGTAATTCCATCTTGAATATTGAATATCATGTTTGGAATATGATGTGTTAATTTAATATTTATAAAGAACAAGGATTAAACTTGCACATTAAGCTAAATTTGTAAAGATGGTATAAAGAACAGTAAAGGATGTCAACCTTTAACTAAGCTAGCTCAAAGATGTGTCCAATTATGCAAATATGGTCTATTTTTACAAGTTTAAGCTTAAATAAACGTAGATCTATGAAATATATACCAATCTTCAGTCAAAATAAGTTATTTTAGCCTCAAATACTACAGATTTTCAAATCTTAACCCACTTTACCAAAATCAAGCATCAACTTCAAAAAACTAAGATATTTGTCTAAAAGAAGCACAAAGATACATAAAAACCCACAAAGATCAATGATATTTACACTTCTAAGCAAATAATTATCAAAAATGCAAAGATAACATCAATCTAAGATCAAAACACTAAGATTAACAAAGAATCAACCAATTCACTAAGAGAAGGCCCTCCTTCTAGCACCATCAGGACTTGTTGATTTTATTTTAATGTATCACATAAGTCCTTAGTGTTCAAAGAACACTTCTAATTTTATAATTTTAGGAATTCAGAGCATGAGGAGTAGGTTTTGGCAATTTATGTTACTTGTGGTGAAATAGCGGTAGAACAATGTTTAACTATTCCACAAAATTTATATTAATTGATGGTTCGAAGCCACTATGAACCAAATATTTACAAAGTGTAAGTATTTTTACTAATACTAGTGAATTATGATCAAATCTTAAATTAAAAACTAATCTAAATGGATATTTATAATAGAATCTAAACTAAAGTGATCTGGTTTTAAAAAAGTAAAAAATAAGGGTAAGGAAAAAAGAGAATAAGTTATTAATGATCTTAGCCTAAAACATTATGAAAATTTTTAAATTACACCTAAGTATGCATTTAATCATTATATAGTGCAAAATAGCATAAGCTCAGATCTCACTACACACTAGGTAAACCTTGAAGGATGATATGAAGAATTATAAGTAAAAAATGAATTTACTTTAAATATTTGCTACCACACTCAAATATCATTAGCACATCTGAATAAAAAACAAATAAAATGAATTAAATTCAATATCCTTCAATTAATTTAGCATAAACATAAATTAGTAACCCTTTAATAAAAGACGCAACTCAAAATTCATAAAAACTATTCAAATTTAAGACTTAATACTAGCAATTGAGAGAAAAATAAAAACAATTGATACAAACAAACTTGGACAATCTTTTTAGAATTTCTTGATTGTATTAACTACTCAAATTATACAAATTTTGCTTAAAATTCTCCCCCTTTATAAGATGGTAGTACTACCTTTTATAAGAGGACAAGCAGTATACCAGTTAGTTAAAAGATACAAATGTATAAAATATAAGGACAACTATCTTTTTTCAAAAAGTACTAAAATACACTTGCTTTTCTAAACTAAGAACTAGAGGGATCACACTAACAAACTATCATGTGCCTTCACAAAAGGATATTCTATTTTCAAAATATTACAAAGTTTTTTAACAAAATAAAATATCACTCAACTAACTAGCTAGTGGGCCTTGCTCTTGTAAAAGCTCTATAGATCTTTGATGTTGTTCTTTGACAAGATCCAAATATACAATTGTATTTAGGAGACAAGAATATTCTTGATCTACTAAGTCATCAAAGTCTCTATCATCCCTTTCCATAGCTTATTTTATTCTCCTAGATTCTATAATATTTTCTTCAATAGTGAAGATCATGTCTATAATTTTTATATTATCATTGCCAGATTGACCTTGGCTTTTGCTCCTCACTTCCTACATCACTAAAGTGAACTTGTGCTTATATTCTTAATCATAAATAATTCCTATGGTTTTAGACTTTGTATGATTATCCAATATGATGAAAAGGAGTTTCTTAATACTGGTAATCAGCTCTTCGTCATTCCTCAAGATTCATCCAAACCTGCTAACCAAGCACTTAAACTCTAGATCTTATCCACCACTATCCCTAATATAGCATTTAAGTGGGCTAGGCTAATGGTTTTGAATTTAGTAATTCTATTCCTAATTATTATATTTATGAGGTCCTATATTTTATCCTCTACATCTTACCACCTTTTCATCAATCTTTTGGCCATCTCACTCTACTAACTCAATGCATCCTATCTTAGCTTCATTGATTTTAAGGAGTCAAGCATGTCAAAAAAGGATGTTTCAAACATCTTTATTATGGCCTTAGGAATTGATAACATATCTTGGGTCTCTAAATTCCCCTTTTCCCTCTCCAAGTTATGTATCTTTTACTTCATGCTTTTGATTGCTCTGATTGGAGCTGAATGGGCCTCAAATAAGCTTTCTATGTCTTCCATATGGATGGGAAGTTCACCAAAATGTTATCCTATGAATAGAGTTAAGCCTATAAATGGCTTAACCTTTTGAAAGGTGAATTATTCATCTCCAATCATGTTTTTTTATGCTTACCCTTTCCAAGCTTGCTATCTCAGGGTTGAATTGCAATGTGGTGGATGAATCTATAATCTTAAGAGGTTCTAAGACCTCCATCCTTATGCTACTTGAGGCACCTAGAGTTTTCATTTATGTTCCACCTGATGATCTTATGACAACTATCCTTCTTTATTCTTCCTCCTTCATCAAATCCAATATCTATGGCTTGATGTCATCATGCACATCAATATTAATAGTCTTGGTCAGGGCCCATGAGTGGTGCTAGGTGGGGATTTTTTGCATTTTCTCATAGATTAACCAATTATGGATGCTTGGTCAATGGATGTGATATTATTAACTAAACAAGTTAACTTCCCTCCTAAGGTGAGTGAAAGTCAACTTTGTCCTCTTTTATCCAACTGGGACAATTGCCAATTCTACCTTTCTCTTGTTTAATAGTGCTACTGGTATAAGATCAAAGGTAACTTATTTTCCTTTATCTTGTTCAACATCTTCTAATTGAGCTTGGGATTATTTATCTTGATACTTCTCTTCATCAGAGTAATATGCTTAAGTAAGGGCCTTGAGGGCATCCTCCATTATTTCATCAAGATCCAAGGCAATCATGTCTAGTACTCAACTAGAGATGTTGGTCATTGAGGTAGGACTGAGGATGAGGGTACCTTACCAAACCTCTTTTCTAACTTCTCCTTGACAAGACTTTACATAATCTATGCTTGGGGCTACAACACTTCTATCTATGGTTACTCCTGAGGTGGCCTGAAAGGTCCAAGTAGAAAATGGTATTAAAGAAGTCCAATTTTCCATATGTCCCTTGGTGGCTTTTAATTAGCATTCAATTTATGTTTAGGTCTAACATTGTGTTTCTTGAACCTAGCTAGTACTTTCTCAAAACTATTGGCCTTGATGTGTAGAGTGTCATAGGGACCCATTTGATGCTCATAAAATGGCTTGGGTAGTTTCTTGCTCTTCAAATACCCCTACCTTGTCATAAGGATCCCAATGCCTTAGGTAGTTTCTTGCTCTTCAAATACCCCTACCTTGTCATAAGGATCCCAATGCCTTAGGTCATCCAACTAAAATACAAAAGAATCTCTATGCCTAGAAGTAGTGTCCACATGTTTCTAATATTGCAAAATAGTTCTACCAATTATTAAAGTAAAGGGATGGAGGAGGCCTTTCATTTTATATTTTCACACTCCATTAATACCATGAAGAATTTGACATGAAATTTCTTACTCTAATAATTTTTTGAGAACATAGACAAGCAACTTGTAAGGTTGGATCAGAATCCCTTCAATTATGATCATAATACAATCTAGGTACAAATAGATGTCTCCCATTATATCTATCTATATATGTATATATATAGATATATATATTTATTTATTTATTAAAGGGTTAATATTGGGCATGGGGAACCTTGTAATGGATTCTACTAAAGTAGGATAGACACAATCACAAATGAACTGCATGTGGTGTCTATATTTAAAATTATGTAGTTTTGAATAATGGTGGGAGACTATGAATCTACCTTCAAGTGTCTAGTTTTTGATGTGAGGGATCTTGGTGGAGGCTAATAGGGCATCTAATAGACATGAAATCATAAAGAGCTAGTTACTGGTCTTCTTCTTGATAGTTGTAAATTGTCTCCCCAGGTGGATGCTGATCATCTCTCCAATTGGAGGGGTGAGCCCTTTTTATACCATAAAGTAGACATAAAACACCTAACTCTTATTGACATATGTGGTTTAAGTGGATCCAGATATTCTATTCAATAGGGTCATAATTACCCTAATTTCTTCTCTAAATTGGGCAACTGGGATGTTGCTATTAGGATCTCAAATCACATGGTTCCCTTGGAGTAACCATGGCCTAAGGATGGTGTCAACATCATTCTTACCAGTCCATTACTTAATAGTTAGTATGTCCATATAGGGTTTTCAAAGCTTATAGTATCTCTCAAAATCTTCTGGGGAAATATATGCAATTCTCCTAGAACTCCCCTCATGAATGATCTAGTCATGTTTAATTCTAAAATATTTAAAAATGGAAGTAAGGATGTCAATGCAATGAAGTAACTTTATTTTAGTATCATCATTATGGAGACATGCCATTTAGATTGTAATTAAGTCATAATACCTCCTACTAACTGTGGTGATCCTTTGTTCTTCCTTAGTGATGGCTTGCATCTCCTTAATGGTCCATAAGAGCTCAAACCAATTCTTGTTTCCAATGTTCAAGGTGATGATGTCTAGGTCAGTGTCTTTGAAAACCTTTCCCTCACTATTTGTGGATAGATACAATTCTATCTCATTCCTCAATTGTTGCCTCTAAGCCACCATGGCTTCCACACATAAATTTCTCACAATTAGATTGTAAATGGTCTCTAGGTTAGTTATTTCATGATCCAATCACAATTGAACTTCTTTTAGGTTTAATATAATCAACCTGAGTTCACATAAGGCTTTTATGCAAGTTTTAGGGCTTTGAAGCTTTAATGGTAGTAGTTTATTTAGACCTAGGCTTATACAAGCATCATATTTTATTTTGAATTTTTCCTTTACACATTTACATTTTAAGCACATAATATCTTATATTTTATTGTGTTGTGCTTGTTTGAAATGTATTTGGCATCTATCTGTCACTTTTCATGGTATTTTTCATAAATGCCTTGAAGCACTATCTATTATTTTTTGAAATCTGCCCTCTAATTTTATGCCATTAGATCATCACTCAAGGATTAATGTGGGCCATTGATCATGATATGGGCCCTCATAAGTCATTAGTTACTTTTGGTATTGAGACTCATGGTTGTGCCACTTGGAACCTTTGTAGGGTTTCTAATCTCTAGCACCTTTGTCAATTGCATATTAAATGCACATCTACCACGTGTTGAGTAGATGGGCTCTCAGAGCTTTGTTGAAAAGTCATCAGTGATATCATGCCATTAGATTATCTAAGCCTAATGAAGCATGAGTTATTTATCCTATAATATGCATTAAATTTAATCAATGCATATCTATACAAAGGACGTAGGTTTAAATGCTTTTTATCTAAGTCTATTTCATATTAATAAACACATAAAGACTTAGGTTAAAGTATTTTATGCTAAATTTTAAAGCATAAATGACCCCTTGAATGAAATAAAACATGGTCACTTTTATCTAAGTAAAAATTTATATGAGATTAATTTTGATGGCCTTACAGATGTCAATGGTAGCCTCGCCGAGATTTAAATGATTTTCATGATGATGTCAAATTTAAGCTTATAGAATTTTTTAGGTTTGGTGGGATTACATTTGATGGTCACACAAACATAAAATATATTCTCATAGATGTCAAATTATGTTCATATGAATTTCAAATTTAAGTTCATCAAATTCTTATGTTCCAATGTAGGGGTGCTATATGGAGAATCCATGGGGCTTCTTGTGATCTCAAATTCAATTTGCTCCATTTGACTAAAATACATGATAAAGCATGAGTTATAGATCATGATTCAAATGCTCACACATGATTTTTATGAAGGAATAAGTACTTAGTTTTGTTAGGTTTTATTTGCACCATCTGATTAAAAGCTATGATGAAGCATGAACCATCAGATCTACAAAGAAGCAAGGTATTTAAGTCAGGGCATTAGGTGAAAATAAAAACTTAGGATAAAGCATTAAGGATAATGTCCCATTAATGTTGATAAACATGAATGGGGCCTTATAATTAAGACTTTAGGTTAAGAAGGTAACAAAGGGACCAAGATAGGAAAATTAAAAGCGACCCTACCAACACAAATGTTAGACCCAGTTAGAAATATAGGAAATAAAGGGGAAAAATAAAAGGGACCAAGGCATAATTTTTAGGCTAAGGTTTGTTCATGTTAAAAAACATGACCAAGCCTTAACATAAGAATTGGGGCTTAAGTTCAAACCAAATTAAAAATATTCCAGCCAAATGCTCCTACCAAATGTAAATTTGAACTAAGGTTTTATGCTAGGTTTTTTTAAGCATGATTTATCAGTAAGGGCTCCATAAAACCTAAAACTAAAAGACATGAAGAAAAATCATTAGCAACATAAATAAAGATAAAAAAAACCATAAATTAGTAAGCCAATATTATCAAAGTGGATGATCTTCAAATTCTAACAATGATCTAATCACATTGAGTTTTCAGGGTTAAGGTTCAAAGTATCTCAAGGGTCCCAATTTTCAAAAAATGGGAGTATGTTGACATCAACGTAATAAAATTTAATAAGCAAATAAACATAATATTATAATCAAATTTTTACCAACTTACTTGATGCGTATGTGATATCATTGAAGCATGTAACAGGAATTGAATGAACTAAACAAGCCCTTCCAACTAGCCCTATGAGCCCAACCATTGATGGCCCTCACCACCCCAACCATCATCAAGATGGTGGTTTTAGTAATTGAGGATGTGAATGGAATTATGAGAAATCAAGTTTCTAACTAGAATACACCTCAAAAATAAAATAATACAAGAAAGACAACTCCATTCTAAGGTGAGACAAAAAAAATTGACCCATATTCAATATAGATCAAAAGTAGGGATGACTAATCATGACTATTGAATGATATAAAATAGATTAATAATTAATCCATTATATAGTCTTTGGGTTAACCACCTTAGATCCCCATCCAAGATATGCTCAACCTTAATCATCCTGACCACCAATATATATACTAGTATATAATATACCCATCTATATTAATCTTTTAGGTCTAATCTAGGAATGGTAACTAGATAATATGCAACAAAAAAAAAAAAAACCATATAAACATACAATAAGTCACTTAAATTATTCTAACCAGAATAATAATTCAAACAAAAATATGGTATTTAAATGATTACAAACACAAAACCAAATATTTCATAAAAGCAAATGAAAACTCCTTTAGACATTTTGATGTCCTCTCAAACCCAATATAACATAACCAAGTATATTCATGCCAATTTAATAGATTTGATCCCATAAGTCTTGTAAAGAATCCATTCACACAATAAAAACCAACTTAAACATGCCTTCAAAAGCAACATGCTTGAACTATTAAAGCACATTCAAAGTTTAACTCCCAAAACTTATTCCACTTGTGCCTTAAACACAATCAAAGATAACAAAGAAACCTCAAGGAAAAATCATATATTCAAAAGCTTCTATGTAAGACACAATCATAAAACCACGTCATTTAAAAAGCATGACATAATGATCAAAACACAATCACTAATAACAAATCCTAATTCAAAATTTACTTTAAAGCCATGATATTTATATACATAATGAACATGTGTGTGTGTGTGTGTGTGTGTGTGTACACACACATATATACACAAACACAGTCACTAAAATGAAATTCCATTTCAAAATTTAACTTTAAATCCATGATATTTATATACATAGTACACACACACACACACACACACACACACACACACACACACACACACACACACACACACACACACACACACACACACACACACACACACACACACACATTTTCAAAAACTCTAGTAAATTCATGTAAAATGTAGTCACTTCAATACCCCATGTTTATTTGACTATGTCGTTAAAACCATAACATAAGACATAAATATAGTCTTAATACTAAAACTCAATGACATACAAATATAAACACAATATAAAAAACCCACTCAACATTATAAAAGATTAAAGTCATGATTATATATTTACACAGTCAAAGACTCAACAAAAATACCCAAATTAGATCAATATTTTGTAATTGTGAGAATCTAACACAGGCAAATAACATCAACATTTAACAAGAGTATTCATTTTGAACATGATCTTAGTAAATGAATATGATAAATATGCCAAAAAGGACTCCATACATAAACCCTTTTTAATTAATACTATCACAATTTGAATATAATAAGTATAGTTATAAAAACAAAAGAAAAGAATGAAAACATAGTTGAATATACCAAAACCTAGTTCAAACCAAATATCAAGGGATTTTAATGAACATAGTTACACTTATATTTGTTGTGCATAACACATACCATAATCCAATCACCCATAATAATGAAATCCCAAGTCAAAAACCTGATCCATATAATATAAAGGAAAACACACTCACCATTTTGAACATGAAACCAACCTGTAGGGTCTTAACATGTAGCCCAAAAAAAAAAACATGTTTATTAAAAACTAAGTAGCCAAATAAAAATCACTTCATTATTCCACATAAATATATGCACAAAAAAATTTGATTGACCAATTCAAAACACAACTTTTATTTATACAAAATGAAGCCAAAAAATTTGTATGAACAAGTATAAAGATATACGTTCACATCAAGCCAAAGAAACCATCGACCATCCATTAACACAAAATAGATAAACCATATGGGGTATCAAACCATCAAACCAACAAAATATTCCATACATATAGGGTCAAGAAACACCCAAGATTTTATAGAAAATAATGGATTTATAACAATAAAACATTAATGTATACACATATATCCATTTTCAATTTTATATGAAAATTCCAACATCAATCATATCAAAACCTTGAGGGTCTACGTATGCATCCAAAAGTCATTAGACTTTTGGCTACATAAGCAACCTTTTATTTTTTTTTAATTTTATGCAGCAAAAAAAATAACCAGGAAAAATATAACTTACTTAAAATTGTAGAGATAAAAAAACACAAAAGCCAAGATAGAAACCAAAAACCTCTAAAATTTCTAAGCAATCTATGTGTCCAAAAATCCAACATGGCTGCCATAAAAACCAGTCAAACTCCCATTGTTATCTATATTTTTATTCCAACTTCCTAACCCCATCAACTATCCTCCATCCATTGTCTGAATCCCCATTCCATCTATTCATTTTTCCCATACCTATTTAATGTCTATATTAAATATGGGGAGAGAGAAATCCTCCATTTCCTAAGGCAAATCCCTCACCAAATTATCCATTATGGTCATTAATTGACATTTATGGAAAACACAATCCACCAACCTAATTACCAACCAATGAAAACATAGGTTAGAGTTTAAACCATGCAATTATCATTAACAAGCTAGATTAACATCCTAACCCCTACCACTTATGCCACTGACCATAATATATGTTAATAAATCAAATGACCATAATATTCCATTGACCTAAGTTGATTAAACAAAATATTTAAATCAATTAAACCATGATTAACATTAAGGTTGATACCAATAATAATATAACCAAGCCACTTAATAAACAATTATTATACCACCTTAGAATGTAAGGTTTTTATATAGTCTAAGGGTTAGTCCAAGGGGGTGTCAAGGGTAGGTCTAGGTAGGTATTAGGTAATGAATTCAATTAGGCAAGTAGAAATTAAAAAAATGAATAAGAGTTTGTATAGAAAGAGTAGTAAGTCATTGAAGCAAAATAAGAGATTGCAACTACAATGATAATGGAAAAAATAACAACTCGAGACAAAAGACAAAAGTACAATAGCAACCATCAAAATGCGATAAGTACCAATGTTGAGATAATGAAAAAATCAATGACCAACCAAAATGTTTGAAGGATCTAAAACATAACTGAAACAAGTATACATGTTAGACATGTTTAACTTCTTAGAATTCTTTTGGTACTAAATGTACCACTACGAACATCTACCTAGCTCATATACAAAAAAATAACTACCAAAAGTACATCAATATTACCATATCAAAAATTGATAAATAATTATAGATTTTTAATAATATCAACTACAATAAATAGTCCATAAAATTATTAAATGTAGAATTAAACATGTATTAAAAATACCCCTACAATAAGTACTAATGTATAATCCAACTGAAGTAAAAAAACTAGAGTCAGCTTTACAATAATAATAATAATAATAATAATAATAATATTAATAATAATAATAATAACAATGTTTTAATATTAAAACATATCATAAAAAGATGAGATCATGCCAATATCCTTGCTTAAGATTCTAGAAATTTGTAAGCTTTTGATTGAAGTATAGCTATGGAATGCATCATGACCTATATAGTGTCACAAACTATTCCCAAGCAGTGGTGATTGAGTCGAGGTTCATCTCAAGTTTCTTGTTTTCCCACTAAGTTTTTGCTTTACCAGTAAGCTGATATGATCCCCAGACTAGTTTGGTGTCTTTACAATAATTATGAGTCTCAAAATATTTATCCATCTCTATCAACCATACTTCAACTCCATCTCCCAATACAGTTCCATCAAACTTGGGTGGATTCACCTTTTTCATGTCACATGCCAACTCTACAACTAGTTGAGCTCTCATATCTTATGGTACTTCCTCATGCCTCTACTCTTGAGGATGTTCCTACTTTAGGATTCTCTTTAGGTTTCTCCTGAGCATTCTTCGATACATGACCATGAACTTCTTGATCTAGGGACATGATTTGGTCCCTAGTATTTTACATGGTTAAGAGGATTTGATCCAACTTCATATCTTACTCAGTGATGAACTGATTTAGATTGATAGGGGGATTGGTTTTTAAAGTACCCTCACCTCCTAGTCTATCACACACTATTCTTCTTCTTACTTAATAGGTAGAATAATTTTTTATTATCAAATACATTAAGTTCTAGAGTTTGAGCCTCAACTTTGATACCAAAATGTAACAACCCCACTAGATTTTACCATAATAGAGTATTAAAAAAAACTATATACACATATTCATCTAATAGATTTTATCATGATAAATATAACTAAGTGATATTGAAATAAAGTTATTATTTTTAATTAACCTGAAAATATTTATAGCTAATCTATTTAGCTAATGATCACTATGATAATGATATATCAAAACATGAAAATGTTGAATAAACAATAAAGACTACATTTATTTCATAATAGTAATATTATATTTTTAGCCAAAATTGATACAACATTACAACCACTATTATAAATGGACAAATGAATAAATAGTATAGTTTCAATAATAATAATACAATGATACTAAGCTCCACAGAGCATGAGTATCAATAAACTAAAGTATCCATCTATAATCTCAAGTATAGTATCTACTGTAGTATTACTATGTGGAGGGAGAGCATCATTCGAGTGCTTTTCCACACCAATGATGAACCATAAATCTTATATACTATATCCAAACATGGGAATGGACATCCCCTCATTGATGGGTAGATAATGATGGTGTGATAATCTAGAGTGAAAAAATAGATCCTGTGTGTTGTAACATAACTAATACATGATGTATACCATAAATAAATTCATTCTAACATGATATCATACAAACATGTAAACTATATCAACCACATGAAATGAAAATGTTTAACTATAAACATTACTTTCACCAAAGCTTTCATATATTTATTGATCTAAAGGATCAATTAAATTCATACACACCACTTAATCAAATTACACCTCATATTGCATTGATTATGTTAATTAAGTTAATGAAATCTGTCACACTACTTATTTAGTGTCATAAATGCAAAATTTGGTTAATTATATAATAATATACAAACAATTAGATTCAATAAAAATATTTCTTATTAGTAGATAATCAATATTCTATGTACAAAAATATAAGATACATATATTTAGTCCATCAAATGTAATGCACTCAAATCTAAAATCATCTAATTTATTACCAATAAATAAACATATTCTCAAACAGTATTTAATAGAAACATACCATCTAGGTAATAGTAATATCTAGACTACAAGTTACTAAATATATTTATGTAATTTAAAATTTTATTTCATCCACATAACATTACTCACATCTTATTACTTTGTTCATATTTCATAAATATACATATTAAGCTAGTCCTATAACATGTTAATATGATTTGTATTTAACATTAATTACCTTATATTTAATGCTTCAAATAAACATTAGATAAATAGAAAAGCACCCATATTACCTTGCTATATTAATACTTGTCACATGTATTGAACAACTTGTATACATCTATATATGGTATACCATTACAAGTTCACTAAATGGTTGGTTATTCACATTTACATACCTTATATTTATGAATACAATTAAACACAATTTTATAAACAATATATTAACTAATCAATTATCAAAGAAAGCATATGGTATACACTATTAAGACTATATTTATCCATGAGCTTAGAGTATTACGTATATCTTAAGTATATACTCAAACTATAATGTTTCATCACAATTACTCATAATACCAAACAGTTCCCAATTTATTACTTCAACTAAATATGCACAAAATATATACGGTTATCTATTCAAACTCAACCAATCAATGCTTTACCAATTATATTATATAAATAGACATAAAACAATCAATCTATAAATCTATTCGATGTCTTTAACTCTCATTCACAATAAAATCTATCTGAGTTCATTTATAAGATAGTTCATATAGATCTTATTATATTTACTTAATAAGATGCATTGATAAATATATAATCTTAGCCTTTATATTATACAGTCTGAATAAAATTGAATAAATATTATTTTAAAATAAGTATTTCATATATGCTGATGAATACAATGTTTTAATATTATGCCTAAGACTTAATAAATATATGCATTTTATTTGAATACACAATCATATAAACATAAACTCAGCCAACCATATCTTGTTACTATAATAAAGGCATCATAAATAGATTTCAAGCCTTTGTACATTCATTGATTAGCAAAGAATAAAACCAAATACAATGTAAACATCAATGTGTGTTATAGGCTTGCACAACTATTTATATAAAAATATTTTCCCCTATTTCTCATAAATCCCTTAATCAATTCAAAACCAATATACATGCAGTAATGTATTTGAATAAACTGTAACCCTTGTGTGTATATATGTACACACACACACACATGTATGCATATATATGTACATACACATGTATACTCTGTGTGTGTGTGTGTGTGTGTGTGTGTGTGTGTGTGTGTGTGTGTGTGTGTGTGTGTGTGTGTGTGTGTGTGTGTGTGTGTGTGTGTGTGTGTGTGTGTGTGTGTGTGTGTGTGTGTGTGTGTGTGTGTGTGTGTTTCATTGGGTTATTTAAGTCCCAAGTATACATATATACATATACCCATATATATATATATATATATATATATATATATATATATATATATATATATATATATATATATTTCTATATGGTCATAATGGTATAAAACTTGTAACTTCATCACTCACATTTTTTAGGTTTGATAAATACACAACTAACCACTAGATGGGCATAATATCTAACCTTATATATTATTCAATTATACAAATCTCCTACACAATAAAGACTGATTTGAAAATCTATTCATAACAACATAGAGTTTGAAATCTCCCAAGTATACTATCATATCATAAATGGGTTTATATCCTAGGTCCATTAAAAATGTCTGCCTAGTTCCACCAAAAATACTCGATAAAGATACTTATATTTTAAAAATGAAAAATAATTCATATTAAAATCATAAATATACCTTTTAGTATTTATATAAGTTTAAAATTTTGAAACCAAATCATACACATAGCTTCCAAGGTATTTTAATTAACATGGCAAAGAATATAAGTCACTAACCATTCCATACAAGGTTTACTGAGTTGTATGTTGGGTTTTATGGATGGCCGAGCCATCCACAGGGACCAAATTTCAACCCTTATTTTTGTAATTTCTTAAAAATGAATTAATAAACCCTTATTATATTATTTATATAATTTATTCATATATTCATCTTGAAAATTAAATACATCACCAACCTAGTTTTCTTTTACCAAATTTCATTCTTGCCCTTCAAAAATAACTCAAATCTCATTTCTATTCCTCTATCTTCTAGCCATTTTTTTTGTTCCACACAAGCCTCCATTATACCCTTATTATTATCCTCCATCATCTAATATATTCACAAAACTTCTTATCCACAATTATGGCTTGGTCTATCCATGCAAATAAAGAGATAACTTAACTTACAATCCACCATATTTTCTTCATGCAGAAGACCTCAAATTTGAATAATGGTTTTGTTAAATGATTTTTAACTCAAGTCAAAGACTAGTTATAAACCCTAATCATCTTGAACATTATCAATTAATATTAAAATAATTATTATAAAACCCTTATAAATATGCATGTTTGTTGACTTCCCTTAAAACCATGCATCGACTTTATAAAACTCCTTCAACATTATAATTTCCATGTTATGTCGAATAAACAAGTCCATAAAACCTTATAGTCATTTATCAAAGATTTTGACTTTCACTTATTAGTAATAAACACATTATAAAATAGAATGACTTCACCTTGTCATATAAAAATATAATCATTATTTAATATAATATGTGTGAACTAGGAATTTGACTAAGAAGGTGAGATTAGTATTGTGTTAGTGACAAATTAAATAAAGCATATTGACAAACAACAAAATAAACTAACACCTTAATGCCTAGTTAATAGGGTGAGATTAATAATAATAATAAAATGATAAACACCACTAAAAAGTAAGGAAAAACAATAATCCTTCACCTTCCTTGGATGTTCCAAATTCTTTTGTAGTAGTGGCTTGTGATCATGAAGTATTCATCAAAGGAGGCTTGGCTATCTCCTCTTCTCCTTGGCACCTTTGGATTTGGCTTGGCTTCATTAATTATTTTTGCATTATAACTTTGGAATTGTAACATTAATTTCAATATCTTTTGGAATCATTTTAGCATAATAATTTTTCACCAAAATAGCTTAGAAATGATGTTCATAGCCTCTCTATTTATAGATTTTTGTAAATGGCTGGAATCAACCTAAACCATCCATCTCCAGATTTAGATGTGTGGCTAAGTATTAATAAAAATATGTAATTAAAATTCATAAATAGGCTCATCAATATTTGGGATAGAGGAGAAATTAAGAGGCATGTAGGGCATTGATGGGGCATGGGAGGTATGAATCTTGATATTTGTGGCATTTATGGCCTAGGGATGCCTTCCCAAGAAATAAGGTCACATGATGATGTAGATATTAAATATTAATTTAAAAAAATAAGTATTCAAAAATTTTCTATGTAATTTTTAATTAGGCTCTAACTTGGATTAATTAGATCTTAAGCATGATTTAGCACTTTGTGCACAAATTACTCAAATTGATTAGAATGCCTTGTTATTAGCTCAAAATTTGAATCAATTGGAATTATAAGTTGATGTTAGATGTGTTGGATACACTATCTCATTTATGATGTTACAAACAACAAATAACAAAGGCACGTGTCTCATGAAAGAGATTTGATAGGAAAGAGCAATCTAAAGCACCCAGGTGCAAAATTGGCATTTTGACTAAGAATGATCTGATCAAAGTTAGCTGGCCCATAAATTAAATTACCCCATTTAATGATATTATAGCCAAAATTTGCACTTGAATATATCAATTTTAACTCATTTAATGCATTTTAGTGTTTTTAATCCAAATTGTGCACTTTGGTGGAAATTGGTCAAAAGCCTAGTTGGAGGTTATTGGCGGCCAGATTTAGGTGTCTATAATATGAATATAAAAACATTAATCAACATTTAGTTAAATATAATTATTTTTCTTTTAATCATTTAATAATGATACTACCTATATGGAATTTTTATAGAATAATGTTTATTGCCTAAGCATAAAGGATTTATAACAATCATTCGTCAATAATATTAATCTCGTAATGTCCATGACAAACTAATGCCATCCATCATTGTTAATAAATAACTATAGTTTATTAATGAATTAATATAGGTTATTCAAGTTATTATAAATGATAATAATAAACTTTTAAGAATAAATAATCACTTAATAACCCAATAAAGCATAGTATTAGAATTTGTCTAATACCTATAGCTATGAATCCAACAAAGAATTATTTATAATATAAACAACTATATCCTAGATAGTGGTAAGTCACATTTGGACAAGTACATATTCACTCAATCTACCAACCAATAACATCAACAACTAGTAATGCAATAACATAACTAGATTAGTGTGATCATATAACTAAATCAACAAGATCATCAAACATAATATAAGATCAAAATAGATATATATTTCAGAAATCAAAGACATACTACAACTATCTAACTCAAGAAATGAAAATAAATAATGCTAATCTATTATGGTGTGTGTATGGGTTTCTAGATTTTCCCTTTGTCATCCCTAATGCCTCCATCTACACTACCCTCTCCGATGATTCCCTCCCTCTATCCCACTTTGAGGGATGGATTTGTCCTACATCCACCTCACAAAAATGAAGGTAGTTAGCTTGAAACATAAATATATCCATAAAATAATGTTTTATAAACTAACAAACATGATCATAATATACAAAATATAAAAGTATATCTAACTCCATAGCTAATCAATCATGTAAATTAAGCAATATATAATTATCCCGTAATCAAAATATGAAATAAATATTAATAAAATAGTATTTAATCATTTATCAACCTTGAAAATCCATGGATCAAAAGTTTATTAAGCTTAGAGAGAAATCAAGATGTGATAAATTCAGCTATTCATTTCATTGTGTGATAATAACCATGTGATTAATGGTTTTAGTAATTCTAATAGGTATAAACTTTAAGTATAATAGTTTAATTTTATTATTTGAATGAGTAAGTTTTAAAAGAATATTTTTTAAAAAATTTAGAGTATGAACTTGTACCCTATTTTTGATTATATATAGAGTTAACATTTTCTTATGTTAAGAACGTAGTATGATGGATAAACTCAAAATATATATAAATGTGTGTGTCTATGTGTTTATGAGTTACACATAAAGAAATAATTATACCATTAATGAATAATTCACACACACACACACACACACACACACACACACACACACACACATGACCATTTATATATATAACCATTAGAAAATAAGTGGCTAAGAGCATTGAAATCCATATATATATGGATATATGAAGTATATAAGTGTATATGTGGATAAGCTAGTATGAATATAGATGTTTTTATAATGTAAACAAAACCATTTATATGAAAACAATTATGTATCTCATTGAACTATAATGCGGTTATATCAATCTTAATTGATTGGAAAATAGGTAGATGTTATTGAGTGAAAATTTAATTGTATTAATGTATTTTGTTTAAAAACTTGGAATTAAGTGTGAAATTCCTAATTCTGTTTACTTTCATTATAATACATGTAAAAGGTAATTATACATGAACTTGTTGAAAATTGACTATCTTAAATATGGTTTAGGTAATTAAATTACAAGAAATAGAACCTTATTTTTAAATGGATATTAGGTTGTTATTAGAACTTTGGAAAATATAACAGTGGGTTTTTATGTTGTTATTATAAAACATGATATTAATTCATGTATGATTCCTTTGTATTTAAATATTATGGTATTAGTATAGAGATCTATATGGAAAACCATGGATTCTTATATATGATTTAATTAATGAATTATGGTATTAATGAAACTAAGAAAGTATTTATGTGAGAAGGATTTCATGCACTTACTTAGATTCAATAATACACATAATAAATAAAATCTGATTGAGTTATGTGTGTGAATATGATTGATCTAAGTGATCTTTAAAATATATGAAAACTTAGGTCAAAGTACCATTTATAGTTAAACATTATCATTTCACCTATTTTATTTAAATTAATTTATGCATGATATCATGTTAAAAAATAATAATGTATGATATGATGCATGCAATGGTTATCTATTTTATTATATTTAGAAATTAAGTGTTTAATTCCTAACTAATAAATGAGTATGAGTAATGTAAATAAGTAAATAATATGCTTTAATTAACCTAATGATTTGTGTAAATAGATAATATTTTTACCTTTTTAAAATATAATAAGTAGTGAGAGAAAATATAACTTAGCTTATTTTGGTTGATCTAAACTAAGACAAGCCCTGATACTAGAGGAGTAGGACTAGAAAATAGGCTAGAATAGTTTCCTAAACTTTGTTTCTAGGTTGGACAGGAGCATTGAAAGTGGACATCCTACTATATGATGCTATAGTCCTATTCCAACACTATCATCCTAAGGCTAAAATCTTTTTGGGTTCTATTTGATAGGCCTGTGTTACCCTATCTATGAATTTTTGAGGCCTAGAAGCCTATGGAGCTCACTATCTATCTACTTTAGTCTGAAAAACCTTTAAGATCTATTTTGTGCTTGAAATTGAATGGAAACTTGGGAAAGAGAGAAAAGGGGTTAGTGTGTAAAGGATATGCTAAACACACTTCACACCTCGTGTGTGGGCATGTTGCCTACATGCCAATACTCTAAAGAGGGATCAAGATAATGTAGTTCTCCAGTGCAATTATTTGTGATGTATGTAACTAGATGTGAAGTTGGATGTAATTTTGATGACTAAGGACTAGTATGAGAGATTTAATAGGCTCGAAATGCTCTTAGAAGGTTATATGTAGAGAATAGGAAAGAGTGATTGAGTGTACTTAATTTTATTCTTATTTTTTCTTGT
Organism: Torreya grandis; assembly: GCA_037957365.1. Classification (NCBI taxonomy): domain Eukaryota; kingdom Viridiplantae; phylum Streptophyta; class Pinopsida; order Cupressales; family Taxaceae; genus Torreya; species Torreya grandis. Next base: position 91,090 of record JARHVA010007046.1, read on the forward strand.
AAATGAGTGCCAACCCTTCTAAATGGAATTTGAATGCCCTTTTATAGATTAATTAATTATCATGGGTTAAATGAGCTTATATTAGGCTGATAGGGAAAAAGATAAGGATTTAGGAAAATCTAATTGTTAGAGGTGAAAATGCACTTGAATAATAACACCAAAAATAGGATACCCTAGATTCCATCACTCCTATCCAATTTGGGCACTGTTATCCTAAGGGGATGAGACCTAAGGGGATAAATATAGCCTTGAAAGGGCTAAGTCCAGAAGGCTATGAATGACTTTTAATCAATAAAATAATAACCTTAAAGGGTTGTGTGAGCAAGAAAGAGGAACTATGGATTGGGTGTCATTAGCCATGCCTAAGTCATCCAATTTCACATTTTATATGACTAAATTCCACCCCCCCTTTATTATAGTGATGTAAATAAGTGAAATACTAGGATAAAGGAAAAAGAAAGCATACCTAAACTGACTTATAAGGGAGAAGCTCATAAAGCTGTGTGATGTTGGATATGCATAAAGAGAGCACATTTTGAAGTGTGAATCTATAAATGAAAACATAAAGTAGATTAGTTCTTACTAGATACACTATATCTAAAATAAAAATGTAAAAAATATGGTTAAGAGGAAGAGAAAGGAATGAATACACTTCACCAGGTACGTGAACCAATACAAAACCTATTATGATTTTGGGTTATGTTGGATAGTGTTGGGTATGTGTTGAATCAAGAGTAATATCATGAACAATCCTGAGTTTTCAATTCCCCAAAAAGTGGCTCAAGAATGTAAAGGCTGGCCTGTTGGCTCCATCATCACCAAGTGAAGTTAATGAATCATGTGTGTGTTAATCAATGTCTTAGCTATGTGTTTAATCCCTTTAAATAAGTGGTTTAAGAATACAAAGGCTAACCCTTTGGGTCCATCATTGCCCTATGAAGTAAAACTATGAAGTGATATCGGTATAGAATAGATGTCATATGAAATGGCTCATAGAGCCCATGTATGTGATATAAATATAACAATGTGTTGTTGATAGCCTAAATGTATGCTAGAAACTAGGCCACTCTTGGGCATTTCAAAAGATGGAGGTTAGGCTTGTATGAAAGCCACTCTGAAAATAATGTACTAGACTTATATGAAAGCCAACTCAAGAACTCAAGTACTCAAAAAGTTAAACTTGTATGAAATTTCAACTTGAAAATGATGCCAACCACCTATAGATGGAGTAAGACATGCAACTACTAAGAATGCCTAGAACAAACTAAACTAAGAATGCCAACCCTTGTTTTTTGGTGTTAATGTTTATTTTTAGCATTGTTGTCTAGTGTAAAAACTAGTTATGGATGTAGAACTATCACTATTTTTCTACTCTATTTTGACTAGTTTGACCTTTGCATTCTATATTGAGTGGTTTGAATGCTATTATTTTGACTATTAAAAGATTTGGTATCTATGAAAAAACCCCTATTTGATGTCTCCTCTTTTGAGGGTAGGAATGATGAACCTGTAATGACTACCCTTATAAGAAAATAGTCCTATAAGTGTGTTTAGTTGTATAGATATATGATATAGCATTTAATATTTGATAATATGTTTTAAGATATATCAATGTTTGTATTGATAGATTGTTAGATTAATAGGGGTATGCCTAGATAGATGTAATAATGTTAAAGCATGTGTAAAGTACTAAACTAAAAATGTTAAATATTAGTTTTTATTTAGAGGGATGAAGCATGATGTCCATCATGGCATCCAAGAAAGCAAAGGAAATGCATGCTATGGATCATGGCATTGCATGTATTGAAAAGTAACAAGAAATCAAGTGAAAAAATAAGAGGAAAGAAGCACACAAGGATGGCCAATGGATCATACAAACAAGGTACACGAACACATGTCACTCAAACTAGAAAAAAATCATGGAAGGTATGTTCAAATTCCACATATACATATAAGTGAAACAAGCAAAGTTGGCACAAGGGCCACAAACACATGAAAGATTACAAGTAAAGGACATTAGAAAATGTCTTAAGGCACACACATGAATAGAAATAAATGAAATTGGAAAATTTACTAAGGCACAATCAAGAGGCAAGTTGGAATTGGAAATGCAATCATAAAAGATACATTAAGCAATTAGAGAAAGAATGTAATATATATAAAATACAAACACATCTAACTAATCAAAAAAATGCAAAAGTATGAAAAACATGTGTAGTACAAGACTAGGTATATGGTAAGAGATATACAAGTGTTAAATACTAGTGAAATTTTTATATAATATTTTGTGTATGCTATAAATTAATGTACATCAACATGATAACTCAGAGTGTGTAGTGTAGGAATGACATAACCTAGATAGTGTAGTCATGTAGAAGATGCTCCCAGTGGGTATGTATATTAATGTGTGTCTTGATTTTAGAAGTAAGAGTACCCCCACATTAGGTTAGGTAATGCTTTTAATACTCTCTCTCTCTCTCTCTCTCTCTCTCTCTCTCTCTCTCTCTCTCTCTCTCTCTCTCTCTCTCTCTCTCTCTCTCTCTCTCTCTCTCTCTCTCTCTCTCTCTCTCTTTCCCATTGTGAATTTTATTAAGTTTAAAGTTTTTGAGAATAATATACATTTGACCACTTGGGATCCATTTTTATTTTTTTCTCATTTAGATATAATCAAGTAGTTGGGTGTCACTACACACACTCAAATAATATCAAGTGAAGCATGGTAATGTAGAAAAAATGACATACAATACAATAAAATAGAAAATATAAGTCCTAGCATGATAATAGTAATGTAAAGCATGGATGATGCATACAATCAAAATGTTTTTGGTATTTTTGATATGTTTTGAATGTTTTTATATTTTGAATGTATGTATTGTTATTGTATTTTGATATAGGCTATGTCTAGGAAAAATTAGGAATAAAAAATATTAACTGATAAGTCTCAGATGATACTCCCTATCATGGTGTCTTGTATCGAACAACTGAATCATGTGTGATCATGAGGCATGGGTGTATGTTTGAGATTATGAAGCTAAAAGTTTTGTATGTTGTAACTACTCTAAAATATTTTAATTGGAAGTTGAATGTGGGGTTTGCCTATAAATATGAGAAGTTGATGCAATTTTAAGTCTCTTAGGGACCCATCTAGAATTATAAGGGGCTCTCTGAATAGGGGCTCTTTGAATAGGTGCTCTCTATATAGCTATATGAGACCTCAATGTAACTAATATAGGTGTCAATACTATTATTAGAAATTATCTAGAATATTAAAACTATGGGGGTGTATGAACCCTCTATATTGGTGATGGATGCCACAACTATGGTTGAATCAAAATTGGAATCAGAACTAAAATTTGAAGAGATGCTCAAACCAGTGTAAGAAATGGAGCTAGTGACTGGGCACTGGTAGATGGCTCTGAAGTGGGTAGTGGTGACTCATAATTAACTCTACCAACTATGGTAACCTGATTATCATGAATTAACTTCATGCATCTATGAAATATTTAAGGTACTACCTTGAGTTTTTGAATCCATGGTTAACCAATTAATATGTCAAAAACTCTTACACTAGGAACTATAGTGAATGGGGTGGCCACATATGTAAGACCAACTTGTAGTGGAAGTAATATCTCACCTAATTAAATATAAATATGCTCACTAAAACTATTGATAACTATGTCTATCAGGGTGACATCCTGCTCTAAATAACCCAAAAACTGAAGTAGTGTTAAGGTGCACATGTTAAGACTAGAACCATTATCAATGAGTACATAGTGAATAGGTTGATTATGAATATGTGCTCTGATAAAAAGTGTATTACAGCATATATTATCCTCCACAATTTCCTAATCTAAAATATATATCAAAGTCTTGGGTAGAACTCTGGACTCACACACCTATCATACCTCTCAAAGGATGTGCCTCAACTGAAGGTACCTAGTATGTAGCTGGTGGAGGATGTGTATGGTATGTATGATGAACACATGATGTGTCTTATTTCTCTTGTTTTTAATGCTATGGAAATGGATCTAAAAATATTTTTAGAGATTTATCTTGTGTTAGCTTTGTCTTTGGAGGCTCAACTAAAGTTCTTATATCAAGTAGATTATTGTCTATCAAGTCATGTATCTTATGTCATAAACTAATCCATCTGTTTGTGGTGTGGCCTAGTGCCCTATGAAAATTTAAAAATGCATGCTGATAATATCCCCATGGAAGAGGATTCTTTGGATATGCTTCATGGGTAGGAGGGAGAGTAATGAGTTTACATTCCAATAACTATCGTAAAACCCTAGCTAGAAAAACTAGTAGATTGGTGAATGCACGATGAGGAGGTATTGATAAAATCACACATTGAGGGGGGTCTAAAGCTTCATTGACTATTGGTTGATTTTGATACTTATTGTCATTGATTTTGACCTTGAATTGGAATTTGATATTAATCTTGTTGGTTGTGTCTGAGATACTTGAATACTTAACTTTGTCCATTGAAATTAGCTTGAATTCTCTTCCCTTGAGTATATGACACAATTAGATGAAGGAAGAGAATATTTTGAACATAATAGATTCATGAAATGTTGGTAGAATGTTATGTTTGAAAATATATTTTAGCTCTTGATCATCCATGGGGCTAGTTAGTTTAGCTAAAATAGTCTTATATCTAAGAACATAATCCATGAGGGGCTCATTTGACCTTTGTTTCTACTATGCAACTTGTACATATGAAACCTTGTCATTAATGTTGATATTTAAAAGTGTTAGGAACATGTCTGCTAAGGTATTTAAGGTTGTGATCAAATGATTCAATAGACTATAAAACCATTGTAAAGCATAATCATTTAGGCTCCATGGAAATATTTTGGTAAGTAGATAGTCATTGGGTACATAATCCAAACATGTTATGTGAAAATCTCTAACATATGTCTCTAGATCACCCTTACCATCATATAGAGTGATCTTGGGTTGAAAAAATCCTTATGGCAAGGGTGTAGAAGTAATGTGATGTGCCAATGGTGTATTCAAAATAGCAAAATAATATAATGCTTATGTAGGTTTAGTGGTACCTTGCTCAAGATGTCACACCTTAGATTGAAGAGATCAAATCTCTTACATAGGGATACCACATCAGGAGATATGGATGTACTTGCTACAAATGATGATATAGTGTAAATTTGGGCTGTTATAGGGGTGGTTGAGATAGTTTCCCCTATAGTGTCATTTATAATTGACTACTCTAAATGACTAGAAGACTCAACTTGCTTAGCCTTTTTGATTTCCATGATAGATTACAAAATTAGGGTATGATCTTTAGGTTGTTCCTTAATTATTTCTCTAAAACTTTGTAAAACCAAATATTTTTTGAGGACTACTTCATTATTAAAAATAGGTGAAAGTGGATTGGTAGTCCCATGTGGTAGAGAAAGATCATTGGTATGTACCTCATCATTGGTATTTTCATATTGTTCATGGTTAGAGTTATCCTCATATAAATTTATATAATCTGGATGTGTAGAATGTATAATAAGAATCTTATTTGGTTGTTTATCCATGGCATATGGTTGAGTAGAAGGAATATGAGTGAATTTGGGAGGATTGCCACTAAGTCTTGTACTTCATCTTGAGGGAAGAGATGTAACTAACTTAGGTGGCATAAGGAAAATAACTTAGAAAATAGCAAAAATGATTAAGCTGATACAAAGGATATAGAGGTTAAAAATATGTAAGGTGATACTACAAGAAGCAAAGAGGTGCTAATATATGCAACTAATTTTTTTTTAGAAATACTTGTGTAAAATACTATGAATTTTTAATGTTGAAATTTATTTTTTGAGTTTGATATGTGACTAAAAATTCAAAAAATGATGTGAAAAGTATTAGAAAATAATTGGGAGTTTAGTTGATGTAACTAGGGTTTTTAATGATTTTTTTTCAAAATTAATGTAATAATTTGAAAATTTTAGAGATTTTTTTAGAATTTTACTTGAAAAATTTAAGAAAAATCAGAAAATATTTCTAAAAGTAGTAATATATTTTTCCTAGTGTTTGAAAAGTGTTTGTATGCAAAAAGGACCTAATATGTGCAAACTAGGGTTCGAACAAAATATGTGATATTTTTGAAATTAATTGGTAGATTTATGATTTTTAATCATGAAAAATTAGGAAAATATGGATTAAAATCATAAATAATTATCCTTAGGGTTTCTATGGTTTTTGTGCAAAAATTTGGAGTAAGTCGGGTTCACCAAATGTTTTAGTGTTTTTAGAAATTAAGTGTTTAATTCCTAACTAATAAATGAGTATGACAATGTAAATTAGTAAATAATATGCTTTAATTAACCTAATAATTTGTGTAAATATATTGTATTTTTGCCTTTTCTAAATATATTAAGAAGTGAGAGAAAATATAACTTAGCGTATTGTAGTTGATCTAGATTAAGATAGGGCCTAAGACTGGAGGAGGACTAGAAAACAAGATGGAATAGGTTCCTAAACTTTGTTTTTGGGTTGGATAAGAGTGATAAATGTGGACACCCTAATATCTAGAGTTATAATCATATTCTAACACTATTATCCTAAGGTTGAAAGCTTTATGGGTTCTATTTGGTAGGCTTGTGTTACCCTATCTATAAATTTTTGAGGCCTAAAAGAAGCTCATTATGTGTCTGATTTAGTATTCAAAACCCTTAAGATCTCTTTTGATCTTTAACTTGAATGGAAACTTGGGAAAAAAAGATAAGGGGTTAGTGTGTAAAGGATATGCTAGATGTACTTAACACCCTATATGTGGGCATGCTACCGACATACCAATACTCTAAAGAGGGATCAAGCTAATGTAGTTCTCCCATTGAAGTGCTTGGTGAAATTATGTGTGATGTATGCAACTAGATAAGAAGTTAAATGTACTTTGGATGAATAAGGACTAGTATGAGTTCTTGAATAGGCTTGAAATGTTCTTAGAAGGCTATATGCAGATAATAGGGAAGAGTACTTGAGTGTACTTATATTTTTTATTCTTTCCTATAAATGAGTGCCAACCCTTGTAAATGGACTTTGAATTCCCTTTTATAGGGTAATTAATGATCATTAGTTAAATGAACTTATATTAGCTTAACAAGAAAAAAGATAAAGATTTTGGAAAATATAACCATTAGAGGTGAAAATACACTTAGACAACAACACCAAAAATAGGACACCCTAGGTTATAGCTCTCCTATCCAATTTGGGTGTTGTTGTCCTAAGGGGATGAGACTTGGGGGGATATATCTAGGCTTGAAAGGGATAATTGGGCTTGAAAGAGATAAGTCTGAAAGGCTATGGATGACTAGGAATTAGTTAAAGAATAGCCTCAAAGGGTTTTGTGAGCAAGAAAGAGGATAAATGGATTAGGTGTCATTAGCCATGCCTAAGTCATCTAATTTTTCATTTTATATGATTACATTATCTTACAACACATGGTTTCTAATTAAATTCTCGATACATAAACTCTTATCATCTACTCATCCATGAAGAGAGGGCTATTACCTAGTTGGATGATTGTGTGGGGGATCTATGGTATGTGGTTAGTATGGAGAATCACTCTGATTATGCTCTCCCTCTTCTCCAATAGTCAATAGATATAAAAATTTAATCATGATTACATATTATATATTGGTAAGTTTGTGAATACCTATTTGTTTTATGGAACATTTTATAAATTTATATTTAGACTTTAACTTATAGCATTGTATTGTTGTACTATTATTAAATTTCATCATTCAACAATTGGATGATCTTATTATATAATTTATAATGTAAATTTTTAGTAGTTGGCTAAGAAATATATTGTAGATTTATAATTTGTAATGAGTTGGTTATGTTCCCTATTCTTATGATTTTTTTTCTAAATGAAAAGGATGATGAAGATGTTTTAGAGAGGGCAAGAGTTGTTGGACTGAAGGAAGACTATTTGAGAATGATCCAAGAGGACCCCTCAATTACTATAAGAGAATTGGACAAAAAGAAGGCTCTATAAAAGGGATGGGAGCATTCTAAATTCTAGAGAGGATAGTATGAGGAGAAATATAAAGAATAAATGGGTTCTCACCTCAAGGAATCCTTTTGACATTAAAACTCAAGAATGTGAAGAAATATCCTAGGGTGTTTGAAAAAAGAACTAGGAGGGGATCACAATCAAGGGACCCCATCAGTTTAGATTCTAATGAGGAAGAGAAAACAAAAGAATATCCAACTACAAGTTCCATTAAAGTGACTAATAATATGCCCCAGGATTAGATTGCTACATCTATTGGGATAGAAACACAAGAGGTAATGATAGATACCTAACAAGGATGCCCCACATAACTAAAGGCCCCTATATTTTATACAAGTAAAACTAGGATTCCAACAGGTTGTCCCATAGTGGAATAATCATAAGGCTTGCCTACTACACCTCCACACTCAAAACTAACATAGGGAGAGGTTGTGATAATTAAGGATATTGAGGGTGATTATGATGAAGAGGTAAAGATAAAAACAACTAAGGCTATGAGCCTTCAAGTAAATCCTATAATGCTTAGTTCCTTAGGTACTCAACCCTTCATAACTGTTATTTTATCTTTTATGCCTATTTTTGGATGTGTTTCCATTTGTTTTATATTGAGGACACCATACATAGAATGTGTACTTCCACATCCATTGATCCCTTTTCAACCAATATTGTTGATCCACTCTCTACTTCCATCCCACTCACCATGCCAACCTCCTCTATCCCTTCTAGAACCTCCACTATTAGAGACTTAAAGAAGAAGTTGTCTAAGAAGGTACAAACTACATTAGACACTCCATAAATCCATGTATATTCCACTCAGATCACCCTTCCAGTGCCATCCATCACCTCCCTAGAATAAACTATTGTGACAAGTTATAGTAGGGCAAGGAAGCCCAAACCCTAATTGATCACATTCCACCAACTCCTTCAATTTGTAAAATTATATTTGTCTAATATTACATGACATATCCTACCTAAAATACTTGTCAAAGTATAAAACAAAATTACAAAAGTAGAGGAGGCTAAGGAAGAGGTTGTTGTTACAACCTCATATGCTTCACAATTGGACATTCCTCCATGGGCTGCAGACTTGAGAAGAAAGGCTTCCCAAATTCCAATCTTTAAGACCATCGAGATTCCCTCTATTGCCACTTTATTTGACCCCCTATTGGGTAGTATACAAAGGGTGAAGAAGAGGAAGATAAAAGATGATAAGGGCACATAAATAATTCTTGAAGAAAGACATGAAGTATTCTTCCTCACTAAGAGGTAGAATAGATAGCCTAAGAAATCTCTTTATATTGAAAATATTATAGACCTAGCCAAATCACATAAGGATGTTATAGTATCCATCCATTGAGGCATGGATATGGCTTGACAAGAGCTAGAGGCCCAAGTGGAATAGTTGAAGGAGTAGTCAGAGACTGTGCATATCCCTACAGGCATAGAAACTAAGGTGCAAGATATCACTTCCTGATGCTACAAATATTTAGAAGCAATAGAATTTATGAAGGCCAAAATGGTCCCTCATGTGAATAATGCTAACCAATTATATAATTATTTGAAATACGATAGTGCTAATTTAAATATATTAGTTGTATACATAAGTAACTCATTATACAATCATCTAGACTTAATGATAACACTAGAAAAATCCAATGCCTTGAACTTAGTTATCATAAGGTGAGAAGAAGCAAAGGAGTGTATATAATCAGTTGGGGCCCTAATCCATAAATATCAAGAACATGATGCCTAAATCCTTTATATTTTTCATTATTTGAGGTTGTTAAAGGTTAAGGATACCACTGGTAAATTGATTAGTTGGATCTATTTTGATAAACTCATTCAAGAAGCAGTAGATGACTTCAAGTAGGGTTTTCAAGGCTTAACACTAGAAGAGATAGAGTCCGAGTTGAGTGAAACCAAAAATAAAGTTATGGAGTTGAAAATTTTTAATAATAAATTATATATGACCAAATATGAACATGCAAGACTCCTTGGTCAAGTTAAAAGGATACATCGACCACCATTGTTAAATTTAAACATTATATGACAACAACATGATGAGGTATATAAATTTTATCAAAAGAGTGAGGATAATAAAAATAAATATTCCAAAAATGCATTGATATCTTTAACTTCAACTACTACCACTATAAATACTACACTAACTAAATTACATGTAATGCTTCACACGATGCAACCTTGATAGGCTAATATTTTATGCATGTACAATTTTGTAGTGATGCATAGTTTCCTTATAGTTTGAGTTTTTTATAGTAAAATTAACTTTATATTTTTCACACATGCACACATTACATGGCTTTGAAAAGTTCAACTTATTTAATTGATAACTATAATATTTGTCTTATATAGTTTTGACTATAGTTAAAACTCACGGTCTAACTACCAGATGTAAACACTTTGCATGAACTTGGAGGATGAGATGACCCCTTCCCAAGCCTATTTAAATAGTTGTAATCCAACTTGGATTTTTTTAGAGAATTTTTAATAGAGGAGAAATATCAATTTTGATCATCAATGAATGTGTTTGTGTATTTTCTTTATAAGTTATGTGTAATTAGTTATTAATTTCTTTAGTTTTATGTTTCAATAATATCTAGTGTGAAATAGCTGTGAATGGATTATTGGTTATACAAATTGATGTATTGATATGTAGATGTGTAATAGCTATTGAAGGATTGGTAAATATATTGATTATAATATTTAGTTCAAATTGATTCATAATTTTGAATGTGCATGAGTTATTTTTAATGTAGTTTTTTATGTCTGTAACAACTACCTCAGATACTTCACTAGCCCAAGCCATAATCTCCTAATTAAGGGTGTGCAATAACTACCCTAAAAGGAAAAACATTTATCTAAAGCTTTTGAATTTCTTTCATTGTTATTTCCTTAGACTTGTTAGCAATGTATGATTGTGTGTGTGAAAATTACTGCTAGCAATAGGTTAGGTTTTCAAAGCACTTGTCCTTTTATAAACCATCTAGGGAAGTAATTCTTGAAAACCATAGAGATTTCTTTTCTAACTTATCCTTTCCTCCTTTTTGAGTTTGTTTTTGAGACCTACTAATTTAGATTAGTAAGCATCCACCCATCCAACTCACATATAGATTCAATACCTTTTAGGAACCACACCTCCATCTAAAACCCTTGTCAATAACCTACATACCCTACTCACTATTCCATCAATAGGTTGTAATAGACCGCATACATGAAACTCATGCCCTGGAGTGAACTTTACCTCCATTGATATCCTAAAACATTAGAGGTTACCTCATTATGTTGTGGTGTGCATAAAACCTACATCAACAGTCTCATTAGTGCTAAAAGGAGGGCCGACACCTATTATAATAGTAGGTATTCTTTGCATAGAGTTACAATAGAGTCACCTATGAGAGTGATTAGATCTAATTACCATGTTGGTTTTCTAGTTTCACCCCTATCAAATCATAAGAGACCTAGAACTATGCTAATAACACTAGTTCATAACAATCCTCCTCTAATAGGGAACCCCTTACCTTTAAGGAACCCTTTCCTTGTTAATCAATAATGGATTAGTAACCACCTTGGTTAGTTGGATATGTTATCACCATCTCAAAAGATGTGCATGACTTACCTTAGAATCTTGAAAAGTACTTGCCATCTTTTTCTCCTTCAAGAGTAAGGATAGTAGAGGAACATATCAAATCAATTAAAGCTACTTTAAGGCTAATGAATGTCATAGATGAGGATGTTACATGCAAATTATTCCCTTTTACTTTAATATATGTTGTTTATGATTGGTATTTAAATTTAAGCAAAAATTCCATCACTTCTTGGGATGAATGTCAAATAGCTTTTTTTGTGCAGTTTAGATAGATCACCAATCCTAGTTTGGTATACCAACACTTCACCAACATGAAGAAGGAGCCTAATGAACACATCCATGGTTTCAATGTAGGATGGTAGAAGATGTATAACTAGTTGACCCTAATATATAAACCAGAGGTGACATTAACATTGGAAATATACAAGAATGCCTTAGACCCTATCACTACCATGTTCTTGAGAAGATAAATTATGACCAAAACTTTAGCATTATCATTTAAAGAGGCTATCAACATAGATAGGCAACTCAATCCATATATTCTTGGAGCAACTAATGTCAACAATATTTTTATAGCACTAAATCTGATACCACATGTGAAGTAGAACGTTCCCAAATTCAATCAAAACCAATTATATACACTACCTCTATTGACACAAACAATATCCAAATTTTGGCTACTTAAACAATCATACAATAGGTAATGGTTATCAGTAGAACAAACTAGTAATTACACTTTCCACTATTTGTTACAAGGTACTAATTCTACAAAGGTATAATTGGATTCTATTAAGAATATGGTTCAAAAGCTAAGCAATGATTTTCTTAATATGTAAAGAAGGATGGGAAATGCAAATGCCCTAATTGGCAATCAAAATACTAGATTCTAGAGATAAATAGACCATTTAATAGGCCTGAATAGACTAATAAGCTTCCATAGATCACCATAATAGAAATGGCTTTTCCCAATTGGTACAATTTCATAATAATTCTGAGTATGGTGGACTTAACTATGTTAAGTTCTATGCAACATTCAAAATATTTCAAAGAGAAGTAGTCAAACAAGACTAGATTCATAATCCATTAGAATCCCACTAGGATCATGGCTCTTTAAGCACCACTATGTTATTTAAAACTCATGAGTTTCCCATCCCAAGTAAAGATGATAATGAACCAAAACATAATATGGATGAAGTTCATGATTTCCATTATTTCTAGAGAGGTTCATACAATCTAAATAATAATCATTCACTTACAACATTAAATCCTCTAAATACCATGGTGACTCCTCCTAATCCCAAAGTAGACTACAATCCACTCTCTCTAAAGATGAATGATTAGCCATAGAGTAAGGAAGAACCAAGCAAAGGAGGATAAAATATTGTGGGAGATATGAAGAAGATAAAGGTAAATATAACTCTTCATGAGTTATCACAAATCACTGAATAGAAGGATTTTCTATGGAAGTCCATTACTAGAAAGGCCCCTATGGAAAGAATTAAAGCATCTATAGATAAAGAGAAAGTTGTTGATGATAATGACATCTATAAGAGAAAGATAGAAGTTCTACACTTTTTTATTGATTATCAAGTCATTTGGTAAGAACATTCATAACTATTTAGTTGATTTTAGAGCATCTAAAACTATCATGCCACATCCATATGTTAGAATCTAGGTCTCATTTCAGTCCCCTCAAAGAAAACAGTTTCCCAACTATATAAAATAATAGTACCAATAATTAGAAAATTGACTAATGTGTGCATTTAAGTAGCATCTAAACTATGAGTCCAGATGACCATTAATATTCTAGTGGTAGATATACATGAAGGATATAGTTTAATACTAAGTAGGGATTGGTCCAAAACACTCAATGGATATCTCTCTATGGACTTCTCTCATATTTGAATGCCATGGAGATGAATTATGAATCAAATCAAAATTGATAGAGAGCCAATGATGAAGTATCCCATTATGAAGTACAATGTCAATAATGAAGAGGTAAAGTATGAGTTACCCAGCCTTGGAATTTGTAATTTTACTACTCAACATCAAGTACAAAATTTAGAACATAGAGGTTTATAATAGCTATAGACTTTACACTTTGATATTTCTAAATCCAAAAAAAGATCAGGCATGGGAATTGAGTTGATTGATCCACAAGGTAAAAAGTTTTTAGTATGATATAGAGTGTAATTTCTATGCACAAACAATAAAGCTAAGTATGATGCCTTAGTTATAGGACTATAGTTTACACTCGAGAATAATGTGAAATAAATATCAGTATTTATTGACTTAAATTTGGTGGTCAATCAAGTCAGAAACAAATACCAGTGCAATCTATCTTATTTGAGAAGATACATGCATAAAGCATGGGACCTGACTGAAAGATTTGAAGCTTTCAACATAGTATCACTTCCTAATGGTAAAAATTAGATTGTTGATTCATTATCTATTGTTACTAATAATTTAAAGTTTCTATAAGAATCTAAGGTAAAAAAATTTCTCAATTAAATTGGTACCTTGCCCCTCTATTCCAAATAACATATAAAATTTCTATGTATTTCATGATGACTAGTAGATTATTTAGCTTTTAACTAATTTAGGGGAGTCAAAATGCCAAATCATCGATGAAAAAGACATTAATAACCTCTATCAAGAGGAATTAGACAAAGAGGGTGTTCTTCAGCTCAAAGAGAATTTAATTCCAATTGGGTTGGTCTCTTTATAAACACCATTCAACATAAAACCTCAAGCTTAGAAACTTAGGTAGCCCAAACTCAATGACTTTTATTTTGAAAGTTAAAATCTAGGAGATGAACATAGCCCATGTTATGTGAATCAAACTCATATTCACCCTAGAATAAAGATAGTGAGTGAAGGATTTAATTACTCAATATAGGGATGTCATTGCATAAACATATGAATATTTTAAAGTATATGACCTATAGTTCACTACTCGTATGAATACTTTAAAGCCAGAACATAAACCATTTAAATAGAGGCAAAGACTAGTCAATCCTATTTTGGAGCCTCTTATTCAGAGAGAAGTGGAGAAGCTTTTAAAAGCAAAAATCATCTTCCCAATATGACATTCTACTTGGGTGGCAAATTTGGTCCTATTGGATCAACATACACCCCCCCCCCAAACTTTCTTGCTTTTGAAAATTGGGGACCCTTATGAATGTTTAAAAACATCTAAACTTTGAAAGCTTACTTGAAGAGGTTATCTTTTTTAGAATTTGAAGATCATCCACTTGAAATGGATATAATTTATACATGCTTAATGATAATGATTACGTTTTTTGACCAACTTTGCTAATGGTTTGTGTTTGAAGATGTAATTGTAGGTCTAATAAAGAAGGATAGGTATTTTATGAATAAAACCCTAACTTTTAAATTCAAAAGTTGGAGGGAAGACTTATTCAGATTTCCCAAACAACTCAACTTATGAAAATTTTATAAGTATCTAGATTTAACCAGGTTTTCATTAGTTCATTAATTAGTTGAGTTTTCTTTGGTAAACCCATTACTTGATCATGTTTCTTAACCCCTCTTACCTTAGTGTCTTCTTTATCAGTTACTTGTATCTCAAAGCTTGATGACTTATTACTTATTTAAACTTCATGCATCTTTGTAGATCTAATGGTTCTCTCTATCTCATAGATCTAATCAAATAGTGTGAATCAAATGCAAGAAAATGGGCCCACCTAAATCCCAAAATTCCCATTGAAATCCTAACTTTAAGGCACTTTCTTGAAGTGTCCCTTCTAGAAAGTTGGCTCATTCCATGTTAGCAGAAAGTGCCCTTCAGAGTTTCTTGAAGTGTCCCTTTGGGAAAGATATCGTGGTCCACTTTGGTAGAAAGGGCCCTTTGAATAAATTGTTTTAGGAACTATTTGTTTTAGATATTTTGTACAAAACAAATCAACCCTTTATCTTTTTTGAAACCTACCCTTCAGAAGAATTGGTTAAGACACTTTATCAAGAAAGTGACCCTTTAGAAAATGTTTAAGGGTAACTACATGAAGTTTTTCTAGGTTCCTTATTTTATGCCTAACCATAATATTTTATCTTTATAGGGGCCAATCATTAAGTCATTTGCATTTTTGTAGATTTGATGGTCTACGATTCATCACAATATTTGATCCAACTATGTGAAATGGCCCAAGGAGCATGATTTCAACTTAAAAAACAACATGTTTTTCAATACAACATGACCACAAGGCTTAAGATTAAGCCATCTAATTACATTACATGAGATTAAATTTGATAGCCTCATGATTATCATTTAATGTTCATGAGAACATTTTTGATGTTCATGAGGATGTCAAATTTAAGATAGTCTAAACTTTTAGCCTAGTGAAGGGATGTACTTATTAACCCTTTAAAATGCCCCTTTGCTTTTTTAACATGAAAATGTAGTATAATGGCTTTTAACCTAAGTTTTTAGTAGGATTGAATCTCATTAACTTGTGTGCATATTTGTATATATGATGGTCTACACTTGATCGCAACATTTGATCCAATGGTGCGAAATGGATGAAGACTTTTCAATGAGGATAAAGCCTAACTAAGGTGACCAATCAGAAAATACTTCATATATTGAGATCAACAAACCATGATCACTCACAAATCTAATCCAATAGTAAGAAATGATGAAAAATGTTAAAGACTAAAGGCTAGCTTCTAAAAGGACTTTCACTAGAGTAACATGAGCGAATTTATGAATTCACCACCTCTACCATTAAATTAAGAAAAACCCTAACTCACCATAATTGCATTCAAAAGATACAAAAATCACCCTAATAGTAAATAAGAATACTTAATGAAATCATACAGTTAAATATTAACCAAACTAGTTGAGGAATTATGGCTATAACAAGACAACAATGATGAGATGAGGTAGAGGTTTACTTATCAATTGACAATGAAGGAAGACATTATAAAGAAACTAAACTAGATGTAGGAGCCTTGAATAATGGTATGAATAATTGGTCAAAAACCTTCTTTGCAATTGACCTTCTACAACCAATGGCTCCTAATGAGTAAAAGATTGTAGTGTGGCAATCTAGATGTCTAGACATCATCTTGTAGCTTCCAAACTAGAGGTACTCTATTATATTGATATCCTAGCTCCTATGTTCATTAATTGTAGAGTAGATGGAGACTGGAAAATAAAGGAGGGTACATCAAAGAGGGTTTCTTATTTATCTCTAGTATCTTTTGAAGGCTATTATAAGCTTCCCAAGACTCACATAGACCTCCTTACAATCAAGGAATAGACCACTAAGAATGACTTAGATAATATCTTAATACCATGGCTAGATATAGGAACTCATGTAATGAGAAAACATGATGGTAAAATCCTAATTATATAATTTAGGGAAGGGATTAAAATCATCATGAATCTATTTAATAGGGCTTATGGAGCAATAATCACATCTTATGTTAACCCCAGATGGGTCTCCTATGTCTATTTCATGATAGAAGATAAGTTGACTCCACCCATTGGAGAAATGATAAGTATACATCTAGGGAGATAGTTTAATGAAATTAAAAGGAAGATAAGCCAGCTATACGTAATGATGTCTAACTTGTTGGACACTTTCATAGCCTCAACCAACTTCCCTACCATCAGGAATTAGTTCCCTTACAATAATATTACCATTTCTCACCATTAATCTAAATTACACATATTCAAGTATAGAGACCACACACAATTCATTTGTGATTGCATATATCCCACTCTAGTTATGATAATTACTAGAATACCAATTCCTAGGTTTACCCCCCTCATTAGGCAATTTTTATAACCTATTGGTGACATATGGCTATATCTTGATTATATAGTCATTATAATTAAATGTTTCCATACTCAGCCCTATAGGCTACTAGTGCATGTCCTAATCAAGATGGCCAAGTAGGAGATATCTCATAAAATCCTTCATGGTATAGACCATGTATGTAGAGAGAATAAGAAAGACATCTACCATATCTTCCCATATCTGATTGGGAAGACAATGATTCATGGATGGAAGCAACTAGAGATCTTAGTAAGGAATAGAGAGACATTCTACTTCCAATTAGATGACCTAAAGACATGGGATCCAAAAGGCAACATGCTATCTTATATACAATACAAAAAACTTCTTAAGGTACCTTAAGAACATCAATTAGGTCTATATGACCACTTATACATAAAGGCATCCAACTTTGAGGAAGTGTTGGCTAGGTTTAAGGGGCATGGATTTAAATTAAAACATAGATTATGAAGGGAAAAAACCATTAGGATAAAGATGGGAAATTAATCCCTTGTAATACCACTTTTTACCTTCCACTTTGGGTCCACCACAAGTGCTTCAAGGTCCACCTCAGCAACAAAAAATACCTCAGTAATCAGTGCCACAAATTGAAGGACCTAGTGAATGAAAGATGGAACATAGTCTAGGAGAGAGACCCTCCACCTCAACTCTACCTCAAAGACCCCCTTCCCTTATGAAATACCTATATATGGTTACCTTAAAACCTTATGAAACATTGGAATAATTCTTCAAAGAACTTACAGATACATATGAGTTAGAAAAGGAAGGATATGAAGATAAAGGAGCTACAATTGAGGTGGCACTAATTGAAGGTCCTCAAGTAGAAGAGATTGACAAAGGCAAAGGATTTTCCTAATATTTGGTCTCTGTGACCAAAATAAAGAGGCAGACAGATATGGATTTGGTGCCTAGAGCCTCTAAAAAACCCAAGTGGATTCACCCAATGAGCGAGGTGAACTTGTTTACTAATGAATTTCCCATACATGGACCTGTCATCCTTGACTAGTTCATCTATGGGAAGTTCCAAAAGACACCCTCTCAAATTCATTCATTGGATTTGACTATCGCTACCAATGTTGAAGTTAATGATGAAATCTAGACCTAGATCTTAGATCTCATGAAGGAGAAAGAAGCAAGGAGAATGATTGAGGCTAACAAGGAGAGCAACAAAAAAAATAAAAGAATCAAGGCAATCAAGAGGGGATGGTCTTGAAACACCAAAATATTCAAAGATTTCAGAAGCAAAGCCTAAGGTACAATTTAACCTTGATACAACTACACTAGAGAGGTTACTACCAAGAAACTAACTATTGGAATTGAAGAAGTCACTCTTCAAAGAGTGGAACCATTTATAAGACTCACTTTGGTCTAAGGCCAAGTAGTAGGGGAGCACCCCATTCATTAAGAATATATTTCAAGTCTATTAGAATCCTAATCAGTAATGGTTATGGTGGGAATTCAGGGAATGAAGCAAAGAATCCTAAACTTGGAGAAAGAGAAGAAAGACTTAGACACCCAAGTCTCATTATCAATTCTAGAGGACTTGATAAAGATGTTAAATAAGTACCTCCTAAATACCTTTAAATTATTAAAATACATCAAACTTAGGCTTAATACCTTGTAAATTCAAGCTAATAAGGCACAAATATTGATATAACAATTACAAAAAACCATAGACTAGGTGGCAAAGTTGATCAAAGTACATATCACTAAACATCCTTTGGATTTCAAGATTATCAAAGAAAAGAAGTTGAATACCATTAAATGGATCCTGGTGGATCAAATATAGGAATTAAATTCATAGTACAATAATTCTAATGACTTCATAGAGGAAGATAAGGACTTTGTGAATAGAATTGAGGAGTTGCTAAGAACCTTGTTGGTGACCCCTTCTCAACCTACTACCACTAGCCTAATGCATGACATGTAATTCCATTAGGGAGTCCAAGTCTTCATCTAAGGAATCAAGGATGAAAACCAAGGCCAATCCAATAAATATAATTCAAAAGTACTCATCCTTTCCATAGGAGAGTAGATAGCAAAAGCAAAGTGCTTACAAGAGGTCATCATCAAAAGTGACAAATAATATGATACATTGGTTGAACATGAAGAAGAGAGTCTAATGAAGCCCATAATGGATTTTGAGTTAATAAAATAAAAACACACCAAGGTGAAAGAATTTATTTAACCTAAGTGATCAAGGGGGCCCACTAGCCAAGGAGCAAAGTCAAGATTCTTCTTTTGTAAGCTATATATGCTAGTTTGTTAGCATATATTAGTCTTTTGATCTAATTGGTGCTTAATAGCCACATGTACTATAGAGTTCTTTGTAAAAGGATAGATGTCCTTACCTCTTGTATAAGTTTGAAAGAAAGATGATTAGTACACTGCCTATGTCTTCTATAAATAGGCAAGTGTTACCATTTGTAAAAGAAGGGATTTTGAGCCATTTTATACTAGAGAAATTAATACAATTGTAATTATACAATGATTGTCTGGTGTTGTGCTATATTGTTTCTAATTTATCTTAATTATAGGTGAATGTCCTAAATTTGAAAGGTTACTAGATAGATGAGCTATATTTCATGTTCATGAAGTTTCTAGTTTGTGATGTGCTAGACTAGTTGAAGGATTATACGTTTACTTTATTTTTTTTTGCTCTACATTTGAATGTTCTTATGCAATTTAGATTAACATAGAAAAATCTTTAAGTAATCTTGAATTTTACTCATGATTTTTATATTTTCCTTTAAATCTTGCCTAATTTTTGGTGAAGCTTGAGCTTATGCTATGTTGTATCACTGATTGGTTAAATATATGCTCAAATTGAATAGAACTTTGTCATTATGTTTGAGACTAATTCTTGAAATCATGTTTATTCTCTACCTTACCCTACCTTTTGCTTATTTTCTTTTATCAATTCTCACTTTAGTTTAAAGATCATTATAAATATCTACTTATATTATCTTAGAGTTAGAAATCTTGACCAAGAAGACTACAAGACTACAAAGATTTAGACCCTAGTGGCTCCCAACTACCACATCAAACAAATTTTGTGTGAAACTCTCATAATTTGTTGAATATTCCACCACAAAAACACTACTTGTCACAAACTAAAAATCATGCCTTAGATTCTTGTAATCCTAAAATTAGAAGTGTTCATCAACACTAAGGAACACTCTGTGGAGCAATTGGAAGAATTAACAAGAGGTAGTTCTTGCTAGTGCTAGAAGGAGGGCCTTCTTTGTAAGTAGTGTTGTTTTCTTGGTTAGGATTAGACAATATTTACATAATTTGTAAATATTTTTTCTCTATGAGTGTTTTTTTGCTCATCTTAATTCTTAGTAAGGCAAAGATCCTTGTTCTTTGTAAAGTTTAGTTCAAACTCTGGTAAGTATGGCTTTAATTCAGAATTCTTGATATTTTAGGTTAGGATGGATTTAGTTTGGTTAATATTTGTGTTATTTGTATGACCTTTGAGTCTAATTCATTAAAAGGATGTAAAGGATGGTCATCTTTGCATGATTCAACATATCTTCAAGCTAATTCAGTTAAATATCAATGTCTTTTACATTTTAATACGTAAATCTTTGTAAATTAAGCTCAGTGTGCACATTATTTGTCATTTTTTGGAAATTAACATGTTTCACCATACTTCAAAGTAGGATTCATAGTTCTCCTAGAATTACCTAGAATTAGGAATATATCTCATTTAGAAATTAGGGAACCTCTGCTTGAGCTCAAGACACACCGATGAGCTAGAAAGGATAAAGGAATGTGTAGATGTTCAAAATATTTTCCATCTTCACCTCTATAAGGATTCCATAAATTCAACCTTTGACTAGATATGACTTGTCTTGGAATTTATCCTATCAATGTTCCAAGTATAGTTCATGATTTGCCATGAAATCTTGAGAAATATTTGCCTATTTTTAGTCCAACTGGTATCATCATTACCAAGTAACATGTCAAGTCCTTTAAAGTTGCTTTAAGGTTATTAAATGTCATTCATAAAGATGTATCTTTTATATTATTCCCTTTTCCCTTCAAAGATGATTCTTATGAGTGGTTATTAAACATGCTTGATGATTATATGACTTCTTGGAATAACTTTGACACCATCTTTATTGATCAATTTGGGAAGCTCCTTAACCCCTGTGTCATATATCATAAATTTATTGCCATCAAGAGAGATGTAAGTGAGCCAATTAGGTCTTTTAATGCCATATTTCAAAAGATGTTTAGCAGAACCATAGATTCTTACAAACCTAATAAACCTTTGACCTTAGAGATCTATAAAGATGTTGTAGATCATATGACTTATGTGTTTCTTAAGATAATTATCCTAGTTATTACCACATTAGCTCAAGATTATTCAGAAGTATTAGTAATTAGTGACCAAATGCAATATCAAGGGAAAATGGCATACTTTATTCCAAATATCAACCCATAGATGCCAGTCTTGAACCTTTTCCTATCTAATAACTAGAATCCTCTAGCTTTGAATCAAATACTAGCTCTAACTATCTTGCCTACTAGTCATGCTACTCCCAATCAAAACTTAGGTTTCTTAGGTCAACAAACTACTAATAGATCTCAATCCAATGGTCAAAAGGCTCTAATACCCATCAATACAACTGATAACAGTCAATCCCAAGCTTTTGAAGCTCCAAAGAATGAAAAGGAGTCCATACTCAAGATGGTCCAAAAGCTTAGTACAAACTTTTTGCAATTGCAAAAGAAAGTTGGTAATGATAAAGATAGATTTGGAAGGAACTTCACCTTCCAAAAGTTTAATATACCAATAAATCAATTATAGAATGATATCTTCTATAATAACAATAAAGCCAATGAGCCTTTTTCATTTGGCAAGAAGACTATGGACATAAATCTCATTGATATAGCCTTGCCTGATTATTGTAGAGTGCATGCCACTTCTAAGCAAAGTGAGATAGATTGTATTGAATTCTATAAAGGTTTTTAAGCCTTAAAAGAAGAGCTTGACACCTTTGAGATTATCCTAGATAAGGATAATACTACTAGTACTTTTGGATCTAAAGCACAAGATCAAGTACACATGGTAGAGACCTTCTAATTTCCTTTCCAAGAAGATAATGAGCCTGACAATATTCCTAAAGAAATAGAAGCATTTAAATAGTTCCTAAAGACTTACACTCTTAAGGAATAGGGAGCAGAGATATCCCTTGCCTACTTATACTCCTCCCAATAACTATGGGACTCCTCCAAATACATCTTCGAGGAATGATCCTGAGCCACTGAAAGGTAGTTCTTTTAAGCCTTTGGATGAACCTTTGAATAAGACTAGATAAAATATTGTTGAGGACATGAAGAGAATCAAGGAAAATATCACTCTACATGAACTGGCATAGATAACTAAGCAAAGAGACCTCTTGGAATCCTTGTCCAAGAAGCTTGAAAATCCACCAAAAAATGATACTACCAATGTAATTATGTAAGTGGCAAAATTAGAGTCTCCACCCTTTCTGCTCATAGTTAGAGTGTTTGGTAAGAATGTCTATAATTGTCTACTAGAATCAGGAGCTTCAACTAATATCATGCGTATTATAATTTGTGAACAACTTGGGCTAAACCCAATCAAGTTAGATTTAGTAGTCAAATAACTAGATAAATCAAAAGTCAAAGTCATTAGAGAGTCGCTTAATGTGCATATTCAATTGGTAAGTGAACCTAGATTTCAATAGTTTATTAACATTCAAGTAGTAGACATCCCTAGTGCTTATGGGTTATTTCTAAGTATGGAATGGACCAAAACTTTAAATGGGTACATGTCCACTGACTTTTCTCATTTTTGGTTGCCATGGAAGGGTATCCATAATTAGATAAGGGTTAAAAGAGAGCCAAGGATGAAGCATATGATAACTAAAGACAATGAAGTTAATGAAAGGGTAAACTTCCTTGATTTTGATCTTGAAATCTTCACTTTAGAAATTACATAGAATCTAGATTCTAAAATGCCTCCTCTAATGCCTAGAATGTGGAAGTTACATGTTGATGGAGCTAGATGTAAATCAGGATCAAGAGTTGGCATTATGTTAGTAGATCCTACAGACAAACACTACCATGCATCTTATAGGTTATAATTTACTTGCACTAATAAATTAGCTAAGTATAAATCTCTTATTCTTGTACTATAGCTTACCATCAAGCACAAATTCAAAGAGCTTATGGTCTATGGAGACTCTGAACTTGTGGTCAACCAAGTGAAGAGTAAATACCAATGCAAGTTATCTTACTTGAAGAGGTATAAGTTTAGGGTATGGGATTTTATTGAATATTTGTATGCCTTCAACATCTTAGCTATTCCAAGGTAATAAAACAAGGCTACTGATGAGCTTGCTTCTACTACAACCAACCTCATGCAAAATCAAGATTGTCTTGAATTTAACATTGAGTTGGTACCCTACCCATCAGTCCTTGATATCATTAATCACTTCTAGGTTTTCAATCATGATCAGTAGATCATAGATTTCTTGACCAACTCTAGGCCCTTTGAAACCCATATCATCAATGAAGTAGATGAAAGCTCTCTTGAAAAGGATCCTAATGGTAAGATCATCTAGCTTAGTGATAACAAGATACCTAAAGGGATGATCTCTTTAGAGAGGTTATTTGATCATGATAAGCTTATGGAGGTACCTAAGGTTCCTAAAGTGAGTGGAAATGACTACCATCCAATTTATCTCAATCCACAAGACTAACCTCAACATATCAACATAGGGAAAACATGTACTAAAATGGAGAATAAGAAAGCAAGAGAGTTTCTCACAAAGTATATATATTTCATTGCTTGGTCTTATGAAGACCTAAAGATATTTGACCCAAGGGTCATAACTCATACAATACCTCTTAAATAAAATTGCAAGCCTTTTAGGAAAAATCAAAGGCTATTTGATCTTGTCTTAGAGCCTATGATCTATAAAGAGGTCAAGAAACTATTGGATGCAAGGATTTTATTTCCTATCAGACACTCCACTTGGGTTGCAAACTTAGTTCTAGTAAAAAATAATAATTGGGATATTAGATTATGAATTGACTTTAGGAACTTGAAAAAATATTCTAAAAAGAACAACTATCCTCTACCTTCTTTAGACCAAGTCATATAAGCTATTCTGTGTTTAGTTATGCTATCCTTCTTAGACATATTCTTAGGGTATAACTAAATGCTAGTTGACAAAGAGGATAAAAGGAAGATAAATTTCATGACTAAGTGGGGAACATATGCCTACAAGAGGATGCCCTTTAGGCTTATCAATGTAGGATAAATATTTTAAAGGGTCATAGACCATGTTTTCTAAGGTTTGGTAGGCAAATGTATCATCATCTATATGGATGATTTGATAGTTTTCTCCAAGAATAGAGAGGATCAATTCCTACACTTGAAATAAGTGTTTGCAAGTTGTATAAGATATGGAATTTCCATTAACCCAAAAAAGAGTATATTTTGTGTCATAGAGGGAAAAATACTAGGCCATGTTATCACCAAGCAAAAGATCTCTATAGATCCTGATAGAGTGGAGGCCATCTCCAAAATTGAGTTGCCTAACAAAAGAAAAGAGCTTAAGTCATTCTTTGGGAAAATTAACTTTGTTGAAATTGTCAAGACTTTGAATGACATGCTAAATAAGGATGTCAAGATCTCTTAGAATGTTGAATCCAAGAAGGCTTTTTCTGATATTAAGAAGGTAATCACTAAAGCTCTAGTTCTCATAAGTCCTGACTTCTCAAAGTATTTCTATCTATATTCATTTGCTTTTGAGCATATTATGACTATAATACTAGCTCAAAAGGTTGATGGGAATGATTATCCCATAGCTTTCATGAACACTATTTTCAAGAATGTTGAAGTAAACTATTCTATGATTGACAAGCAAGCTTATGCATTGGTGAAAGTAGTTAATAAATTTAGGCATTATATCCTTAGGAATAAGGTACATGAAATCTTTCTAGACCCAAATACAAAAATCATGATGAGTCAAACTTAGCTTGGAGAAAGGAGAGGCAAATGGATGTCAATTCTATAAGAGTATGATATGGAAATAAATATTACCAAGTTGGTAAGATGCGAAGGCGTAGTTCAAATTACTTCCAATGTAAACCCCAAAATCCATGTCATGAAAATTTACCAACAAAACTTCCAACCTAATGAGTGGTATGAATCTATCATCCACTTACTTATCAATGGTGTTTGTTCCCCAAGACTCACTAGAGAACAAAGGAGATCCTTGAGTCTCAAAGCAACTCATTAACTCATCAAGAATGTATTCTTGTAAAAAAATAACTTTTAGGGTATTTATTTAAGGTGTTTATCCAAAGAAGAAGCAACTTAGATCATGACTACCTTCCATGAGAAGCTAGGAAGTGGACACCCTTTAGGAAGAACCATAACTCACAAGATCCTTAGAGCTAGGTATTATTGTCCTACCCTCTTCAAAGATGCTCACAAGCATGTGAGGGAGTGCCATACATGCCAAATATTCAACACAAAAGAGATAAATGTATCCATGCCTTTGTAACCTATGATATTTGACAAACCCTTTACATAATGGGGGTTGGAATTTGTAGGGGTGATCAACCCTAATTATTTTGATGGCCACAAATTTGTCCTTACTACTATCGATTATTGTAAAAGGTAGAGTGAAGTTGTTTCCACAAAATATTGCATGACAAAAGAGGTAATTAAATTCATAGAAGAAAACATTTTCACAAGCTTTGGAACCCCAATCTCTTTGGTCTATGATAATAGATCTACCTTCACTTCTATTGAGATGACTAAGTAGGCATATGATAATGGCATCACTCTAAAGTTTGCATCTAATCATTATCCCCAAAGGAATGGAATCTATGAATATACAAATAAGAATTTTATGAAGGCTATCAAGAATTTTATAGAAGATAAACCCATAACATGGCATAAGCTCCTCAGGTTTGTATTATGGGTAGATAGAATCATAATAAAGCAATCTCTCAAAGCTTCACCATCCTTGCTAGTGTATGGACAAGAACCTATCTTCCCTATAACCCTCAATTTTTCCACATTTAACTTCATGCAAGAGTTCATGGAAGAAAATTAAGAACTTGCTAGCTCAAGGTTGCTAGATATTATTGAGATGAAAGATGCTAGAGACAAAGCATTTGCTGACTTAGGTATGCATGAAACAATAGTGAAAACCTTGTTTGATAAGGGATCCAAAATCAAAGTGTGTAGGCAAGGAGACTTAGTCCTCCTCTAGGACAAAGCTTCAGAGCCAAAAGGGAAGCATGTCAAATCAACACCTTTATGGATTGGGCCATATCAAATTTTAGAGACATTGGGAAACAACACCTTTAAGCTAAAAGACCTCTAAGGCGTAGAGTTAACCTTGCCCACCAATGGGTAGTATCTCAAGTATTAATTTTATATTGATCCATCAGGGGTCTTCATAGAGGAAAATATGCAAGAATTTTTAGATTAGAGTAGGTAGGCTAACTAGTTTATTTTTTTGCCTTGCTTGTACATATTTGTTTGCTTCTTGCTTGTTGCTTTCTATTGTGTGCTCGATTTGTGTTTTTTTTGCTTTTGCTTGGTTGTTATATTTTATTTCTAATAAGTCTTGTAGATAGTAATTGCTCAAGTTTTCATGATATTGCTTAAAATTCCAGCCTCTGAAGTAGGGATATGAATCTTGAATGATGAACATAGGTTGTCATAAAGCACCATGATGAAACTCAAAGACAATGGTGTAGATTGATATAGAAGTTAATTATCATAACAAGTCTTAAGCATAATCTTAAATAAAGGTTTGGTTGAAATAATAATCATATGTGCTAGAAGAAAACTTAGGTTATTGAGGAACATTTCATGCTAGCACTTAAAACACATCCTTTTCTAGGATAGAGGTTACAACTAAAACTGATTACCCAAAAAATCAAACACTTGACCAAATCCATAAAAATAGGATATATTGGTTCCCAAACTTTTCAAAAAGACCTAGAAAAGAGAAAAAAGAAGAAACTTATTAAAAAATCTATGGAAATAAAAGCAAAGATGATTCTGGTAACCTCTACTAGGGTTATGGATGCTTGGATGGTAGTGGAGCAAGGCCTTGAGTAGAACCAAATGTATCTTTGTTGGGGATATGGATTCTTGGCTAGCAGTAGAGCAATGCCCAAGCATTCCCTAAACTAAGAGCAACTATTCTCAATGGATATCAAAAATACTCCAAGTCAAGTGTTATGACCAGAGGTATGACTTGGATGTTGTCTTCTAAAGTTCCATGATAAATAGTAAGTGGAATCAAAGCACACACTACATGTCTATGTTTTAGAATTTTGAGTTTGAATTTTACACATGTGAGGTTTACACCAATCAAGGTTTGATTTAGACAATGTTATGGACCTAATTGAGGAAGACTTATGTATTGGTCTAAACTAGAGCCTTAGGTTCATCATATTGCTATGTTTCCCCTGTGAGTCACCATTTTTAAGATAAACATACCCCTCACTTTATTTCTTTTAAAAATGGGGGATACTTATGAATGTTTAAAAACATCTAAACCTTGAAAGCTTTCTTGAAGAGGTTATATTTCTTAGAATTTGAAGATCATCCACTTGAAAGGGACATGCTTTATACATGATTAATGATAATGATTATGTTTTTGGATTAACTTTGCTAATGGTTTATCTTTGAAGATAGAATTATAGGTCCAATAAATAAGGCTAGGTATTTTACAAAGAAAACCCTAAATTTTGAATTCAAAATTTGGAGGGAAGACTTGTTTGGGTTCCCCAAACAACTCAACTTATGAAAAGTTTATAAGTATCTAGATTTAATCAAATTTTCATTCATTCATTACTTAGTTGGGTTTTCTTTGGTTGACCCATTACTTTTTTAGGTTTCTTAACCCCTCCTACTTTAGTGTCTTATTTATAAGTTACTTACCTTTCAAAGCCTAATGACTTATTACTTGTTTAAACTTCCTACATATTTGTAGATCTAAGGGATCTCGCTATCTCATAGATCTAATCACATGGTGTGAATCAAATGCAAGTAAATGGGCCCACCTAAACCCCAAAATACCCTTTGAAATCCTAAATTTGAGGTACTTTCTTAAAGTGACCCTATAGAGTTTCTTGAAGTGTCCCTTTAAGAAATTTGTCTCACTCCACTTTAACATAAAGTGCCCTTCAAAGTTTTGTGAAGTGTCCCTTTGGGAAAGTTGTCTCGGTCCACTTTAGTAGATAGTGCCCTTCAGAGAAATTTTTTTGGGAACTATTTATTGTAGACATTTTGTCTGAAACAAATCAACCCTTTGGCTTTTTTGAAACCTACCCTTTGAAAGAATAGGTTAAGACACTTTCCCAAGAAAGTGACCCTTCATAACATGTTTAAGTGCAACTACATGAAGTATTTCTAGGTTCCTTGTTTTATGCCTAACCCTAAAATTTTCTTATTTTAGGGACTAATAATTAAGTCATATACATCTTTACAGATTTGATGATCCACACTTCATCACAAGATTTGATCAAACAATGTGAAATGGCCCAAAGAGCATGCTTATAGCTTAAAGAATAATGTGTTTTCCAACACAACATGACCAAAAGGATTAAGATTAAGCCCTCTAAGTACATTATATGAGCTTAAATTTGACAACCTCACATTCATAATTTGATGTTCACAAGAATGTTTTTAACATTTGCAAGGATGTCAAATTTAAGATAGTTGAAAATTTTAGCCTACCAAACGGATGCATTTCTTGACCCTTTAAGAGGCCCCTTTGTTTTCTTAATATGAAAACTTAGTACAATGGATTTTAACCTAAGTTTTTATTAGGATTGAAGCTCATTAACTCATGTGCATCTTTACAAATTTTATAGTTTGAGATTCATCATAGCATTTGATCCAATGGTATGAAATGGCCGAAGACTTTATAACAAGGATAAAGCATAACAAAGGTGACCAATCAGAAAAGACTTCATGGATTAAGATCAATAGACTATGCTCACTCATAGATCCAATCTAATGGTATGAAATGAAGGAAACTTTCAAAGACTAAGGGATAAATTTTGAAAGGAATTTCATGAGAGTAACATGAGTGAATTTATGAATTCAAAACCTCCATCATTAAATAAGGAAAAACCCTAGCTCACAAATGTAAAACCATATTCCTTGTTCAATTGAGCCATAATTGCTTTCAAAAGAGCTAAACATCACCTTGAGAAGAACCAATATGACTTAATGAAATCTTACAATTAAGATCAATCAAACCAGTTGAGGAATTATGGATATAACAAGACAATAATGGTGAGTTGAGGTAGAGATTTACTTGTCAATTGAAAATGAATAAAGATGTTACAAAGACACTAAATTGGATGTAAGATCCTTGAATAACAATATGAAGAACTAGTCATAAATCTTCTTTATAATCAACCTTCTACAACCATTGGTTCCTAAGGAGTAATGAATTATAGCCACTAAATGGAGACATGAATATCTCATGGCAATCTAGATGTCTGGACTTCACCTTGCAGCTACCAAAATAGAGGTACTCCATTGTATCGATATCCTAGATCCTATGTTCATTGATTGTAGAGTAGATAGAGATTGGATAATAAAGGAGGGTACATCAAAGAGGTTTCATTACATAGCTCTAGTAGCTTTTGAAGGATATTATAAGCTTCCCAAGACTCACATAGACCTCCCTAAAATTAAGGAATAGACCACTAAGAATGACTTAGATAATATCTTAAGACCATGGCTAGTTAGAGGAACTCATGTAATGAGAAGCTGTGATGGTAAAATCCCAATTGTATAATTTAGGGAAGGGATTAGAATCATCATGACTCTATTAAATAGGTATTTTGGAGCAGAAATCACATCCTATGTTGACCCCAGGTGGGTCTCCTCTATTTATTACATGATAGAAGAGAAGTTGACTCCACCCATTGGAGAGATGATAAGTATCCATCTAAGGAGATAGTTTAATGGAATTAAAAGGAAAGATAATCCAGCTATTCACAATGATGTCTTACTTGTTGGATGCCTTCATGGACTAAACCTACTTTCTTACCATCTAGAATTGGTCCCCTCACAACAAGATTACAATTTCACACCATTACTCTAAATTTCACATATTCAAGTATAGATACCACATGTAATTCATTTGTGATTACATATATCCCACTCTAGTTAAGATAATTACTAGAATTATAATTACTAGGGTTTCCCCCTCTTTAAGTAATTTTTAGAACATATTGGTGACATATGGATCTATCCTAATTTTATAGTCATCAGAATTGAAGGTTGCCAGACTCAACCCTATAGGCTACTAGTGCATGTCCCAATCAAGTTGCCCAAGTAGGAGATAGATCATCAACTCCTTCATGGTATAGAACATGTATGCAAAGAGAATAATAAATTCATCCTACATCTCTTACCATATCTATTTGGGAAGAAAATGATTCATGGATAGAAGTAATTAGAGATCTTAGCAAGGAATAATGAGACATTCTACCTCTAATTAGATGACCTCAAGACATGGGATCCAAAGAAAAATGCACTCTCCCATATGCAATCTAATAAATTACTTAAGGTACCTTATGAATATCAATTGGGTCTATATGACCACTTATACACAAAGGCAACCAACTTTGAGGAAGTGTTAACTAGGTTTAAGGGGCATGAATTCAAATTAGAACATAGATTGTGGAGGGAAGAAAAATAATTAGGAGGAAGATGGAAAATTAATCCATTTCAATACCACTTCTTACCTTCCATTTCAGGTCCACCATAACTGACTCAAGTTCCACCTTAGCAAAAAAAACTACCTTAGTATCAAGTGCCCAAAATTGAAAGACCTAGTTAACGAAATATGGAACATAGGCTAGGAGAGGGATCCTATACCTCAGATCTACCTCAAAGACCCCATTTCCCTATGGAATAATTGATATGGTTGCCTTGTAACCTTATAAAATAGTGGAATAATTATTTAAAGAACTTATAGATACATACAGGTCAGATAAAGGAGATGAAGATGAAGGACCACAACTAAGGTGACACTAATTGAAGGTCCTCAAGTTGAAGAGATAGACAAAGTCAAAGTAGTTTCTTTAAATTTGGTCTCTATGAACAAAATAAAGAGGGAGATGGATATAGATTTGGTGATTAGATCCTCCAAGAAACCCAAGTGGATTCACCCAATGAGTAAGGTGAACTTGTTTACTAATGAATTTACCATACATGGACCTGTCATCCTTGACTAGTTCATCTATGGGAAGTTCCAAAATATACCCTCTCAAAAGTATTCATAGGATTTTAATATCACTAAAAATGTTGAAGTTAATGATTAAGTTTAGCCCTATATCTTAGAGCTCATGAAGGAGCAAGAATAGAGGAGAGTGATTGAAGCTACTAAGGAGAGCAATAAGAAAATAGAAGAATCAAGGCAATCAAGAGGGGTTGGTCTTAAAACACCAAAAGATTCCAAGATTTTATAATCAAAGCCTAAGGTAAAATTTAACCTTGATACAACTACACTAGATAAAGTTACTACCAAGAAACTATTAGAGCTAAAGAAGTCACTCTTCAAAGAGTGGAACCATTTATAGGACTCACTAGTCTAAGGCCAGTTAGTAGGGGAGCACCCCATTCATCAAGAAGATATTTCAAATATAGTGGAATCCTAGTTAGTAATGGCTATGGTAGGAATTTAGGGAATGAAGCAAAGAATCTTAAACTTGGAGAAAGATAAGAAAGACATGGAGGCCTAAGTCTCACTATCAATTTTGGAGGACCTATTGAAGATGTTAAATAAGTACCTCTTAGATTCCTTTAAATGATTAAAAGACATCAAGATAAAGATTAATACCTTGTAAATTCAAGCTAAGAAGGGACAAAAATTGATATAGCAATGGTAAGAATCCAAAGACTAGGTGATAGAGTTGATCAAAGTACACATCACTAAATAGACTTTGGATTTCAAAATTATCAAAGAAAAGTAGTTGAATGACATTCAAAATTAAATGGATCTTGGTGGATCAAATATAGGAATTAAGTTCATGGTACAATAGGGCCAATAACTTCATAGAGGAAGATAAGGACTTGGTGAATATAATTGACAATTTGCTAAGAACCTTGTTGATGACCCTTTCTCAACCTACTTCCACCGACCTAATGCATGACATGGAATTCTAGTAGGGAGTTCACACCTTCATCCAAGGCATAAAGGATGAAAACCAAGTCTAATCCAATAAATATAATTAAAAATTTCTTAATTTAATCCTCACCATAGGAGAGTAGATAATAGAATCAAGGTACTTACAAGAGGTCACCATCAAAAGTGACAAATAATATTATACATTAGTTGGACAAGAAGAAAAGAGTCTAACGAAGCCCATAGTGTATTTTGAGCTGATCAAAGAATAATACACGAGGGTGAAATAATTCCTTCAGCCTAAGTGATCAAGGGGGCCTACCAGCCCAAGGGAAAAGTCAAGATTATTCTTTTGTAAACTATATATGTTAGTTTGTTAGTATATATTACTCTTTTGATCTAATAGGAGGCTAATGGCCATATGTACTATGGATTTATTTGTAAATGGCAAATTGTCCTTACCTATTGTTAAATTTTGAAATAAAGATGATCGATACATTACCTATGTATTCTACAAACAAGCAAGTGTTACCATTTGTAAAAGGAGGGATTTTGAGAAATTTTAAACTAGAGCAATTAATACAATTAGAATTCTAAAAAGATTGTCTGGTGTTGTGTTATATATATTTTTATTTCTATTAATTGTACGTTAATGTCTTAGATTTTAATGGTTCTTGGATAGATGAGCTATATTTCATGTTCATGAGGTTTCTAGTTTGTGATGTGCTAGACTAGTTGAAGGATTATAAGTTTACTTTGTTTTATTTACTCTGCATTTGAATGTTCTTATGAAATTTAGATTAACATAGCAAGATCTTTAATTAATCTTGAATTTTAATCATGATTTTTATATTTTCCTTTAAATATTACCTAATTTTTGGTGAAGCTTGGGCTTATGCTATGTTGTATCACTGATTGGTTAAATGTATGCTCAAATTGAATATAACTTTGTCATTAAGTTTGAGACTAATGCTTACAATCACGTTTCTTCTCTATTTTACCCTACCTTTTTCTTCTTTTTTATCAATGTTCACTTTAGTTTAATGATCATTGTAAATATCCACTTAAATTATCTTAGAGTTAGAAATATTGACCAGGAAGACTACAAGACTGCAAAGACTTAGACCTTGGTGGATCCCAACGACCACATCAAACAAATTTTGTGGATAGCTCTCTTAATTTGGTGACTATCCCACCATAGACACAATACTTGTCACAAAATTCAATTCATGCCTTGGATTATTGTAATTCTAAAATGATAAGTTTTCACCAGCACAAAAGAACACTCTGTGGAGCAATAGAAGCATCAATAGGTCATAGTAAGAAATAAATATGGCAAGATTAGATTAGGTGTGGACTTAAAAAAATATGAATAAGGCTTATAAAAAAGATAAGTATCCTTTACCTTATCTAGTGAGGTGATATAAATAGTAAGTGGTTCAAAAATGATGTCCTTCTTGGATGGATTTTTAGGCTACAATATTTTACTAGTACAATATGAGGACATAATGAAGTTGACATTTACCATGAAGTGTGGAACTTATACATATAAGAATTTTATCCTAATAAATTTAGGAGATACCTTTCAACATGTCATAGATCATGCTTTCGAAGGATTAACATGAAAATTCATAATCATCTACATGGATGATCTTACAATATTTTCAAAGAATAGGAAGGACCACGTAAGTCACTTAAAATTCATATTTAAAAGATGCATAGGGTTTGATGTTTTTATAAACCTAAATAAAAGAATATTTGGAGTGACTAAAGGTAAGATTTTGGGTCACATCATCACCAATGATGGGATCACCATTGATCCGAATACAATCAAGAAATTTGAAAAATTTAGCCACCAAACAATAAGAAGAAGCTTAAATTATTCTTCAAAAAGATTAAATTTATAAGGAAGTTCATCTCAAGATTTGAATAAATTATTAGACCTCTAAAAACCCTACTCAATTAGGATGCCAAAATAAAGTGGACATCTGAAGCCTAAAATTCCTTCCAAGACATTAAAGATGCAATATCATAGGCTATAGTATAGATAAGTCCATATTTTATGAAAGATATTTATTTATAATCATTTGATTTAGAGCATATGATTTTTGCTATCATCACCCAGAAGAAACAAGAGATTGAGCATCAAATTGTTTTCATAAGCATAAATTTGAAAGATGGAGAGCTTAGATATTTTATGATTGATAAACATATATTTGCCCTTGTCAAGGCAGTAAAGAAGTTTTGGCATTATATATTGAGGAATAATACCATTTACATCATGCTTGATCATTATATAAATCTCACTCTTTTAAAAAATGAGATAGGGGAACACTGAGGCAAATGGATGGACAACATGCAATAATTCAACATAGAAATCAAGCATGCAAAGATCATTCGAGGCTAAGGCATTGAGCAACTTATGACTGAACCAAATCCATGTATCATAGTTAAAGAGGTATGTGAATCTCAATATAGAGTGGTATACTAATATAATACAATATTTACTTACATGAACTTGTTCCCCAGAGCTCAATAGAGAAAGAAGGAGATTTTTAAGGCTCAAAGCTTCTCATTACTTGATAAAAAAGGATTCCTCCATAGAAAAAATTATGAAGGTATTTATCTCATGTGTGTATACAGCCCATATAGTATTCCTAGATAAATTACATTATAATATAGGTAGTGGTCACCCATGTAGGAATACCATAGCCCATAAGATCTTTAAAATGGGCTATTGTTAGCCGATTTAACTTTTTTGGGAATATTGGAGTCTTATTCCTAATTTAGTTAAGGGTCTAAAATAGTAAATTAGTAAATAATATTGTAATAATTTAGCTACTAATTTTTATAATTTAACTATATTTTTAACCTTTCTATAAATAGTAATAAAAATGAATAAAATAAGACTTAGCTAAAAATTAGATGAAATAGTTGAGATTAGGCCTGGAATTTATTGTGTTAGACAAGGATAGTGTTACAAATTAAGATCTAGATTTTATTTTTTGAAAGGATAGAAGTTACAAAATAGGACACCTTAGGGTTTATCACTATAGTTCTCTTATACCATTGTTGTCCAAGAAACTTGAGTTTTTTAGGTTTTGTTCACTATCTCTATGTGAGCATGCTTATGAAATTTTGACTGATGAAGGTCTATGAAACTCTTTGTTGAGTTAATTTAGTCTTAAAACTTTAGAATTAATTATGTTTTAATCAATATTGATAAATAAGGAGGGCTAGTGTGTGTAAGATGCACTAAATATGTATCCATACCCCTTATGTGGGCACATTGCTTATATACTAATACTCTGAAGAGGGATCAAGCCATATGTAGTTCTCCCACTTTATGTGCTTTGTGAAATAGTGTTATGAATATGCAAAAATTCTCAAATGGGTGTGATTGAGCTATCGAGGGATAAGTGTGAGGATTTAGATGTGTTTCTAGTTCTATTAGATGGTTGTATGTAGATAATAGGGAAGTTTACCTCAATGGTCTTGCTTGTATTCTTGCTTACTTTTGTAATATTTTACAACCCCCTCTAAATGAAATTTTAATGGGTTTTCATAGAGATCTACTAGTTATGAGTCAAATATATACATGTTAGGATAACAAGAAGAATGATAGGAACTAGAAAGAAGTGACCATTGGATCTAAAATTAAATTTAACAATAGCACTAAAAATGGACACCCTAGGGTCTAACACTATAGTCCAAGTTGGGTGCTATTTTGCTATAGGTGTGAGACCTAGAGGGATGGAATTATCATAGGAAATGTAGCCTAGCTGAGTCAAAATTAGGTATCTAAAGTCTATGGATGACTAGGAATAAGTAAAAAAGTGTCTAGAAGGGTCATGAGAGCATGAAAAAGGGGCCTATGGGTTAGGTGTCACAAGCCACACTCAATCTATCAATTTTCACTTTTTATATGACTACATTTACCCCCATTTGTTCTAGTGATGTAGAAAATCAAAATAATAGGATAAAGGAAAAGTAAAAGGTGAACCTAAACTTACCTATAAGGGTGAAGCCCATGAAGCTATGTGATAATGGTTGTGCATAGAGAGATCACATCATGAAGTGTAAATATATTGTGTTGTTGAGTGATGCTAAGTGATGTTGAGTGTGTGTTAAATGATGTTTTAACAAAAGTAACATTTTAAATGGAGGTGAGTGTTCAATTCCTTGAGAGTGGCTCAAAAATGCAAAGGTATCCATTTGGCTCCATCATCACTTAATAATTTAAGATATGTGATCATACATGTGCTAATAAATGTTTGGACCATGTGTCTAATCCCTCTGAGTAGGTGGCTCAAGAACACAAAGGCTAACTAGTACTTTGGCTCCATCATTGCCCCATGAAGTGAAGTTATAAATTGATACTGGTATGAAATGTGTGTCATATGAGATGTCTCTTGAAGCCCATGAATGCTCTTTAGTCTAATAATGTGGTGTGGATAGTCGAATGTGTGCTAAAAACTAGGCCAATTGTGGCCACTTTGAAAGTTGGAGATTAGGATTGTATGAAAGCCACTCCAAAATTGGGAACTAGGCTTATATGAAAGCCACTCCAAAATGATGCGAGCCACCTATAGATAGAATAAGGCACTCAACTATTGAGAATGAGGTGATATACTAAACTTAAAAAGAAAAAAAGTTAAATGTGATATGCATATTGCCACCAATCACTAGTGTCCAAAATATGATTTTGATCTGGAATTTATACCTTCCTAATCTAAAACTAGAAGTGAGATCCATAATGCCATGCATTATGCCCCCTATATCTAGATTCTATGAGAAAAACTATACCAAAACTACTAATTTTGAACTAAATTATTGTTGACAAAACTATAACTATACTTACTTTTTAGTATGTTTTTGAAAAATCTAATTTTTTTTTGTTTGGATAGGAGCACCAAAATCAAACACCCTATTATCTAGCACTATAGTCCAATTTTTGTGCTCTTATCCTATGTTGATTCTAAAGACTATTCTATAATTTTCACTATTTGTCTAGTCTATTATGCCTAGTTTGAATTTTGGATACGATTATAGGTGTTCTAAAAGCTATTTTTTTACTAGTAAGAGCTCTAATTTTTGTGACAAAACCCATGTTTATTTTTGCCTCTTCTTAGGGTAGGAATTAAGACCCTACAATGATTACCCTAAAAAAAGAGCCCTACAAGTGTGCTATGCTTAAAAATACTTGATATAAAAATGATAATCAATAAGATATCTTAAGATATAGCATGAATTGTAGTAGATATTATTATATCAATAAGGGTATGCCTAGATAGATATAATAATGTAATAGCATGTGCAATATAATGAACTAGAACTAAAAGTATGGTTAGTTGATAGTTGTTAGTTGTCAAGGAGGGATTGAGAATGATGTCCATCATGGCATCCAAGAAATCAAGATAATTCATTATGTAGATCATGGCATTGTGAACAATTTAAAAGTAATCAAACAACAAACACACATAGCAAGAAGCAATAAGTATACAAGAGTGGCCAAGGGGCCAAGTAAACAAGGGACATGGGTACATGTCACAACCTCAAAAGAAAACATACAAGGTATGTTCAAATGCCACATAAAAATATAAATGGAAATAAGAAAGGTTGGCATGAGGGACACAAGCACATAAAATCATACAAAGGACATTGGAAAATGTCTGAAGGCATACATAATAATAAAAGCAAAGGACATTGAAAAATATCCTAAGTCACATACAATAGGCAAAAAAGGAACTAAGAAATAAAATCACATCTATCTATGCAAAGAAATAAAGGAAAGTGTGTAAATACTAGAAATACAATCACATCTAACTAATCAAAGCAAGAAATGAAAGTATGCAAGACATGGAATACAAGACTAGGTATATGCTAATAAATACATAAGTGATATATACTAGTGAATGTCGATAGAGTAATTTAAATAAGCTAGTAAATAATTTACATAAACATGATGACTAAAGTGTGTGGTATAGGAATGACATATCCTGGATGGTGTAGTCATGTAGAATATGCTCCTAGGGGTAAATATATTGATGTGTGTCTTGAATGTAAAAAATAGTATGCCCCCTCAATGGGTAGAGTGAAGCAATCTATGATCTATAAGTCACTACACATACTCAAAGAAGATCAAATGAAGCATGGTAATGTAGATAGATTGACAAAAAATAGCATATAATAGAAAAATGTAAGTCTAACATGGTAGTAGAAATGTAAAGCATGGATAATGCATATAATTGAAATGTTTTTATGTTTTTGAATTATTTAAATGTTTTTGGATTTTTGAAGTATTTGAATGTTTTTGATATTTTTGAGATTTTGTATTGTTTTTGGATTTTGAAATATTTGAATGTTTTTATATTTTTATATTTTTGATATCATCTATGTAAAATCAATCATGAGGAGACTATATACAAGAAATAATGAGAAACTATGTACAAGTAAGCAAAAATAAACTATGCACAAGAAATTGAAAAGACGCTGTGTACAATCAATTGAGGAGAAATGATACTAACTTATGAGTTTCATAAGAGACTCACTATCATGGTGTACTATATTGGTGAGAGGGATAGTGCATCATCATGAAGCATGATGGAATGGCTGAGACTATGACTCTGAAATATTGGAGTCTTATTCCTAATTTAGTTAAGGGTCTAGAATAGTAAACTAGTAAATAATATTACAATTATTTATCTATTGATTTGTATAATTTAACTATATTTTTAACCTTTCTATAAATATAAAAAATATGAATAAAATAAGACAGCTAAAAATTAGATGAAATAGCTGAAACTAGGTCTGAAATTTATTGTGTAAGACTGGGACAGTGTTAAAAATTGGGATCTAGGTTTCATTTTATGAAAATATAGGAGTGTTAAACTAGGACACCTTGGGGTTTGGTGTTATAGTCTTCTTATACCACTATTGTCCCAGAGACCTATGTTTTTTAGGTTTAATTCATTGTCCCTATGTGATCCTACCTATGAAATTTTGACTGTTGAAGGTCTACAAAAATCATTGTAGACTTGATTTAGTCTTCAGAACCTAGAATTCATTATGCTTTGATTAATATTGAGAAAGAAGGGTTGGGGGTTAGTGTGTTTAAGATGCATTGAACATTTATCCACACCCCTTATATGGGTACTCTACATACATACTAATACTTTGAAGAGGGATCAAGCCATATGTAGTTATCTCACTTGATGTGCTTTGTGCAATAATATTATGAAGATGTAAAAATGCTTAATTAGGTGTGATTGAGGTGGATAGGGACTAGTGTGAGGATTTGGATGTGTTTATACTTGTATTGGATGGTTGTATGTATAAAATGGGGAAGTTTGACTCAATGGTCTTACTTGTATTCTTGTTTACTTTTGTAAAATTTACCAACCCCTTCTAAATGAACTTTGAATGGGATTTTATATAGATATGTTGGTCATGGGTTGAATGTATTCACATTAGGATAATAATAACAAGGATATGAACTAGAAGGAAGTGACTATTGGATCTAAAAATACAATTGGATAGGAGCACAAAAAATTGATACCCTGAGGTCTGGCACTATAGTCCAAGTTGGTCATTTTTGTCCTATAGGTGTGGGACCTAGGGGGTGGAATTATCATAAGAAATGTAGATTAGCTTAGTTAAAATTAGGTTTTGGAAGTCTATAGATGACTATGAATAAGGAAAAAGGTGTCTAGAAGGGTCATGAGAGCATGCAAGAGGGACCTATGGGTTGGGTGTCACAAGCCACACTCAATCTACCAATTTTCACATTTTATATGACTATATTGGCTAATCATCTTTAAGGATTCTCATTTTCACATGAGCATGAATGTCAAGCTTTAGCCAATAGAGATGTACACATAGTAATGCCTTTACAATGAGGTGTTAAAGGAAGGCATTTGCCCAGTGGGGTTTAGACTTCATTGGTGTCATCAATCCAAATTCCTTAGTAGGCCATAAATTCATGCTTACTACCATAGACTATTACACCAGATGGACTAAATCCATGGCCATAAAGAACTACAAAGCACAATATGTGATTCACTTTTTGGAGGAACACACAATAACTAGATTTGGCATATCTAGTTCTTTAGTTTATGACAATGAACTAGATTTCATATTAGCAAAATTTACTAAGTGGGCACATGAAAATTAGATTATTATCAGGTTAGATTCTAACTATTACCCTCAGGGAAATGGATTATCAGAATCAATGAACAAGAATCTGATTGATGAAATCAAGAAATCAATAGGGGATAAGCCTAGGGACTGGCACAATTTATTAAATTATTCCCTTCAGGTAGACTAGACTAGACAAAAACAAGCCCATAAAGATTCACCCTATCTATTGGTATATGGATGCAATCCTATATTCCCAATTATGCTGAAATTACCCACTATTAGTTTATGTAAGACTACATAGAACTGAGCAATAAAGTATAATCAAGACTACTAGACATAATAGAAATAGAAGATTCAAGGATTGAGGCCTTACAAACATTCAAAAAACACTAGGATGTGGTTAAGAGGTGGTCTGATAAGAGAGAAAAAGTCAAAGCATTGAGGATTTTAGAACTAGTGCTACTTTAGGATAAATCCCATGAAAAGAAAGGACAACATGACAAGTTTGCCTCACTATGGATTAGACCATACTAGATTTTAGAGATCATGGGCTATAACACATTTCTTCTAAAGGAAATCTAGGGAAATGAGCTTACATATCTAATCAGTGGGAAATTCCTAAATCATTATCTCAATACTATGCCATTTACTGATGTTACTGAGTAACGAGGGATACATAAATGTATTTATAGGATTAGATTAGATTTCATGATATCTTAGATTAGTTCCTTTCTTTCATAGATTATATTTATTGCTTTCATAAACAAGTTTCTTGCTTTATAGATTAATCTTTCCTACTTTTCGTATTTTGATTTCATAGATTAGATTTCATGTTTTTTAGATTAGATTTCAATGCTTTCCTAGATTAGTTGTTCTTTGCTTTATTTGATGATTAGAATTATGTTTGATCTAACTATAACCAAGTTAAAATCCAAACCAACTAAGCTTATGACTTTAGAAAAAGGGGAAAATCAAAATCTAGACAATTTGGCACTAATTTATAAATTAGGTGTATTTCTATGTTTTTTTGAGTCTTTAAGATGAAGGTAGGCAATCATAGATTATTCTAAATGGAGTCACAATTGAATAATTTTACCAAGCATGTAGATGTTTTTATTAGAGTAATTAATAGAAATTTAGAAAATTTTCTTATTTTATTAGATCAAATGCACTTATCACATTAAATACCTATTGGAAGTGACAATTCTAGGTATAGTTGTGACTAGTAGGTAGGTTCTAGTAATTTTTTTTATAATTATACCAGCTCACTGGGGTTCTAGCTCTTCTCTTTTCCATTCAAGAATGAAAGAAGAATAAAATAAAATAAAAATAAGAAAGAACCACTAAGTTCAAAAGAGAAAAATAAAATCAAAAGGCTCATATGATGAAATAAGGTTAACGTACCACACATCATGATCAAAATAAAATAATGGAAAGAGGGAGAATGAGCCCAAGATATCTCTATCAGGGATATGAATGTTTGGTTGGAAGTAGAGCAATTTATGAGCCTCCCTTTTTTTGAGATTTAAGAGATATTATGATAAAACCTATAGCCTCATCAAAGCCTCTAAAAAACTCATCACAATAGGGGTTAAATAAACTACACATTTGACACACATAGATCCATGAAATTAGAAGGTAAGCATATTGTGTAAATGAACTTAATATTCTCTTTCATGCTTCTAATTTAAATATTCTTTTATGGCACACTTCTTGATTGATTTAAGATTACAAATTAGAGTTCTACGTTATTGAATACTCAGGAGTATTCCTCATGTAAGTCATCATTTGTTATACCCAACACCCCCTTTTTTCATAGATAAATGGGGACCCAATTTTTTTATACTATGGTCTTGACTTTGAACCCCTATTCTATATGTTTATGTAAAATCTAGGAGAATATTGATTATTGGCCTTTTCATGCTTTAGAAAAATGGCATTGGTATTGTGTTCTTACACTAATTCTTTCTATTGGGCTTATGTTTTCAGGTTTATCTTGGACTTGTGAAATTTGTCTTTTTAGGTTTTATGTTTTGGGTGTTTCATCCATTGGCTTCATCGACAAATTCTTTGTGGATATTTTTCCTGTGAACTTATTCCATCATGGAAATTATTGTGGACATCTTGTCTAAAATAATTCCCCCAAATGAATTAGGTCTATGGACATTTTATCTAGAATAAATCCTTTGATAGATTTCCTTTATCCCTTCGTACCT
This sequence comes from Torreya grandis, assembly GCA_037957365.1. Classification (NCBI taxonomy): domain Eukaryota; kingdom Viridiplantae; phylum Streptophyta; class Pinopsida; order Cupressales; family Taxaceae; genus Torreya; species Torreya grandis. Next base: position 134,073 of record JARHVA010007046.1, read on the forward strand.
ACCCTTCGGCATATACCCACCTGATAAAACCTTTGACCTTTTTTGAAAGTGTCCTTCAGCCTTTTTAAATTATCCTTTGGGACTTTTGTTCCAAGCCCTTTGCCTGACCTTTTAGAATTTTTTTTGTCAAACATTTTATTCAACCCAAAATGCAAAAAACCATTCCCCATAGCAATCTTTTCAATACAATTTTTCTGAAACAATGACCCCAAGGGCACATACCCTTTAGGTTTTGTGTAACCTACCCTTTACAACTTTTGTCTCAAACCCTTTCCCCATTAAAAGTTTAGCTTATGAAGTAGACCCTTCAGGCATTTTCCCCATAAAGTAAATCCTTTAGACCTTTTGCAGTTACCCTACAGGATAATTGTCCTAGGAATTTTACCCTATGAAGTAGACCCTTTAGATTTTTTTCCTGACAAAAATAGCCCTTCAAGATTTTTGGAAGTGACCCTCTGGGATAATTGCTTTAGAAATTTTTCCTGATGAAATAGTTCTTTGGGGAAATTGTTTCAAACATTTTGTCTGAAATAATTCCCCCAATGGAATTAATCTATGGACATTTTGGTGAAACATTTTTCTTGATGGATGCCTTACTACTGAGAACACTACTAGCCCTTGATATACTAAGTTTAATAAAAGGTGAAAATACTTCCCATTAATAGTATGAGACACACACCTACTTGAACTAACAAAGTTTGAATTATGTAGGAATTATAAGCAAAGTGAATGTTGGGTATTTATGTCGCATGAACTTATATTGAATGAAAAAATTCTATGTATTCAATGTGTAACCATTGAAGCCTTCATTGCTTTCTAACAAACTTACATTTGAAGTATCCTTCTATCCTATGCATCAAAGAGTCCTAGCTACTCCATATATAGAGAATAGTGAGTAAACAATGATTAAACTAGAGCATAATTGAGCATACAACATATTTAACACCTAAAAGGAAATTATAAGTAGTACAAAGCATATATAATAATGGATATTCATCCATGACATCTAGGGGAGTAAATCCACCATTACCATATTCAATTAAAGATTATATAGAGTTCATAGATATAATGTTTGATGCTATCATATTAAAAATAGATACACTAGTTATTTAGAGTTCTGGGATGTATTTGATTCTATAGACATGTTTTTAGAGGAAGATGAGATGACACTCACTGATAAGCTATTTGTCCAAAAATTATTGGTTTTCAAATGCCAAAGGCCACATTTTACTAGTGCCAAGATATAAGTGATGCCATGCATCAACCTCCTACATGATATGTTTTTCTTAGGCAGGATATCATGGGATTATTTCCTTCATTACTCTAGAAATAACATATTTGTCATGTGCATTTTGAGACCTAACTTCTAGTGATATCTATCTTTGAGCATACCCAGTGCCTATTTTGACAAGGATACATTGGTGTAGTTTATCATATAGAGATTAATTGATAATGAACTCTCTTCATGCTTGCTCCTAGAATAGACCGTCACATGGAAAGGGAAGAAACCAAAGGGAGTTATTTCTATCAACAAGTTCAGAATGGGGATGTGCATCAGCATGACTCTCTTAAATTGACTTTATAGTATGCCAAGTATTCATTTTTTAATCTAGACTGGGTGTCATTATTATACATGATGCTCACCCATGATGTTACATATGCCCTAGGTGAGATAATCAAATTCCATTTGAGAGACTAGATGATTCAAAAGGACAAACATCCCACACCTTTGGGTAATTTTTATATGATGTCCTATTTAATAGATGCTATTATGAGAAGTTGTTATAAAGACCTCAAAGAATTGTGGACTTTAGCCACAAACAATATCAAAAATATAATTTATGACCACTATTGTTTTATGCATATATATACCTACACTAATAATATGGTCAGAATAGAAGAGGATGAATGTCCATAGGTTTGGAAAGCATTCATGGCTTGCCCATACCAAGAATTGGACCAAATATTGTAGATAACTTGGATAGTAAGGAGGTTTACTTCCTCTATCTAAACTTCATAGTCATAATAATTTGGGGAAATAAGGTTAATCCTATATGTCTCCCAAAATACATCCTAGAAAAGTTGGTAGAGCAAGAAATTTCTTTCCAATTATGGTAGAGTGTCGAAGAGGACCTATCCAGGTAGAAGAAAGCTTTGTATTTTGGCCACCATATAGAAATTAGGAGAATGGTCTAAATAATAAGCAAGCATGTTGGAGATGTTGGAGGCAAGCATATGAGTTATCCTTTCCCTATGCTTTCACATAGAGACTGGGATCCACACGGACTTATTTAAAAGCATCTACAGGGGTTTAACATACCCTAAAACCATGTTACCTATTCTTATGATTTTATATTTCTAAATGCAAAGGATGATAAAGATGTTTTAAAGAGGGAAATAGTTATTAGACTGAAGGAATACAATTTGATAATGATCCAAGAGGACCCTACAGTTACTATAAGATAACTAGATGATAAGAAGGTTCTATACAAGGTATGGGAGCATTTTGACTTTTGGAGAGGACAGTTCAAGGAGAAATCCATGGACCATGTAGGTTCCTCATCTCAAGGAATCCCTTTGAAATTAAAACTCAAGAATGTGAAGAAAGAGCCCAAGGTGTCTAAAAAAAGAACTAGTAGGGGAGCACAAGCACGAGACCCCATTAGCTAGGATTCTGATGAGGAGGAGAAAACACATGAACAACCTATTATAAGTGCCATTAAAGTGACTATTGTTATTCACTAGGTTTAAATTACTACATCTATTGGATAGTAACACATGAGGTAGATGCATCTACCCATCAAGGCTCCCTGACATATCTAAAGACCCCTCTAGTTTATATAAGTAAGCCTAGGACTCTAATAGGTAGTCCTATAGGGGAATCATCACAAGGCATGCCTGCTACACCTCCATGCTCAAAACTAGCACAAGGAGAGGTTGTCATAATTAAGTATATTGAGGGTGATTCTAATAAAGAGGTAGAACTAAAAATAACTAAGGCCATGAGCCTTCAAGTAGATCATGTAGCACCCAATTCCTCAGGTACTCAACCCTTCATAAATGTTCCTTTATCTTGTATGTCAATTTGTAGACATGTTTCCATTTGTTATATGCTGGGGACACCCCAGGTGGAAGTTCTTACTTCTACCTCCATTGATCCCTTTACCACTGCTACCATTGATCCACTCTCCACTTCTATCCCACTCACCATGCCAACCTCCTCTATTCCTTTTGGTACTTCCACTATCACAACTTTAAAGAAGAAGAAGAAGAAGGTGTCAAGGAAGGTACAAAATTCATTGGCCACTCCACAAATCCATGTGCATTCCACCTAGATCACCCTTCTAATTACATCTACCACCTCCCCAAGATAAACTATTATGAAAAGTTTTGGTAGGGTACGGAAGGCCAAACCCTAATTGTTCATAGTCCACCCATCCCTCAATTTAGAGGAATAGATTGGTCCAAGATTATATGGCCTACCCTACCTAACATAATTGTCAAAGTAAAAAATAAATATCCATAAATAAAGGAGGTTGAGGAAGATGTTGTTGTTATAACATCAAATTTTTCACAGTTGGACATTCTTCCATGGGATGTAGACTTGAGAAGCAAGGCTTCCAAAATTCCTAATTTTAAGATCACCAAACTTCCCTCTATCTCCACTCTATTTCAACCCTCATCTATTAGAATATAGAGGGTGAAGAAGAGGAAGATAGAAGATGATAATGGGACAAAAATAATTCTTAAAGAAAGACATGAAGTGTTCTCCCTCACTAAGAGGTAGAATAGAAAGCCTAGGTAATCTCCTTATATTGAAAATCTTGCAAACTATCCCAAGCACATAAGGATGCTATAGTAACCATCCATGAAGGCATGGAGATGGATTGACAAGATCTAGAAGCCAATGTAAAATATTTGAAGGAGAAGGAAAAGACTATGCATATCCTTGTAGGCACAAAAACTAAAGTACAAGAAGATGCTTCCTGATGTTACAACTCTTTGGAAGCAATGGAATTTATGAAGGCCAAAATGGCCCCTCATACGAATAATTATAACAAATTAATAATTCCTTGAAATATGATAGTGCTAATTTTAATATGTTAGTGTCATACATAGGAAACTCATATATAGTCATCTAGACTTAATGACAACACTAGAGGCATCAAATGCCTTGAACTCAATTTTCATAAGGTAGGAAGAAACAAAGCAGTGGCTATGATAAGTTAAGGCCTTAATCCATAAATATCAAGCATATGAAGCCCAAATATTTTGTATTTTTCATGATTTGAATATATCAAAGCTAAAGGATGCCTCATGTAAATTGATTCATAGGATCAATTTTGATAAACTCATTCAAGAAGTGGCGGATAAATTCAAGCAAAGTTTACAAGGCTTAACACTAGAAGAGATAAAGTTTGAGTTGAGTGTATCTAGAAAGAAAGTTATAGAGGTGGAAATTTTCAATAATAAATTCTAAATGAGCATGCAAGACTCCTTGGTCAAGTTAAAAGGATACATCAACCACTATTTTTGAACTTGAACATTATATGACAACAACATGATGTGGAATATAAATTTTATCAAGAGAAAGAGGCCAAGAAAAAGAAAGATTCCAGTGATGCATAGACATCTAAAAATTTAAATACTACCACTGTAACTATTACACTGACTAAATTATAAGCAACACTTCACATGACACAACCTTGATAGGCTAAGATTTTTTGCATATATAATTTTGTAATGGCACATAGTTTATTTTTAGTTAAATATTTTTATTGTAAATTTGACTTTATATTTTGTACAGATGCACATGTTACATGGTTTTAAAAAGGTTAACTTATTTAATTGATAACTATAATATTTCTCTTATATAAATTTTACTACAATTATAACTCATGTTCTAACTACCACATGTAAACACTTTGCATGAACTTGAAGGATGAGGTGACCCATTCCCTAAGCCTATTTAAATAGTTGTAATCCAAATTGGATTCTTTTTAGAGAATTTTGAATATAGGATCAGAATCAATTTTGATCATTATCAAATGTGTTTGTGTATTTTCTTTCCAATTTATGTGTAATTAGTTGTTATTTTCTTTGGTTATATGTTTCAATAATATTTAGTGTGCAATAGCTACAAATGGATTCTTAGTTATAATAACTGATGTACTAATGTTTATATGTGCAACAACTTTTGAAAGATTGGTAAATATATTGATTGGGATAATTAAGTTCAAATTGATTCATAATTATGATTATGCATGAGTGATTTATTGATGTAGTTTTTTGTGTGTGTGCAATAGTTGCCTTAGATACTTCACTAACCCAAGCCATAATATCCTGATTAAGGGTGTGTGAAAGATTACCTAAAAGGAGCAACCTTTGTCTGAGGCTTGTGAATTTATTACATTATTATTTCCTTATACTTCTTAGCCATATCTAACTATGTGTGTGAAAATTGCTACTAAAAATAGGCATAGGTTTTGAGAGCACTTGTCCTTTTAGAAACTAGCCAAGGAAGCAATTCTTGAAAACCATAGAGATTTATTTTTTGCCTTACCCTTACATCCTTTTTGAGTTTTTTTTAGATGCACTCATTTTAGATTAGTAACCAACCACCCATACAACTCATGTAGAGATTTGATACCTTTTAAGAACCACACCTCCATTTGAAAACCTTATCAATAACCTGTATGCCCTACCCATTATTCCATAAATAGGTTATAATAGATTTCATACCTACAACTCATGCCATGGAGTGGAGTTTACCTCCATTGAGATCTTAAAATGTTAGAAGCTACCTCATTACACTGTGGTGTGCATAAAATCCACATCAACAATAGAAACTATCTAAAACATGACACTTATTTACCATATATCTAAATAAAGGTTGAAGTGTGATCAAGAACATCTAACCACCACTAAATCTAGCCAATGTCCCCCTCTAACCAAGGATCCAAATTCTAGATTCTGATAATATGCCCCACTATTCTTTTATGATTAATATAAGTAGTATTAAGATAAAATTGAGTGGAAGCAAGCTTCACTTGAGGTCTATTCCATTCAATATCAAACTAGATAGGGTGATGATCTGATAAAAAAGTATTGGGGATGATTGACACTAGTTTGTCATACACCAAAGAAACAAAATTATATCTTGTTCAGCTATCAAAGCTCAGCCTAGTCATTGAAGCTCCCTATCTTATCCTTGTCAAAATTTAAACCATGTAAACTAGGGGGTAGCTAAGTTTTTACTCCAGTGATGATTTTAATAAAACACCCTAGGTTTGTTATGCATGTAGAACCAAGATTCTCTTTCACTAGCACACCAATTCATGGGAATGCATCCTTATTTATCCTCAATCAATTGCACCATGTTGAAGTCACCATAGAGGACCTAATTCATGTTAATAAGTGAGTCAACCAACCATCTCCATAAATAGGCCCATTTCATAACATCATTAGAGGCATACAAGTTAGACAACCCAATGATGAGATTATTAAAGTCAAAAAGGGTATAAACCCCCTGATGGGTGGGGTCTAAACTGTAAGAAATTATGTTCTAAGAAATATATGGATCTAATAAAGTGACATACCCACCATGCCAAGATTCATGCCTAGTAGCCTGACATATGATCCCAGAACAAATTATTCATGTTACAGTCTAGATTAAAAAGCTATAGATCTTAAGCTCTTGCAAGAAGAGGATTTTTATACTACTAAAAATCTAACAAATATTATAGATTTCATACTAACATAGAGGATCGATAAGACCTCAAACTTTCAAATAATTAACAATCATTAGGAACCATTGTGGTCATTCTCCTCTGTGATATCTTTAAGCACAAAAAACTAATTATACATAGGTTTGTTGGGCATGTAATTAAACATTTTAAATGTCTGTAATCTCATATGATACACATATTCCTCCTCTTCAAGAGATGGAGAAGGACTTTGGGAGCACTAAAATATTGATTTGTAGTCCAAGGTAACTAAACTCTATTCTTCCTCTAAAGTATTCACTCCAAGAAAGGGTTATGATGTTGGAGATAAGGGTGGTGCCTCAACTAGAGAAGCCACTTCTTGTGGTGTATGCACAACTAGAGGTGAATATTTATTAGTAAAAATAGTTTTGCCAATAGAAGTTGAGGCATGATTATTTCCAATAGGTCTATATGAATAAGTTTATGGCCTACTTCCAACTTTTGAAGAGTTATTATTTTTTTATTGGTGACTATGATCTAATAATCAGTATTACCATTTTGAGGTTTTTCCTTAGGTCCACCCTTTTCCTAAGATATAGGAGGTGCATACACCATCAAAGGACATTCCTAGATCTTGCCATCTGAGGACTATCATATAAAATAAGTATTCAAGAGATTAATATATAAAACATGTTAAGAAAATATATTAGTGTTAATTTATATATCAATGGCGTCTTTTAAGTCTTAAGATAAATCCAATTAAACAAAAACCCTCTTTTGGAGATGAGATATAAATAACTTGGTCTTCTCATGGCATATAAAATTCCCTATGGGTTTTATGAATTGGATAATAAAACCCCATTAGGGGAGAGGTAAGATAGGAAACTCAACCCAAATGGGGATTTTCAACTATTCTTTCTCTAACACTTAAAAATCCTAAGTCCAATTAGAAAATACAACCACAGTATTACAATCAAGGTCCATGGTTAACAATGACTTTATTGTGTTTTAGGTTGGATAAATGAAACAAAAAAAAGCCCTTGATAAGGTTTTGGAATCCCAATTTCACTCCATGGCCTTGCTAGTGGTTGTGAACCCATTGTTTCATAAGGATATCAAGGGGGAATTGACCCATATAATAAGCAATCAAACTAAAATTTTCAAAAAAATGGAAGGCTTTAACAAATTCAAGCATATCCAAAATAACATCAGGTAATGGAGAATCAAAATCAATATCATTAATTTGTGGAAGACTTTTAGGATTAATTTCCTCACCTACTTCAATGCCATGGTTACTTTGCTCACTCTAAATTTTTCTACATCCATAGATATATATATAGAGGTGGTGGTAATTTAAAACAGGTTACCCCTACTACCTAGAGGGTAAATCACTAACCAAAATCTAAAATAAATGCAAACTAAATAAAAATCCTACCTAGATACATGACCATCGGTAGTTTGACAAGGTAGGTTAAAGGCTCATCAATGCAGAGCTTCAAAATGTCACTTCCATAAATATAATTTAGATAGAATGGTTTTTTTGATCTAGTTAGTATTTTCACTAATTCTTCATGGATATTGTCAATGTTTATGCTCCTAGTTCCTATTCTTATAAAAGGGTATTATTTAAATAGTTAAAGGAATTTAAGAGAGATTTTAGAGACTTCAATTGGATTTTTTTGGGTGACTTTAACACCCCTCTCTACCCCTTATAGAGGAAATGGGGTAATTCAAATTATATTAAGAGTATAGAGGATTTAGCTAGTTTAGCTTTAACTGTAATCTTATGGATCTAGAACTTAGAGGATCAAGATTTACCTATACCAATACAAGGTTTATATAAGAAAAAATATATGTGAGATTAGATATATATTTAATCTCAATTGACTAGACTATTTTCATTAATTGATCTTTGTCATATTTACCTAGGATTAGTTTATATCATAACCCTTTGGTCCTTAATATTGATAAAATAGTAAAAATTGGTAAAAGCCTTTTTAAATCTAAAAATATGTGGATTTCTCATTAGAGCCTAGAGGATAAACTTAAGGAGTGGTGGGATTTTAATGTCAAAGGTTAGGTAATATTTAAAGTTGTTAAAAAAAGAGGTGAAACTAGGTGGGAACGAGATCAAGATCTAATCATCAGATTATGGAAATATTGTTTTTATAAGTTGGGACACTTTCATCAACATAATTGTCTTGGTGTCAATGGATATATCCATTAATAAATAATAATTATATTATAGAGTGACCACTTAGATATTTTTGGGTTTTATCTCACCTTTTTATTGATATATTTTATTCATGTGCATATGTTGTAGATAATTATTTATGGATCAAACCCTAGCTCTTCAATTTAGGTATTCATACATTTCCAAAAATGGGTTAGTAAGATCATGAATTTGAGCTAACGTCAAGGATGCCTTTATCAATGAGAACTTCCTAGATATCCAATACTCTAAATAGGACCTCAGACACATGTAGTTCTCATTTAAGTGTTAGAATGTGTGTACACAAGGGTGAATTATGATATATTCAAGGGGATGCAATGATCTAGATTTTAAATTGAAAAACTATACTCATGGGATACTCTTTGAATGCTTTAGAATTGTCATATGACTTCTCATATGAATGGTATAGAAATAGGGAAGAACAAGGAAATTTTGAATACTTGAAAGGCGATTTTATAGATGTATTCTTGGTAAGATTTTTGAATATGACTTGGTGATAATGAATGGTCTTTTATTATATTTATACCTCACCTTTTGAAAATATATAATATAAGGGTTAAATAAAACAAATGTGATGACCCATAGGAATTAAAATATTTAAAAATTAGATGACTTTTGAGGTATAGACACTAGATAAGAATTTGGACACTTGCATCAACACAAATGTCCCTATGTGGGATGCAAGTGTCTAAAAATATAGAAAGTTGTTGAGGATATAAAACTAGTAGTGAAGGATATATATTAGGTTTTAAGTTTTTTTATTGTAAACAATATTTAGGCCATCATATTGACAATTTTAGACTAAAATATAAGCAATTATGCATAATGAGATGGTGAATGTGATCCTTTTAGAACTAGGAAGGTATAAAATTGAAGGGTAGAGTTATAGTAGGTATTTTTGAATCATATAAGATTGATATTATATATAATCATATTTTATGATCTAAATTTTCCCCCATTTTAATATATTAATGAATAAGGATGAAATTACTAGTTTTAATGAAATAAATGTATACATGGGTATGTTCAAAACACCTTACCTTTACTTGAACCCCACCTTGAGTGTTTTTATGGTGTATGAACTATAACCAAGAGCATGTTATAATACAAATAAATGGATATAATATGAAATTTTAAATAATTAAAATTCTTAAATAGAAAGAGAGTAAGGAGTAAACATGTGTGTCGATGAAACTATGTTGCCCCTTGGTACTTTAAATTGGTAAAGATTATTCCTTATGAATAATTAGAGTTGAGAGAGGTTTAAAAACAAACTTGGAGATTCAAAGAGGGATATTGGAACGTGATTATTCCCCTAATCTAGTGCAAGGGTGAGTTTTCATTTAACCATTAAGATCATTCAATCTCAATCACATAACTCAAGTGACAATGCAATAAAATCTAATTTAAGTGGTATAGCTAACTCAACATGCAAAATGGAAGTATTTTTAGGCTTTTAGGGTGTTGAATCTCAAACACACTACTAAAAAGAGACAACTTATATAGATAGGAAAGGCTTAAAATGGTGCTTCTTGGTGAAAATGGTGTTTCTTTATAAATTATCCATGTTGCTTGGTAAATAAGTTTATGTAAGTTTCAATATGTATTTATAATTTTTGGAGTAATTTCATGGAATATTATCCTATAATGTGTCTCAATATGAATTATTTATCAAAATGTAACACATGTTATATAATTATATATAATATCTATCATAAATCTAAAAAAGTATGTACCAAATACATAAAAATCAATCTAATGTGTATAGGATTTTGACCCAAATGTATATGTGAATCATGTAGAATATATAAAATACTATTAATTATGTAAATTTTACATGTTTGGATTCATGTATATATGACATGTCCTACTAAGATGCCCCCTTTTTCTTGAGGGCAATGGAATCTAGTAGTCAACTTAGCTTAAATAGATAAGATAACTATATTATTTGTGTGTGAATCATGTATCATGTAGGAGTATCATGTATAAGTAGACATATAAATAAATATTTTAGTATGTGATTATAATAATCCCTAAGATGCATAATATGGATAATTGTAACTTCTAGAAAGTAATGGTAAAAACTCCACAAATAATCAAGCACACATAGGATGACTCAATATCACACAAAAAGGGGTCAAAGGAGACCAAAAACAAAGGGCATATTCAAATGAATCATTATTGAATAAGTGACATATTAAAATTTCCATATATAAAAATAAAACAACATACAATGACACATGAGCCAACAAGTAATAAAAATAATCAACTATTCCATAAGTAAAATAATAGAAAGCAATAAAAATACACTCAAGGAAGTCACAATGTGGGTAAATAAAGTATAATCAACTAACATAAGAATTTTATAATAGTCCATGCATGTATTTGTTGACTAAACTTGACCCTAAGTAAAATTAGTTCAAACCCTACTATTTTGAACTTTTTAAGAAGGTTTCATGTGTCCTATGGGGTCTCTTATTGCCTTATATGTCTCACTTATCTATTCCCCTAGTCCTTGTTGAAGCCCACCCTCCTTGTACTAGGCTAGTCAACTAAAATCAACCATAATCAAACCCAGTAAAACTTAGTCAAAGGCTCAAATTATTTTTAAAATGTCCTAATATGGTCTTTGATATGTTCCAAGGTGTCTTCAAGTCATAAATTGGCCACTTTCTACGTTTCATTTGCAAAAAAGGTCATTTGGCCACATTTTTAGCATATTAAATAACTTGTACAGATATTGGAGTTAGAATATTTTTTACAAAAGTGGATCTCAATTTGGAGAGGGTCAAAAGATGTCAGAATCAGTTAGATGGTAGTTAAAGAGTCAATTATATGTAGGAAATGTAGTTTCTCTGTAAAAATAGGCCATTTGTAGCAATTATACAGACTTGTGGAACTCACCTTCAACTTAAAACGTTGGTGGAGTGACTCTTAACCTCAAAAAAATATTTTCCATGCTTTGTTTTTATATATTTCATCAAAAAGTTCATTTTTAACTTCTTTTTCTTCCACTTTCTCTTTACAAGCCAATGAAGGTCAAATTTAAACACTTGGTGTGAGCCGTACAGTTGGAGTTAGGAAGAATGGTATTGGGAGTGGATATTAATATAATTTAAATTAAATTTAATGGAAATATTTCTCAGATTAATAGCTTCTCCTTTATGAACCATTGCTAACACTCTAGGTAGCCTTTTATGCATTTACACCAATGAGGGGTCTCCTTTTGAGATAGTTTATATTTCTTGTGTTTGGTTTTGATGGATTTGATGTTTTAAAATGTTTATAGTGACATATAAATAGGTTATATATTATAATTTTTTTTTTAAAGTCTCATTAATGCAATAATCCTCTTCTAGGCTTATATATGCTTCTAAACTGGTCTTTTCACACTTGCAGCTATCTTAGGCACCATGAATGAATTTATCACATTAGATAAAGGTAGGGGATGTTGTTTTAGAATTTTTAATCAATTAATGTTAATTTTTATGTGTTGGTATAATTTTTGAGATCATGAAATGCCAAAAATAATCCTCAAATAACCATGTTCCCATCACTGTCAACCCTCACAGTGATATGCATTCTATAGGTGCCCTATTTAAGATAAGTATATTGAATAATAATTATCAACAAAAAGGTCCTTAAAAATTCAAATAATCAATGTGGAATCCTCAAGTTAGGATTGGAAATCAAATAGAGGTCTATGATGCATATGGCTAACTTTTCTCCTTTACTGCGTGCACATAATGAGTGATCACCTACAAGAAGTTTATCAAAGAATTGGATACTCTTTTCAAGTATGAGACATATGTTTTAAGATCTATGAAATATTTATATGAGTAAAATATCCTAACATGGATTGTCTAGGAAGTTGGATTGCTAAAATTTTAAAGCTCACTCTTAAAACATAGTTGACTATATAAGGGCTATTTGTCCCAAAAATGAAAACAAAGAACCTTTTGGTTTTTTGAAAACATAATATAACATGTATAAGGATATTTAAATTCAATTTTAAGGTTTATACTTATTGTCCCTAGTATAGGAATGAAGATCACAAAGTTTGAAGAGCAAAGGATAAAGGAAGAGGGTTTGTTTTAGAAGTTCAAAATGGCCAAGAAACCATTGAGTCCCAATAGTGAAATCTATAGGACATTGATAAAAGGGTGACCTTGCACTTCATTTTGATATTTTTAGAATTATGTCACCAAGGTGAAATAATTATAAGTGTTAAAGTGTCACTTATATTCAAAATATCATATGAGAGAATGAGAGACTATTGTTTGCTTTCCTTACAAATTCCATGTTTGTACATAGGCCTAATAAGTGACACTTACAGTAGGGTTAGTATATAGTAAGCTCAAATTTGAGGGGAAAAGGTGTATTAGAAGAATAATGGGAGATCAACCCTGATGAAAAAATGACTAATAACCTCAAAAAGGATGTTATGATTTCATAGGAATCTTTCAAAGGATAAATGAGCCCACAAAAACCCTTGAATAACCTAATAAACACCTATAGGTCAAATAGGTAGAATGATGTAGACAGGGAGAGGGCTCTAAAAGATGCAAAACTCAGTCACTCTTTAAAGACCCTGCATATAGCCTTTCTCTAGGAGTCTATCTTTAGATTTTAAAGGGTTAGAGGGTCATTTGACCTTTTTAGGATCTAATTTTTGGTAAAAATAACAATTTACACTTGGAGAATCTCTAAAATAGCCAAATTTGATGAATAAATAGGGGATATACCCCCTTTTTTGTCTCAAATAGGGTTACTCTCCCCTTGAATAGACCCTACTACTCCATGGAAATAAGTGAATCAAAATAAAGGGGAAGATAAAATGAGGTTTTTTGAAGATGTGACACATATATAAAAACCTAAAAGAACTTTCTATAATTTTTGAGGTCAAACAGTGTACCCTATAATACAAAGGTTATAGTCACCGTGGTAAGGAATAATAAAGTAAATCGCTAGGTAAGGATGGTCATCTTCATTATTGACCTTGGTTAATCCTCCCAAGTGATTTAAAAATGATTATAAGACTATTAAAGAAATTTTAAACCATCCTAAGAGGAAAGGAAATCTATTGAACCTCATTTGTGGCTCAAAGGTGTAGGCAGACCCATTAACAAGGTCTAAACCTAGTCTCAAAATGGGAGTCATCTTAATTTATATATCTTAGTGATATTTTATAATGATTGAGGAATGTTATTGGTATTTTTAAATAGGTTTTGGGATCTTATATTTTCAGGTAAACTCTATAATAAGCCATTTTGGACTTGAGAATGTTCACAGACCTCACAGAATGCAAGGAAAGGGCTCAAATGCCAACTTTAAATGCTTGAAAATTTCATGAGATTATGCATGGGAACTTGAGGTGTTTAGTTATGTTATTGAGGGTACCTAAGGAGCCATTATTTGAATTTTTAGGAGTTTATAATGTGTATCCTTTATGAACAAAGGATAAGATTGAAAGTGACCAGAAACCCTTGTAAACCCTTAATACAAACACGATTGGGAAAAGATTGAAAATTAAGCATGAAGATGAGATTTAAATTCTATGAAAATTTGGGAACATGTATTAGACTCTCTATGGACCTAACATATGCTAATTTATTGTATGGACGTATATGGAATAGGTCAGAATAAGACTCTTTTTGGCCTTTTTATGTGTTTTGTAGGCATAGAAAACCTTAAAGAGGTTAAATAAATTTTGGGGGAGATTTTAGGAAATTTTATAAGTAATAATGTCCATTTTATCATCCATATCAAATTATACTCCTATCTGATACCTCTTTCACTTTAGCCAGTGTAGTGGGTAGATAGTGAAAACTTAGGGAAAAATAGTGAAACTCAATTTGAAAATCCTTTTAAGGGTAGTTTATTGAAAATAATTCTATGGAAACTTTGGACACATGTTATCTCTCCTTTTTCATGGATCATATGGTATATTTGGGAATGTTTTGGGTACCAAGTGTAAGAGGTGCTTAGAGAGAAAGAGTTAATTTTAGGGTATCATGGATGATTATGCATGAACAAAAAATCATGAGTGGTTTAAGACCTCCCCAATTCATATGAGGACCTATTAGTAACCATTAAAAATCATACCCATCATAATATCTAACTATATGTATTGATATGATAGTTTTGAAATACAAATCATGAGGGGTAATTTTTTGTGCAAGGAAAGGAGTTTTTTAGGCCACTTTACAAGGCTAGGATGATTGGAGATGACACTTGTAGCTCTTAAAATTACATGGATACCCACATCTCTCTCTCAAATTCATTTTTAACTACTTTTCTCAAGTTTACACTTGTCCTTGTGCCTCTTGAACTTCTCTTTTCTCTCTCTTCTTCTAAGTTATATAAATGCAAGCCATTTTGGCTATTGTAAGCATACCACACCTAGTATGGCAAAGCCCTACTAGTTTGATATTGTAATTTTCCTTTTAAATAATATATTAAATCTATTTTTGACCCTACCAACTATCTTTTCTATGTGAATATATGTATAATGAAAAGTTAAGTGATTGATATCAATCCTTGGTTCCTCTCAATCTTTCCATGTTTGATGCAAGTTGTTTCATTCTAACAGGTCATAGTGTTGTTAAGTTTATGAGTCTATTTTCAAGTTTAAAAGTATATCTAGTGTCTAAAATTTATCTTTGGTTAACTCACCTTGAGTAGTCTTTAATATATTCCACCTTCATGTTTGAAATGCTAATATTAGAGTGTTTTAAGAGTTAGAAGCTTGTTTTATGAGTCTTGTCTCTTAGTGTATTTGTATGATAATCTTGTGGAGATATTCGTGGTGTATCACACCCTATAAGAGTTTAATTTAATTCAAATAATATCCCTTTTCACATAATCAAGTATTAGATTAGGTGATAAGTACATCAAGATATATCTAGGGAGCTAGCCCTTTCAATCTAGAGTTCTACTTCCATCATAGGTGCCCCACACACCTAGAAGTAGTCCAATGTTACCCAAATCTAGAAGAGTCTTGAACACCCTCTTTTATGGTATAATATTTGGAAACAATAGTATCCATTAGTATAAAATGTCATGTAACATAGAATATCAAATACATTTTGAAATATGTAATCATGAGTATAGACATGTGTAAGCATTAGTATATAAGCTTATCATGATAATGGAAAAGTGATCATAAAATAATATAGATTGTATCAATCATGATCAAGGAAAGATATGCCCCCAATGTAGTGTGTCATGTGGGAAGTGTTGTAGGTTTTAGGTTGTACCCTAGATGAAAGTAGAAGTGTTCAAGTCCTACTCTCAAACCTAATCCAACATGGGAATGACCCTAGGTTACAGGTTACCAATACTTGGGTCAGACCTCTAGGATTTTTTATGAGGATAAATCCTCAAATTATTCATTATAATTCTCACCTAAAGCCCAAATATGCTAGGATGAAAAGAGAGGAGGAGTTGAATAAATTAAAACCTACTCTAAGTATGGTGATTCACCAAATATTAAATGATCCACTTTCAACTTGGAAATTTTAGTGACTACTAATGAATACAATGGAGACAAGGATTGATCAAATTATTTGATAGGGTTCTAAACATGAGTATTTTTTATGAAGGATGAAAAGAGACTTGCCACTTGAAAAAAAAAAAAAGATAAGTCTATGTAAGACACTATGAACTTATGACACTTCAAGATAAACCCTATTATCTAACACTTCACACAACCTACAAGAAACTAAAAGTTTTATATCAAGGTGTATAAGTGACCTATAGACAATGAATAAACAATATACATTCTATAAATCAAACTTCAATAAATCAATCTTATGATTAAACTAAAATCTAAAATTGTCTTGTATTGATTCAAAGAGTTTATAAAGTGATTTTAGTAGAGGTTTTCTATACCGAGCCAAAGGATACAAATCAAGAGTTCAAGCTAGTATATATAGGAATAAAGAAGACAAGAGAGAGAAAATTTTGTGCTAAAGGGTTCATTAATGAACAAATTCTAATCAAAACAACCACCATCACCACCCTTCTCAAGTTTTTCCATGCATTAATGTCACTGTATCCTATTTTGGTGTGATGGAGAATGTGAATATTAAGATCGATTACAAGAAGCAATCCCCACGACTACATAAATCTTTATTGAGATCTTTAGAATTAATTCCATTCACTATCTTCCCTAATCATGGATGATGTTCCTCACATTATTAGGTAGTTACTTGAGCTTGTTCATAATGTTCTTTCTAACATTCCTTACATAGTAACCATTCTACCATGGATTCTAAATGTTGAATATAGATATACTATGGATGAAAACCAATCACCCCATTGGTTTTCATATAAATATGATTGAAAATGAAGATCTGTAGGCTAGGGTATCTTAGATCTAGATGAGACATAGAACTTACATCTAAAATTTATTAAAAAGATTTACAAGGATTTAATGGTACTAGACAACTTTTTAAGGTCTGCTCTTAGTTATCTAGATCATGTTTGATCTTTCATTTATGTATTTTACCTACTCAGGGTGGAAATATAATTTTTATAACACATTTAACTTCATGGCATCCTTTGGTTCAACCTTAGTCAAATTTACTCTCTACTAAAGTCCTTATCTTTCAACTTTTGATATCAACCTTTGATCTTGATATGAGCTCCCCACATTTTTCCAATTGTTAGCTCTTCATTTGTATCATAAGATCCTACTATTAGCTCTTTGACTCCTTGACCTCATGTGCACCATAGATCTAATTCTATATGAATGAATACAATCCATTGATATTGTTTCAACCTAACATGGTTGAGACACTTACCAACTTCTCATTTGGTTTTGAGATTTGTTGACTTGTTAACTAATTGCTCACAATTAGATTTCTATGCATGATTGAAAATGCATCATTGATCTACCTGGACCCACTATCTCCATTAGCCAATTCATATTATTATATCTCTACTCATTTACCCAAGATCTTGGCACTTGTCACTCTCATGTTTATGCTAACATTTTGACTTGATTCTCCCCATTAATATTTGATACATAATCAAACATGCACCATTGTATATTTAGGACCCATTGACATCTATAAAATTAATTCTCATCATTATATTTAAACTTAGCTCTTGAAATTTAGACATTTGTCAGCTCCATGTTCAACCTAGGACCTTTTAAATTTAAATGGTTATTTCACAAAGCATAAACTTGACATCTGCTTGCTTGTTTCATTCTACAAGTATAACTTTGAAGATTTGTATCTTGAGATTAAAGGCCATCAAGACATGAAATTTGTAGAGGATGATTTTAGCATGAATAAATTAATGTCCATGCAAGCTTAGTGCTTGAGAGGCTTCCTAAGAAAACTTATTAAATATACAATCAAGTTGAGCCATTCATTTTTGAATGGCATGCCATGATGATCTAGTCCTTATAGACTTATGGTTGAGTTATTGTCTAATTTTTGTATGCTCTGATGAGTCCCTAAAACCTTTGTGAGCTCATTCCATGATCTGGGCTACATTGATCACCATGAGAGTCTATTTTCTCAAAATTTGACAAACTACACTTTAATTTTACTTTAAGTGTTTCAAAATATTTTTAAGATACATGAGTGATCTTTAGACTACTCAATCCATCCAAAACTCTTGTTAAACTCATCCACTTAGGCAAGAGCTTGGAATGTGGGCCAAAATGGGCAACATTTTTGGTGACTCAATTGGATTGACCAACTTGCTAGTTATGGAACCTAGAATTTGATCAATCTTACTCATGATGACTAGATAAATAAAATATTACGTACAAAATAATTTTGCTTGACTCCTTGAAACACGCTGAAGCAATGAGACACACATAAATAACTACTAAATAGTATAAAAATAATAAATAGATCAATGTGCAAGAGCATTTGGAGGTAAAGATAGACCTATCTACCTATTTAAAAAGATCATGAGACAATATTAGTAGCATAATTTAAGATACCTCCCATTTATAGGGATAAGAAGGCTCTCTCCATTCAACCTAGAAAGCTCAAAGGTATTTATCTCCTTGTAACTTATGATAACATAAGGCCCACTCTAAATACTATCAAACTTGGAATGCTTTCCTAGTTTTGTATGATCCTCATCCCATTTGAATAAATTAACACATTGTTGGAATGTCTTTGAGGAAGATATCTTATCAAATGACATCTTCACTTGGTGCTGATTGGGACATAGAATGTGCATAAAAGTGTCACTTATATCCTCCAATTATCTTAACTCATTCAACCTTACCTACATGACTTAACTCATTCAGCCTTACCTGCATGACATCATCATATAGGAGCTCAAGCTATTGTGTAAGCTCTAATGCATGAAGTTCAAGAGAGATAGGAATTTTGGTTTATTTAACATAGACAAGAAGTTATGGAGAGTTTCCATTATATTTATTATGTGTCAATCTATCTACCCATAGGCCATAGGGTAATCCTCAATCTAATATGTCACTCCCTTTGACTATCTTCCATATTTCTCTTGATAATCCTCAACAAATTCTTATTTATGGACTCTACTAGTCCATTTACTTATGGGTAATAGTTAGAGGATGCCTTGAAATAACTTTGATGTGAAATATGCCACTAACATACCTTGTTATTTTTTAAGGCAAATGCATTATCAAAAATGATTGTAGAAGGCATAATAAATCTAGTCATAAGGTTATCATAAAAGTCCAAAATATAATTTTTATTAGCTTCCTTAAGGGTAGTTGCTTCAACCCACCTTGTAAAGTATTTTGTAGCTATTATTTTATATTTATGTCCTTTAATTTAACGGTGGTGTATCATCCCTATGAAACATAAGCCCCATTGCATGAAAATCTATGCTACTTATATGGGTTGTAAGGGAAGGGTAGCTAGTTTCTATGTGCCAATAAACATTTTAAATTTTGGGTATTTCCTTACCCAAGAGTATGAATCTCTAAAAATTGTGGGCCAAAAGTACCTATATCTAATGATCTTAGAGGTTATGGTCTTGGCATCAAAGTGACCACCAACTAGACCATCATGGAACTGCTCAAGTAGATTGTCTATTTGGCATGATTTCACACATCTCAAAAGCATGCCTCCTATGTCTATCTTGAAAAGTAATCCATCTATCAAGACATAAGGTATACTTTTCAACCTAAATTTACTTCTCTTGGATATATCTATTCCCATAGGACATTGACCTAACTTAATAAATATGATAATATGATGTGTTTAATTAAAAGGTGTGTTATTTGTAGCTTCTTATTGGCTATCATGGACTGCCAACACTTAATTTTTAACTTATTTTGCCTCTAATGTAAGGTGTTAACATAAAAAATTCCCATTACAAGATTTTTGACTCTAAAATGGAGGTCATACTCTATGAATTTTTTCACCCATCCAACCCTTTTCTCACTGAGGTCTCTATCAAGCATAAACTCTTTAACACTTGGGTGCACTACCGTGAGTATGATATTACTATCAGAGACCATGCGCCTAATTTTTTTCAAACCTCTCACTACTATAATCACATGTTTCTCTACAAAGATATACCTCTCCTCATACCCCTCTAATTATTGACTAAGGAAAGCAATAGGATGTTTTAAACCTTGTTCATTCTATTGCATTAACATGGTAGAGATTGCATTTAATGTAAAGAAGGCATACAAGTAGAATTATTTGT
Organism: Torreya grandis; assembly: GCA_037957365.1. Taxonomy (NCBI): domain Eukaryota; kingdom Viridiplantae; phylum Streptophyta; class Pinopsida; order Cupressales; family Taxaceae; genus Torreya; species Torreya grandis. The sequence continues at coordinate 154,689 of JARHVA010007046.1, forward strand.
TAAAATTATGATATATACGTTTATGGGAATGAGATATGGCCTCCTTTATGGCCTAAAAACTCCTCTTACATTCTTTGGTCCATGTAAACTCTTTTCATTTTATTAACATGTGAGTAAGAGGCTTGACTAGTTCTATAAAGCCTAGGATAAACCTTACTATAAAATTAATCTTCCCTAAGAATCTCTTCAAACCCTTCTTGTGTTTGTTCAAGGATAAGGACAAGATGGAATTTAATATTTTAGGATATATGGAAATAAAATCCTTGGACACTACATGGCCTAATAATTTACCCTCATGAACACCAAAATATACATTTCTTAGGATTTAATGACACACTAAACTCTCTGCATCTCCCAAATACTAACCTTAAGTGATAAATGTGATCAAATGGGTCCTTTGAGAAAATAATGATGTCATATAAGTATATGAGCACCATGTCATTTATAAAACCTTAAAAGGCAACATCCATTTCCCTCTAGAAAGTTGTTTCAACATTGGATAGTCCAAAGGGCATTTTCATATATACATAAGTGCCCCACTTTATGGTGAAGGTTATATTATGTCTATCTTCTTCTTTAACCATTATCTCATTATAAATAGAGTTGCCATAAAGTAATGAGAATATTTGAGAACCTACCACCTTTTGAGGAATTTGATCCATTGAGGTCAATGAGTAATGGTATTTTAGGGATACCTTATTAAGGTCCCTAAAGTCAACACATAATCTTATTTCCCCATTCTTATTCCTTACTAGTAAAAGATTTTCTACCCATGAGGAATGATTAATGAGGAATATTATCTTTTATTTAGTCAACTTAAATAGCTCCCTTCTCATCAATTCCTCCACTTTTGGGTTGATAGGCATTTGTTTATGCCTAACTAGTCTTGCATTGCTCTCTAGTTTAATGGTATGTTGTAAAAGCTTGGGATCAAAACCTTTTAAATCCTTGTATTATCATGAAAATACATTATATAAACTTTGGCATAAAGAAAAAAATGTAACTCTCTCTTTTGCTATGTCAATCTTTCCTAACTTCAACAATTTATATTTGAAGATCTTTATCCTTTCATAATGTTCCTCCTTGGATGAGTTACATGCCTTGCCTCTTCTCACTTGGTCATCTTTATTAAATATGATTTCTAATGTCACAAGTCCCTTAAGCAATTTTTTAGATCTCAGCTACACTATCTAATCATCTTACTGATGTTAGAATTTGTTTTGATTCTTATGAAAAAATTATGCCTCCTACATCAGAAAACATATAATTTGGTCATCATCTTCAAAAACCTACTAACTCACCTCATTATCAAGTATAGATGGTCTGCATATGACCTTGATCTTGTCTTGTTTCTAGCTACCTTTGACTCCTTCTACAAACTCATAATGATTTCTAATGGTTGCAAGCCTATATGTATGTTGATTTACATCTCTTGGTATGGATTGCATATTGAATGCCAAGAAGTCCACTATGAGATCCCATACATGGTACTTGTAAGCTTTCAAATGATTATTCTTTACTACACTTATGCCTCTCACTTGTTTCGCAACAAGCTCACTATCACCCTTGACTTGGAGAAGTTTGACACCTCTTCTTATTGCCTTTTGCAAATAATGTAAAAGAGCTTCATATTCAACTATGTTTGAAGTGTAATTGAATTTAAATCCTATAGCTAAATATTAACTATGATCTAAAGGTGAAACTAACATGGCTTCAACTCCATTACCATTATTTGACCTTGATCCATCAGAAAATAATTTCCATAGACCATATTCCTCTTGAGTGGTGTTAGTTATGCAAGGTATAGAAACACCCTTCTCATGCATACAATACAACCCTAAATCTACTTCAATATTGTTATAGGGATCAAATCTATGATTTTAAGCCACCCATTCATCTAAGTATAGGTTTTAAATTCCTTCAATATGATCATGAGTCTCTTGTTTAATAACATTTTCATATTTTTCAAATACGATATAGTTAAAATTTACAAGGTTAGGCATATAAGGCTCTCGGTGGAACCTAGAGATAGGTTCTAGCCTAACGATGACCTTGGTACCATATCTGGTCCTAAAAACCATGTATGACCAATTAGAGGAAAAATATCCCCCAATTTTTATATTAAAGTCCCTAGATAGGTATAGGGAAAAATATGGGCGTAGATCTATAACCATTACATCCTGAGTGATGACATAATTTGGGTGAGCTACCAATGTGATCATAAGATCCTTCACTATACCTACTATTTTAATGGGGGAACCATCCAAATGAATAACACAATTTTCATTAGGTACATACTTAAGCTCAAGCTTATCTATTATGGATTTAGGCATAATTAAGGTTAAAGCACCTAAATCTTTGATACAATTGTGCACTAAACAGTTTCCTATGATAACTAACAAATAGAATGGGGGAGGCTTGGTAACCTTAGGAGAATGATAAATATTATGAACTTGACCTTGACTATGATTTTGATTAGGAACTTAAATTTGACTAAGCTGACTACTATTTGTAAAAACAATGTTCACCTTATCAATTATCTTTCTTACATTAGAAATATTGGAGAGATCTTGATGAAGGGTCTCTTTCTATCCTATAATAGACTGGGTTCTTTACATAGACATAGTGACATTATCCTTTTCATATGATCCACAATATTGAAATTAATAATAGTACCTTTGGAATGCACCTTAGAAGTAGAAGCATCATTTGGCACTTGAGTGTCATGAGGAACAAAAGGATCCTTCTACTACTATCCATGATTTTGAGGTATTTGTTGAGTTACATGAGATTTAACATCTATATTTGAAGTGGTATGTTACTGACTAACTTGTGGAGGTGTTGAAAAATCCTTAAGCTAAACTAAATTATCATCCAACATTTTCCTCTTAGCCCTTGTATTGGCTATAACTGGTTCATCTACCTTTTGAGTGGTTTTCCCCATGTTTACTACTACATGATCAAACATATGCTCCCATTATTAAAATTTTATTCACATGGTTTCATCTAGTGGCTTACCCACACTCCCTTGCTATAGAATTTGAGCTTCTGATGATGTCATGATAGGCATGTTATCTTAATGCATTGGAGGGACTTGTGGTGGATGAGGCATTGTGTCATGGCCTTGGAATGAAAGATCATGCTAACAATTAATATCCTAATACATTTCTCCACTTGTAGCCATTACCATCTCATTAGAATTTCCACTTGATTTCCATTGACCCTCTTATGCAAGGCTATTTCATGTGGGGACCAAGGCTATTGAGCTAATTATAGATATAGGGTTGTAGCTATTATAAGATATACCTTGACTAATTTGGCCTTGGTCTTTTTGATTGTATGGATAAGGGGGTTTATTATAGGATTAAGTATGGCATTGGGTTTGGAAGGTACCTTTGTATGGCCTATATGAGTTCTGTTATTGTCTCTCTAAAGCTGCTAGCTTGTTGTTTTATGGCTTCAACAAGCTTTCAATCCTTGAAAATTCATCCACTTGACTATCATAAAATTAGGATTGATTGTTTGAAGTGGGAATTGAAGTAATAGTAGGTAGGATTGGCTAAAACTCAAGGAATAGTGTCATGAAAGGTCTTGGCATGAGTTTACCTACTTGTATCAAATAGTTTTATGACCTTATAGATATCTCATAAGACCAAGGCAGAGTTGTCCCACCCATAGATTAGATCATGACTACAATGTATGAATTAAATTCTCTCAAATAGTAAAGAAAAACATAATTGGGTGTGGGATTAATGATGATATGGATCCTATCCCAAGTCTTTTGGAATCTATAGTTGAAATCAACCATATATTCTTAGGGTGCCCTCTTAATTGAGGTGAGTTATTCAACAAGTGACACATGGTCACTTCTATCTTCAAAATGGTTACATATAGACTCTCTAAACTCATCCCAAGTATTTATTGAGGTAGTATCTAGATCCCTATACCATTTTATAGCTTTGTCTTTCAAGGACATGGATAGTAGTCTCATGGCTACATTCTATTGTGTAATATTATGTACTAAATGAAGGTTTAGAATTTCAGTTATATGCTCTATAGGGGTGGTGGATTTTTATACTATAAATTATGTTAGACTCTTTAAATAATCAATAGGGATATCATCATGTTGCTGAAGGTTAAGAGGACTACCACCATTGAAGGGTACAAAAGCTTGCATGCTAGACCTTCCCATTTGCATAGTGGGGGTTAGACTGCTTAAAACAATAGGATGACTAAGAGGTAAATATTTATTTTATGGATAAGGAATTGTCTTATTTAATATTTATATTTTATATGAAGTATAAGGTAGCTCAATAAATTCAAAAGGACTACCTTTACTAGTTGACCTTATAGTAAACTTTGGCACGAGAAGTGTTGTCTAGATGGTGCTATGAACTCTACAACTTAGAGGATATTCAACTTATAATGATGGTGTACATCTCCCTTTGATATAATTACTTATCAACTCTAAACTTCAACCATGCCAAATGTAATGTGCTTAGGGTCCCACCAAGCATGCCAGAAACTATTGGAGTTTCTAGGTTGTACCCTAGCTGAAAGTAGAAGTGTTCAAGTCCTACTCTCAAACCTAGTCCAACATGGGAATGACCCTAGGCTATGGGTTACCTAAACTTGTGTTATAACTCTAGGGTTTTATATGAGTATATATGCTTGATTGTTCATTAAAGTTATCACCTAAAGCCCAAATAGGTTGGGATGAAAAGAGAGGAGTTTCATAAATGAAAACCTACTCTAAGTATGGTGATACATCAAATGTTTAATGATCCACTCCTACTTGGACAATTATATAAATAATAATTAATATAATGGAGAAAAGGATTGATTAGATTATATGATAGGGTTAAAAATATTATTATTTTATATGAAGTTTGAAAACCTACCACTTGAAGGGCAGAAAGAGTTAGGTCTATGTAAGACACTATGAACTTATGACACTTCAAGAGAAACCCTTTTATCTAACACTTCACACAACCTAAAAGAAACTAATAATATTAAATAAATGTGTATTAAGGACCTATAGATGATGAATAAACACCATAAATTTTGTAAATCAAACTTCAATAAATCATGCTTAGCATTAAACTAGAATATGAAATTATCTTATATTGATTTAAAGAGTTTAAAAGTGATTTTAGCAAAGGTTTTATATACCCAACTAAGGGATATAAATAAAGAGTTCAAGATAGTATATATAGGAATAAATAATACAAGAGAGAGAAAATTTGGTGCTGAAGGGGTCATTAATGAACCAATTCCACTCAAAACAACCACCACTACCACCCTTCGCAAGCTTTCCCTTACATTAATGTTATTGTATCCTATTTTGGCATGATGGAGAATGTGAATAACTACATAAATTATAGGAATAAATCCCCATTCTTTCAATAATCCTTATTAATCTCCTTATCATTAATTCCATTTAATATCATCCCTGATTATGCTTGATGTTCCTCATGTTATTAGGTAGTTAATTGAGCTTTCTCATGATGTTGTTTCTAACATACCTTGCACAATCACCATTATGCCATGGCTTCTAGATATTAAATATATATCTAATATCAATTAAAACCAATCAACCCATTAGTTTTCATATGTATATGATTGTAAATGAATATCCATAGGCTAGGGTATCTTAGATCTAGATGAGACATAAAACCTATGTCTAACAGTTCTCAAAAATATTTATAGGGATTTAATGGTTTAGATGGCTTTTCAAAGTATAATATTTGTTATTTAGATCATATTTGATCTTATATTTATGTATTTTACCCACTTAGGTTGGCAAGATTCTTTTTCCAATATGTCTGCCTTCATGACATCCTCTGGTTCAACCTTAGTCAAATTTTCTCTCCACTAAAGTCCTTAGATTTTGAATTTTGATATCACCTATTGATCTCGATCTAATCTATCCACATTTTACCAATTGTTAGATATTTATTTATCTTATAGGATATTTCTATAATATCTTTGACTTATTCACCTCATGCCCACCTTAGATCTACTTTTATATGAATGAATGTAGGCCATTGATATTTTGTCATCCTAATGCGGTTGAGACACTTGGTAGCTTCTCATTTAGATTTTAGATTCATTGAATCATTTAATATTTACTCACATTAAATATTTATGTACAATTTCATATACATCATTAATCTACCTAGACCCACTATCTTTGTTATCCAATGTGCACCATTGGATCTCTAGTTAGGTACCTGAGATCTTGACACTTGTCTCCTTCATGTTCATGTTGACTTTTTGACTTGATACTCACAATTTATATTTGATGCATGATCAAACATGCACCATTGGATCTTTTGGACTTGATGACATCTATTAGATCATTACTTACCATTACATTTGATCTCATATCCAAATATTTGGACACTTGTTAGCTCCATGTTCAACCTAGGACCATTTAAATTTAAATGACTATTTCATAAAACTTAAACTTGATGTCCATGTGCATGTTTCATTCTAAAAGTCTGAATTTGAATATTTATATCTTGAGATAGCAAGCTCATCAGGACATGAAATTTTTAGAGAATTATCTTAGAATGAATAAATTCATGTCCATGTAATCTTTTAGGCTTGAGAGGCTTCTTGAGACAACTTATTAAATGCACAATCAAGGTGACCCATTAATTTCTACTTGACGTTCCATGTTGGTTTGGTCCTTCTAGAATTGTGCTTGAATTATTGTTTAATATTTCAAATATCTAATGAGTCTTTGAGACCTGTGTGAGCTCATTCCATGATCTTGGTTGCATTGATCACCATGAAAACCTACTTTATAAAAATTTGATAAACTACATTTTAATTTTACTTAAAGTGTTTAAAATGATTTGTAAGCTACATGAGTGATATTTGAACCACTTATTACATCTAGAAATCTTGTTCAACTCATCCTCTTAGGCATGAGCTTAGAATGTGGGCTAAAATGTCCAATAAGAAGAGGAAAGATCCATCATTTATATGTACATGTATCTTATATCTAGTGTAAGCATGTCTCAAACTCAATTATGTGTATATAAAAAATAAATTATATACTAGCTACTAACATAAAGTAAATAACATAGATTCCAAGGATCTAGTAAACATGTTTATGATGAATATTTTTTTATTTTTTTATTATTTAATTTTGTATTTTTAGGGATATTTGATTTTTTTGTATTTTTTGAAGGGAGGACTAATCAAATAAGTATTTTTTAGTAAAAGATGTAGGACCACCCTATAAGTATATCAATTCTCATTTATAGTTATGCATTGACACCTTTTCAATGTTTTCTTGAATTTTGTTACCATAAGCCATTGGTATTAATTTATGACCATATACATCATGTTTTATTTGAACCTCCTTACATTCAAAAGGAAATGTGAGGCACATGTTAGTAGCATTTGTTGTGGCATTTAAATCAGTAAACCATTGTTTAATAAAACTAAATGTGTAATGTGACACCTAATCTAAAAACCCATATGACTATAAGAACCATATGTGGTCAACATGTGATAGGAAATAAAATGTATCTAAGAGATCTTTTAAAATGTGTGCAATGTTTAAATCCTCTGGAGTATGTCCTAATTCTCATAAATATGACATGTTGTAAACTATGTGCCAATTATAATTATTAATCTCGAGATGCTCATAATAGTTCCCATAGATATTTTCCATGATGGTTATATATTTTTATCCTATGAAATTTTGAGTATGATCCCTTCTACTTTATCTATTAAATTTTTTGAGATCAAGGATATTTGTTGTTGTTCCTACATAACCTCTATATGCCCTTCATTCTTGTATTTTTGAATATGGTTTTTGAATGCCTGACAATGATTTATATCATGTTATGTTAGTATATGATAATTAAAATATGGTGACCTTTCTTTTTGGATGATGTTTTTATCTGATCTATGTCTGTTAGGAGGTAAATATATCTTGTTGTGATCATATATTATAGAAATAACTATGTTGGAAATATAATATGTTATAGTAATATGTAATGCCAATTATGACAATCTATGATAATATTTCACATTATTCACATGATGTATTTTTATTTGTCCCTTTTAAGGTTGTCTTTAAGTTTTTAACCAAGAGGGATGGTTTTAATATCAAGCATTTACATGTTCATCTATTACTTTTATCTTTCCATTATTTTTATTTGGTTTCGTATCTTCTGGAGATGGAGTTAACTTATATGTATCAAGACATATAGATGTGAATAGGTTATGTAAAATATGTTTAAGAGGATAAAAATTTATGTTATTTAAGTATTCATCTATCATATTATGAGGCACACCATCATAATTATTAGAATAATCTAAAACTTTGCCTTCATGTTGTTCGGTATTGACTAATAAAATAACCTCAAATGTTTGATCTTCTTCATGTTTTGATTTCATGAGTTCCTTTTGTAATGGTTATGTTTAAAAATTTACATCCATGTGCACTTCATTGCTTAGTTACTTATAAGTATTTTGGGGATAATGAGTTATTTTTCTTAATTCACCCACCTCATAAGTTGGTATAGTTTCAAGTGGAATATATATTTTAAGTGGTAGAAGTTTAGGAATCTCCTCCATGTTAGAATGTATCATTTTCAAAATTTGAATTTATCATCATTATCATGCAATATCCATAATGTCCCATCATGTATGAATTTGACACAATGATGTAATCCAGATGTGACAACTTATATTATGTGTATCTAAGGTCTACCCAAGAGTAAGTTATAGTGTAATCATTTAGACATTACTTGGAAAATAGTTTTTACCATTTTTTATTCTAACATCACATCTAATATGATTTATCCATTTGGTGGGATACATGAATTATAAAACCCTTTGATATGATGCATAATTTTTAAATAAGAGTGTTCTTAATTCCCTTTTTTTAAAGAATTATGTGCGACAAATTTTTAAGCCATATCCAAAAATCAACTAGCACTCTTTTGATTCCTTTATTCTACATACTAACTTGATGAATATAGGAAAGTCTTGGTTAATAATATGTTTTGATAGTAAATATGTAGGATCAAAAGTGATGAGATTTGCATTATTTTTAAATTATTACATAAAATTTGTAAATTAAGTTAGATATATATCATTTGGTACTTGGATTTAAAGCACAACTTAATATAAGATATATGTTGGTCATTTTGGCCCATATACCAAGCTTCTACCTAGTTTGAATAGATGAGCAAAATTCTTGATGGGATGAGTGGACCAAATGCTTAAAAAAGGGGATAAGATTTCAAAGGGAAGAAGACCAATAGGTTTTCACATGTTTCAAGAATTCAGGATCATGAACCAGGTTTTAAAAGTCTTAAAAATTCATCATAACCTTAAAGGGATGATCAAAGGATGAATTTGACAAGTTTAAGGAGCTAGACCATCACTAGGATCTCATGAAAAAATGAGTAAACTAGTTCACTTGTGTATTTTATAAAATTTTATTAAGAAGCCTCATGAGCTAAAATATTTTAGCACCATAGATTCCTTCATGCCAAGATCATATCTTACAAATTTCATGCCTTGGTAAGTTCTCTAGCTTGAGTTAAAGAATTCAAAGATAAACCTATAGAATGGAATGCTCATCTTAAAATCAAATTTGAGCTTCATAAAATAATAATTGGGGTTAAAAAATACTAATATGTTCACATATATGTCAAATAAATTTACACAGACATCAAATATGGGCATGCAGACATCAATTTTTGGCCTTGTGGATTAGCTTTTTGAGCTCAAATGGTGGGTCTCAACAAGATCGATGATTAACATTCAATCATATCAAAGATATAATGGTGCATAGTTACTGATGGGAAAGTGGCCCCAATGATATCTACAATATGCATTCACTATTACATTTTGATCCAATGGTGTGAGTGAAAGTCAAAGAATCAAAGGATCTAGATCAAAGGCTAGAATTCATTCATATGAAGAAGATCTATGGTGCATGGGAGATCAAAAAGTCAAGATTTGACAACAAGGGTGTGTGGGACAAATAAGAACAAGATAGTTTGGAGAAATTTTATTGTTCTAATTTAATAGTCAATGGCCAAAGTTGAACCTAGGAAGCTTTCTTATTAGAAGTTGAAGGAGCCGTTTTTTACTAAAACAATAAATAGCATGGAACCAAGTTCAAGCATGGTCTAGTATAAACTAGAGCTAATGTTCTAAAGGACATTGACAAGGCAAAAATGTAGTCTTTAATAGATTCATCACTAGAACCAACTACATGAAAGTGACCCTTCTCTCCACTCTTTTATGCCACAATAAAATAGTGAAGAGAGGTTAACACTAGGACAAAACTCTAATAGATTATTCTGATTGTTGTAATTACATCAATACCAAAACTCATCTTGAAACAACTTGATCCCATTATTTTAATAGTAAGGGAGCATCAATGAGGGAATAATGTAATTATACAATGGTTTTAAGTTACGTGGATTGATAAAAAAGATTGAATGAGCACAAATGTAGAGGTAGTTGTAATTGTGGTTCAAATGGAGTTGATCTCATTGATTCCTTTTTAGTTCCAAAATCTCTCTCTTTATTCCCTTTATTCTATAATTATAGCCTTTAAGCTATATATGAACATCCCTCAAGTTGGTATGACTAGACTCTATTATAAATTGAATTTTTCACCTCTTGGATTAATGAGTAGAGCATTTTATAGTTATTTACCAATACGTATTTAGTGTTTTGTATTTTTTTGATATGAAAAATTGGTTTTCATCTTCCCTTTGAAGGTCCAAGTTTAACCTAAGTGATAATAAAATTTCCTTATAGGTCATCTAGTGTGTCATAATGTTGATGTCTCATGTATAGAGTGGATTTTTGACTAAAAGTGATTACAATCAGGCCTTAACCTCATTTCCCTCTAGCTTAAGTCCATCAAATTGACCTCTAAGTGAAGCACTATTTCATGGAAACCATTATAGCCACTACGTTAGTTTCATTCTTAGTCCATTAGTGTGTTGATATTTCAAGATTATGAGTGGATATGATGAATTCATGGTGCATCACCACATGTTATAATAGGTTTTACTTTATGCAATCTCTTGACACTTTTTACCCCAAATTTTTTAGGTCTTAGAAAGAGATGTCCAAATTATCATATCTAAGTAGCTAGCATCATTAAAAAATCCTAGTGGTCTAACCTAAGCATAGGTATCCCATATCCTAGGGTCATTCCCATGTTGGACTAGGTTTGAAAGTAAAACTTTAACACTTTTTTTAGATAGGGTACAACCTAAGCCTCCAAAAATTCTAGTAGGCCTGGTGGGACCAAGATGTTGGAACATAATTATATACTAAGATGGGGGTGAATCAGTATATTGATTAACTTAGTACTTTCTTTTATACCTTTTAAAATAGATTAAAAATGATATAAAATAAATATGTAGAGATCACACACACAAATTCACATGACACCATTTGTATATGTGGAAAACCCAATATGAGAAAAACCACTATGGGAATAGATTCTAGAATCTACTATTCTAATCCATCCTCATAGTCAAAACCTCACTGGTTATAGTGTTTAAGGATACCAACCTTAAGCAGACACCAATCCATTGATTTAAGAGATTCAACTCTAAGGGAGCACCCACTTCCCAACTGAGCACCAACATAGAATATCTAATGTCACCTACCTATCAAATTCTATGGAGCTAAAACTCGAGATTATAATGTAGATTCATAGATGAATCCAATTCTCTATTATCTATTATAGGTCTAGTTTGTTACTATTCATGCTCTACACTTTATCTCTCTTCTCTTTTCTTATCTTCCCTTCTATTCTCTTCTCTTCCCCTCTATCTATGTGTCTCTATCTTTATCTATTTGACACACTTCAATAACTCTCATAGCTTTTACCTATATCCTAGATGATATATATATATATATATATACATATATATATATATAAGCAACTAATCTAGGGTTCATATCTCATCTATGTTCACACTAGTTTTCCAAAACATCATGCTCATTTCTATCAAAATATAGTTCATGTCTTTAACTACAATTTTTTTGCATCTTGAACTCATTTTCCACCATCATGATTCTTAGTCTCAGTATTATCTTTAGCATATACTAAGATCTAGTTTTGATACACATGCCATATTATACAAATGTAATTGATTACATCAATCAATATCATTATTTGTATTATAATTTATGGATTACCTACGTGTTTTTGCATGTTTGTATTCTTGAATTTTATGATGATCATATATTTAAATATTGATCATCAATCTTTAGTTTGGTGCCATGATCTAATGGTCTTCATTAAATTTCTCAACTTTAAAATGGGTCCATTCGATAAATATCTAACATGATTAAATTCTTCATTTGATCTTTGTACACTTACAAACTTTAACTTTTCAACTTTAAAATTTATCTATTGATGTACTTGATCCAAACTACCATCTGCCATTAGATCTTCATAGTTGCACAAATGTTATCTCTATCTATGGTTAAACATTGACCATTTGTCTTCATCTCATCACATCCTAAGTATTTGGAATGAATACGCTCCATAAAATTTGTCAAAATATCTTGGTCTTTAACTTGCCTTTATTTCATTAAACATCAAGTACTTTATCCCATTAATTCCACTCATTCTGTTGGATCTTCGTTACATGATTAATTACTCATCATTCAATATTCAGACAAGCTTGATTTTTATCTCTAATGAGATATTGATAATGTGACACTTGGAATTAACACATGCCTTATATATATTATTATTAGTTCCTATTATTTAGACACTTTGCATCTTCAAGTTATTCATTAACTATTTGACTTGGAATTACACTATAGATTTACTATGCAAACTTTGTGGTTGTGACACTTCTCACTAGCACATTTACTCAGAGGTGCATTTGATTAATTAAATTCATTAATTGTCATTGTATCTTCAATGTATGATTAATTTATAAACATTAAATCATCTAACAAGTTCAAAATTTACCTTGTATAGATTTAACTAAGTATGGGGACCATCTTAATATGCCTAGAAGGCTAACTTTCCACCTTCATATCTTTTACTTTACTGATCTTCCTATTTAAAAATTTGGACCATATAAAATAGACATGAAATGAAAAAACACATATACTCATATCTTATTGAATTCTTTGTGCATGTGATATATAACACCATTAATTTGATCACTCACATTATTATACCATGAAGCTAAATATGCTTAGAGCTGCCTGGAATGCCAAATTTGTTCTTGCATAACTTTTGTTTTGCTTAGTCGCATGACCTATAATTCAATACATAAAATCCTATTACATTAGTGTATTACTCTACTCTCTTTATTAGAGTAGAGTAGAGTAGAGGTAGAGGGGCCCTTCATACATGAAATATATGACATCATAAAACATTCTAATTAGATTTTTCTTACAATCTACAAATTTGAGTGTGGGAAAACACTATCAAAATGCCTGGGAGCTTAACTTTACTCATGTATATATTTTTTCACACTACATCTCATGACCTAATATTTATTACATATAAACTAGGAATAAAAATGAACAAGCCCATATGATCATTTTATCCTAACACCTCCATGTGTGCAAATGATGACCTCATCAATATGCTTACTTGGATCTGCTTGAACCCTTTTTCCAAATTTGGCTAAGTATAGAAACTTAGTGAATTTTATCTGAGAAGCCAAATTTTCATCCCCATATATTCAACTGCACTTCATTGCATGTCTCTAAATCTAGTGCATAATACTTAGGGACTAATGTGATCACAACCATATGACCATCTCTCTTAGACTCATCAACATGTTGTAATAGTCATGTCAATAAATTACCCTCTTAGATTTTCTTGTAATAGACCCAAAATGTCTAGATTAACATAAAAAATAATTGGATAAATTCTACTCATGCACACAATCACTCTAGTTATCTTTGACATGTCATAGGATCCCTTGCACATACTTAAATCACCATATTCAACCCTGAGCATCAATGGCATTAATATTGCCAATATTATCCATTTTAACATCAATTAAAATCATATTTCCAACAAAAGATATCAAAAAGTAGGAAGATTCTTGGTGTGTCTTTCCTCTAATAAAATTTTAGAAGCAAACAAGTTATCACCAATAATGACTCCAAATCAAAGCTTCTAGTTGTAATCAAATCATGTATGTCTCATTGAAGAATATTAGTTAGTTCTTTCATCTCATTTGATATATGGGGTTGATATGAATAGATATGGTGAATAACCCTATCATTCACTTCCTTACCAACAATCCCAATATGATCCTCATAATCTAGATGAGCCTAATTAACCCTACTAAGAGTCCTATCAAAGTTATGATTAGCCTTATCAGGTTTCTCATGATCCCCATTATTAAGGGTATGTATCTTAACTTCCTAATGACTCTTGTCAACCCTATCATGATCTACATATATATTATTATCAATCACATTATGATCCTCACCAGTAGTATGAGGATCTATATCAGTCATACATACAAGAGTATGGCCCTAATCCTTCTTATAAACAATAAGTCCATCATAATATTACTCCTTACCTACCCTATCATGAACCATCCATATCATCTCTTAATCAAACTTTAGAGAGTCTTAAAAAGCATACACTATAATTGTGCTCATAAAATTATTACTACCCAGATGTCCTTACTCACCTGATTCATCATGTGAGAGAGTCATTATAGTAAGTAAAAGAAGAATGGGCACCTTTTGAGAGAGAAAATTGGCAAAGTCTCATATGAGAGATGATGGATGTACATGTTTACATTCAAATAATTTAAGATAAGTTAAAAATCCTTAAATAACAATAGGTCCAAATCTATCAACCTTGTGTGTCTTCATCTACACCACCTTAACCTTCATATGTGCCACCCATTCTTCCCCAAGAGGCTTTTCCAATTGAACCTATGAATGTTCCAAGTTCTTCATATGTTCCTTAGATCTCCCCTTCTTGGATATCTATCCAAGAGAGCTATCAAAGAAAGCATGATACTATTATTGAACAGTCTATTATTGAGGTCCAAATCTCCATTCATCCTTAAGACCCCCTTAAGAAGACCTTCAATATTCTAAGCTGGAATCAAGTGGTGAAGTCATGGAGTGGGAAAGGTGAGACAAATCTAGATTGGGGATCCCAGCTTAAAAAATAATATGAACCTATGAAAGTCTCTCATCCCTCCTCAAGAATCCCCTTGTGTTCCATATCTTAATAAAGCCACTAATAAACTTAAAGAGGAGCTGTTCCAAGAGAAAATAGATAAGAAAACTAAAGATTTGGAGCTAAAGAAAAGGAAGTAGGAAGAGAACAAGAATCAAAAGGTCAAAGAAGAACCTCTAGATTTTCCATTTTGAAGGTTTATCCAAAGATGTTATCAAAACAAGGAGGCTTCAATTATAAAGGCTAAAGAGTAGTTTACAATTGTTGAAGAGTATTAGGGAGGTTATGATGAAAATGAAGTTCTGTTAGAGGAAGGTGTTATTTTCATTTCCCAACTCAACTTGCTTTCCCTATAAGATTTTTTTTAAGAGTCAACCACTTTCAAGGTTCTAAGTAGAAAGAAGGTTCCCTCCATTCCTAGATCCATCTATGAACCATCCATCATACCTCATAATCCATCTCAAACTTATCAAACCCCCATCATATCTTACCCTTCACCTCAAACCCATGAGCCTATCCATCAGCCTCCCACCCCATCCCTTCTTGAGAAGGAGCCTATTTTGATAGAAGTAAGTGAATAAGAAATAGATCAAACTATAACTGATTAAGAGGATGTCATGAGTGCCTATGAATAAGAAATAAATTTAGGAACTCCCCTTGGTGAGAACAAGTGCAACTCTACCTTCTTAAATTAAGAGAATCACATTGAATATCCTACCATAGCTACTGGTGTAGAATCTAATATGGAAGAGGACATACTTAATCAAGACCTCTTACTTTCTATATATGAAGATATAGCTCTTAAAGGTGAAATTAATGAGGAATATGGATTATGACAAAGGTTAAATACTATATGCAAGGAATTTGACAAATTAGAACATGAAGGTGAATGTTTTTCTACTAATCATGAGCTTGCAGTCATGGAGTTTAATGTACTTTCTACCCAAAAATTTGTGAACATAAAAGATGAGGCTAAAGCAGAGGTTGAGGTTACTCAAAGATAATTAGGAGCTCTATCCAAATTTCAAAAGGTTGTCATATCTTCAAGTTTATAGAATAAGGGTCAAGTACCTAAGAAGATAGAGAAGATGTTATCCATGAAAGATAATAACCAAAATTGGGCAAACTATGTATAGCTCTTGGATGAAATTGAATAACTTGTAGTCAAGAAGAAGCCTAGTCTTATTGAGGACACTATGGAAATAAAAAAGTTGGTAGATGAAATAAATAAGAAAGAAACATCAAGGCCAAGGGTTGAGAAGCTTCATGCCTCATTCAACCACTCATCCCATGATGCAAGAAGGTTTTCAAACTTTCCTTTTGATCCAGGGGAAAGCTAGTTTCAACTTTAGATCAATATATTGAACTAGGGAAAGAGACTCCATGCCCAATAGACTATATAAGTCTTATGTATAGATTTTAAATCATATTAGGCATGATTTCCTATGAGTCACCATAAATATTGGCCATTTTGGTCCACATATCAAGCTTTTGCCTAGTTTGAATAGGTGAGCAAAATTCTGGATGGGATGAGTAGACTAAAGGCTTAGAAAAGGGGATAAGATTTCAAAGTGAAAAATAATAACATAGTATCACATATTTCAAGGATTTTAGAGAATGAACCAAGTTTCATAAGTCTTATAAATCCATTATAACCTTGAAGGGATGATCAAAGGATGAATTTGGCAAGTTTAAGGAGCTAGACCATCACTAGGACATCATGCAGAAATGAGTAGACTAGTTCACTTGTGCATTTTATAAAGTTTGATCAAGAAGCCTCATAATAAAAAATATTATATCATCATATAATCCTTCATGTCAAGATAATATCTTGTAAATTTCATGCCTAGTGATTTCTCTAGCTCAAGTTATAATCATTCAAAGTTAAAACTGTAGAATGGAATGTTCACAATAATATCAAATTTGAGATTCATAAAATAACCATTAGGGTTAAAAAATACTAATACATTCATGCAAATGTCAAATAAATTCATGAGGATGTCAAATCATTTTTGGGCCTCATGGATTAGTTGTTTGAGCTCAAATGGTGGGTTCCATCAAGATAGATGATAAATGTCCAATCATACCAAAGATCTAATAGTGTATTGTTATTAATAAGAAAGTGGGCCCAATGAGGCATAAAATATGCATTATTTCATACGTCTTGATCTAATGGTGTGATTAAAATTCAAGGAGTCAAAGGATTTAGGTCAAAGTCTATCATTCATTCATACCAAGAAGATCTATGATGTATGGGAGGTCAAAAAGTCAAGATCTGATAGCAAGGATTTATGGGACCAATAAGAATAAGATAGTTTGAAACAATCCAATTGGTTTGACTTGATATTATATGGATAAAGTTAAACCCAAGAAGCTTTCCTATTAGAAGGTGAAGGAGAAAATTTCAACCAAAACATTCAAAAGCATGGAACCAATTTCAAGTATGGTCTAATTTGAACTAGAGCTAACATTTTAAAGATGCCAACAATACAAACACATAGACTTTATTATCAGAACCAACTGCATGAAAGTGACCCTTCTCTCCACTCTTGGATGCCATTATGAACTAGTGAAGAGTAGCTATCACTAGGATAAAACTCTAAAAAATTGATCTGATTATTATCACTACATCAATGCTAGAATGCAACTCAAAAAAAATTGATCCAACTATTACAACTATAAGGGAGCATCACTGAGGGAATAATGTAATGGTGTAATGGTTTTTAGTGACTTTAATCAATAAAAAATCTTGAATGATCATAAATGTAGAGGTAATTATAACTATATTTCAAATGAAATTAAGCTCATTGATTCCTTTTCAGTGCTAAAATCTCTCTCTTACTTCCCTTTCTTCTATAAATATATCCTTTGGGCTGTTTATGAACATCCCTTAGGCTGATACAATTAGACTCTACCAAAAATTATATTCTACACCTCTTGGATTAATGAATAGATAATTTTGTAGTTATTTACCAAGCTATAGTTAGTGTTTAGTATTTGTTCGATATGCAAAAGTGGTTTTTATCTTCCCTATACACACCCAAGTTCAACCTAAGTACTAATAAACTTTCCTTACAAGTCATTTAGCATGTCATAATATTGATGTCTCAGGTATAGAGTGGATCATTGACTATAAGTGTTTTTAATCAGACCTTACCCTCATTGACCTCCATCATAAGTCCATCAAATTGACGTCTAGGTGAAGCACTATTGTTTGGAAATCATTGTAGGCATTGCATTAGTTTTATTCATAGTCCATTAGTATGCTGAGAGTTCAATATTATGAGTGGATATAATGAATTCATGGTGTGTCACTACATGTTAGAATAGGTTTTAATTTATGTAATCTCTTGACTCTTTCACCCCAACTTGTTTAGGTCTTAGAAATAGAGGTCTAAATTATCATATTTGAGGAGCTAGCCTCATTAAAAAACCCTAGAGGTCTGACCCAAGCATAGATAACCATAGCCTAGGGTCATTCCCATGTTGGAATAGGTTTGAAAGTAGAACTTCAGTACTTATATTTTCAAATAGGGTGTAGCCTAAGCCTCCAACAATATTCCTATAGATAGCTGATTGGTTTAAAATCTTGAGGATTGAAATTTTATCATGTGTATTGTGTAATTGGTCTACAAGATCATATACTTTGGATTTGATTACTAGTTTATGATTAGGAGGAACTTGTTGTATATTAATAAGTGGAAGGATAGGTTGGGCACCTTTTCTTATAGTGATAGCATGGACTGTAAAATCCAATATAAGCCATGGGTGAATAATTAGAGGGGGGTGGTAGTTGTCATTCAAATAGGGTGTATGAGGAAAAAAATAGAGAACATGCATATTGTCACCTAAATACTAGTTTTATATTATTATAAAAGGAGTTGTAAAGAGGAGTATGATTTTTATTATTTTGTAAGCTAGTCTCTTTGATTTGACCATTTTTTTAAACCATGATATTAGGTATTTTATTTATTTATAAATCATTAAAAATAATATGCAATGACATCCATCATGTATTGATCAATGAATTATCAATTAAATACATCCATATGTAGCACAATTTGATTATTTTAAAATAAATGCAAAACTAATTTTTAAGATATTTATATTTCACAAATTAGAAATAAATAAAACCTTAAGTCAAAATAGAATTTGCACAAGGATACATAGAGGTTAGGTTCACTAAATTTTTAACCCTTTTTTGATTGTTGGATGAGGGTTAAAGGGTAGAATAACCTATAAACAAGGATGGATAAAATTATTCTAAATTAAGCCAATTAATTGAAAACTCAAATAAATTAATAGTATGAATTAAATTTTGAGTTATTCTAAGTATATAAAATATTCAAAACATTAATTTGAGTGCATAAACACTAAGAAGATATAATACTTAGCTTATCCACAAATGCACAAGTAAATCTAAGATATGTAGAGGTGGAAATAGGTGGGAACAAGATCATGATCTAGTCATTACATTATGGAAATATTATTTCTAGAGGACTATACACTTATGTAAACCTTGGGACACTAGCATCAACAAATTTATCTTGGTGTCAATTGATATGTCCAATAGGAATACTCACTTTATTATAGAGTGGATACCTAGATATTTTTAGGTTTTATTTCACATTTTTTATGATATATTTTATTTACATGTATAGATTGTAGATGATTATTTATGGATTATACCCTATCTCTTCACCTTAGGATTTTACCTTTCCAAAAATGAGTTAGTGTGCTCATGAATTTGAGATGACCTCAAGGACCCCTTTGTCAATGAACATTACCTACATATCCAACTCTCTAAAGAGGTCCTCAAACATATGTAGTTCTTTCCTAAGTATTGACTTATGTGTGCATAAGGGTGAAATAATTAACAAGTAAGGGAATGAAATGATCTATCTTGTAACTTGAAAAATATTTCTCATGGGATACTCTTTGAATGCTTTTGAAATGGCATATGACTACTCCTAAGACTGATATAGAAATAGGTAAGAACATAGTAGTTTTTAATACTTGAAAGGTGCTTTGATAAATGTGTGCTTGGTAATATTTTTGAATATGACTTGGTGATGATGAATGGTATTTGTTTTTTATTTATACAACACCTTTTGAAAATACTCACGAAAGGGTTAAATAAAATAACTGGGCTAACCCATATAATTTGAGATATTTACAAATTATATGACTTTTGAGGCATGGACACTAGATACGAATTTGGAAACTTGCATTAATGCAAATTTACCTATGTCGGATGTAAGTGTCTAGTAGGATAGGAGTTGTTGAGGATATAAAAATAAAAATAAAGTATATATATATCATGTTTTAATAATTTTTCATTTTACAAAAGATCTAGGTCATCATATTTTTATGGTTGGACCAAAAATAATCAATTAGGTACAATGAGATGGTGAATGTGACCCTTTTGACATTATGAAGGTCTAAAATTTAAGGTTAAATTGCTAATAGGTATTTTTAAATTATACCTCTTTTGACATTATGAAGTTATAAAACTGAAGGGTATATCCCTAATAGGTATTTTTAAAGTACAAAATATTGAGATGATATATAATTCATATTTTAGTATCTAACGTTTATTCAAAAACATTCTCTTAGGAAAGATTAAGAGGAATGAGACACTAGAATATTACATTATGGAATTTATTCCCTCTATTATTTCTTAAAGATAAACTTAAATTTTGATTATAAAATTCTCCATGGAATAAAATATATTTGTAGTCTTCTCTTTTGATGATAGCAAGGCCCCTAGTCCCAATGGGTTTCCTCCAACATTATTTAAAAGATTTTGGGATATTATAAATGTTGAAGGGACTGAGGCAATTCAATAATTCCTAAACCCAATAATTTTTTTATGAGAATTGAATAATACCTTCTTGGTGTTAACTCTTAATAAATTGGGTAAAAATAAGTTAATATATTTTAGACCTATAAGTATTTATAACACTATGCAAAAAAATATGCATAAAGGTTATTGTGTTGGGACTTCACAAGGTGTTACCTAATATAATCTCAAAAAATCAAATTATTTTTGTTAATGGAAGATAAATCAGTTATTTTATTGTTATATTGTGTGAGGTTATTCATTTAATGGATAATATTAATTATGTTTCCATGATCCTCATGTTAGACATGGATAAGGCTTATGATAGGGTTTCATGTGATTTTTTGATAAAGTCATAAAAAAAATTAGTTTTAAGTCTAAGTTTATATATCTTGTTCATTATTATATATATTCCCCAATGTTTCCAATTTTGATCAATGGAACTCCAACATGTTTCTTTGAAAGTGATAGGGAATTCGATAGGGTGACTATTTATTCCCATTTATTTTTGTCATATTGGTAAAATCCCTTGGTATAAGTTATGAAGAAGCTCAAAGATGCAATAAACTTAAAGTTTTAAACATTTTTCCTCTACCAATTCAATCTCTCTTCAATTTTTTTTGAAAACACTATTATTCTTGGTGAAGTTTGGATTAAAGAGATGAAAAATCATAACCTCATCCTTAATAACTATGAGGTGATCTCTAAATAGCTATAAAATCAAGAGAAAATAATAATCTTATTTACCAACACTATGTTAAGATCTCAAATGAAAATTTATAAAATATATAGTTGTAAAGTTCATTATCTCCCCTTAGTTTGTCTAGAGCTATGTTTGTTGAAAGGTAAGCTTCAAGACATCTCTTGCATTAATCTTCTGGATAGAATTCAAAATAATTTATAAAGTTGGAAGGGATGTCCTCTTATGTTTTATTAGAATTATAGGTAATGTGGTTAGAAATACTTGGGAATATTTAGAGAAGGTTCTTATGGTCTAGTGTCAAATATAGGTAGAGGATACTAATAGTTTCTTAGAACTATGTTTTCCATCCAAAATGCTAGGGTGGTTTGGATTTGAGAAACTTTAATCCTTTAAATATATATTTATTTACTAAGGTGGGTTAGAGGCTACTTGTAAAAAATAATACTTGGACCAAGTATTTAAATGTGAAATACATTGAATATAATAATTCTATTGGCTTTCTAACAAATGATTCTCTCCAATTTGGTTTCTATTTTTAGAATGGTATTGTTAAGTGTAGAAACCTTCTAATGAAAGCTTATAAATGGAGGGTAAGTATTGGTTCCAATTTAATCTTTTGTTAGTAATCTTGGTTTATTAATGGACCCTTAATCTCTTTTTACCCTTGTAAATATATATACCCTCCTATTAAAGTTGTTATGGGTGAAAGGGTGGTTGACTATTTTGAGATAAGGAACTCCTTTAGGACTTGAGAAGCTTTGAATTGGTAAAAATGTGAATAAAAAACATAGTTCCATAGTTTTTAAGATCCTAAGAGATTTTCAAATTTTCCAACATGAATTTGAGTATGAATTAATTTGGTTTTCTTCTAAATATAGATCGTAAAATATTAGCTCTAGTTATTATTTGCATATGGATTGCCAAAATAACGGTTTCCCTTGGAGGTAGATCTAGGATAAGAATCTTATTCCTAAAATAAATGTTTTCTTTTGGATATACATTTAGAATAATATCATTATGAAATATAATTTAATTAAAAGAGTTATTATGGTCACTAATAAATGTGTGGCATGTGAAAGTGATTTTGAATCTATTTATCATCTAATGTTAGATTGTCCCTTTGCCTGGAACATTTTTTACCTCATTTATAAGAAACTTGAAGTTTTATGGATTTATTCAGCATCAATATTTAAATTGACTCTTTCATGGGTTCATCATTTCTCCTCTCATAAACATAAAACCCTATGGAAAATATCCCTCCCTAATGTTTTATGGGACCTATGGTTGGAGAGGAATGCAATATATTTAATAATTAATGAAATAGTCTTTAAAGAATAGGCCTTGGAATTTTTCAAGCCATTAGGGAGAACAAAGTTAACCCAAACAAATATGACCCTCCATTTTTTTTATGGGATAAAGGTCCTTTTAAAAATTACATCATCTTTAAAACTCTTATTATTGCCTCAAAGTCTTTAGTTCCAACTAGAAACTCTACATTTCAATGAGGTTCTCCATCTAACTATAGAAAATTAAATTTTGATGGAGCTTCCAAGGGAAACCCTAGAGATTTAGGTGATGGAGGTATCATTAGATATCAAAATGGTAAATTGGTGTGTGCTTTTCTTCTTGTTATGGGGACTCAAACTAGTCAATTTAACAAATCATTGGTAGCCTTTTGGGGAATCAAATTAGAAATTGATATGAAAATATCTGATCTATTTATAGATGGAAAATACTTGAATAATATTAAATGGATTAATAAATAATTGACCCCTATTTGGACTATCAATAGTATCATTGATTATTCCTTGAATTTATTTCAATATTTTATTGAATTTAAGATTCAACACATATAGAGGAAAGGTAACAAGGTTGCAAACTAGTTTCTAATAAAGGAATCATTTTAAAATAATTTATTAAGTGGATAAAGGTGGAGTTACTACCTAAGTCTTCTTCTCATATCATAGTCAATAAATCTAGAAATAATGATCAAATGGTTTTTCTATCTATCCAATTTTACTAAGGGTTATCACATAGGTCACTCATTCATTTCCATTTATATAACTAAATTATCACTCTTTAATCATTACTTGATGTAATGTAATTATGGTGATTTTATATCATTAGTGGAAAGGATGTTCATAATCAATTTGATTTAGAGTGGGTATTTTCATTTGTCCCACTTTTATTAGTCATTCCACTAGTCATTCTTTAAAATCAAATGCAACAAAACTCTAATTTTGTCTGATATGGGTGGGGCATAGTAAGGATTGAACCTAAATCTTGTGATGAGGAAAAAAGATATATGGTTTGGAATATCTTTAGAATTTGTGAATTGGTAAACTATATTTTAATAATTAAGGGTCATGAACTTGATATTTTAATAGAATTTTATAGAGCTTATGATGCTAGAGTTGTGAATTTTAGAGTTTTTAAAATTGAAGTCTTTATGGATAGTATTGCCAAAGTGATAGGTATGTCAAATTTTGGTAAGTTTTCAAGGATAGAATAAAAAATGATGAGGATATACAAAAATTTATCAATAGTAAAGATAATTTTAAATAGTTTCAAGATGGCATCCTCATAACATAATTTTTGAGTTTGTGGAGTGAGGATAGTTTTTATTTCATCAAATACCTTACACCAAATATTAAGTAAAAAAATATTATCTCTTAACATTTAAATTAAATTAGTAAATTTATACATTTAATTTTTTGATCCTTTAATTTTTATTGATGGTGTCACTTAAAGGTTCTGTTAGGGAAGCTAAATTGAGTAAACTTAAATGCCTGATCCATCTAGCCATAATTTTGTTATTGTTCTAATATGCTAAACTGGTTATCTCTATAATGGAAGTAGATCCTAATGGGTTTGAATAGAAGGGATTGGGTATATGAAACAAGGGCTTTAAGAAACCTTATATTGGGGATGATAATAGTGTATAGTTTTCAAAGAATAAAGGCCATAAAACTATTCTTGTTATAATCCCAATGATTAAAGTGGGAGAATAGAGTAATTTTGAGGAATAACCATCTTGTTTAAATAAATATGAGGAGGATAAAATGTATCATATTAACTATGAAAAGGTATAGAATTATCATATTACAACCAAGATACCAAAGGATAATAATGGTAAAGGTAATAATGGTAATTTAGACTTGAAATATCTTCATAACCATGAGCTATCATTGATATATTTGAGGATGAGGTTCACACATAATTGATTAAAATTTTTCAAAATGGAAATTTTGAGGCTAAACATCTTGATTTTAATATTATATCATGTGAAAAATATGATAATGTTATTCCTTTTATGAATATCAAGGTTTCAATTGATGATTTAGTGGACAAAATAGCTAAATTTTAAAATGAGACTAGATTACATTTGAGTATCTTCTGGTGGTATAACATATAACATAAAAAATTGAAGACTAGTATGGACATTTCTTCATCATAAATTCAATGGAGGGTATTCTCATCCAAATAATTAAATTTTTTTTTATGAAGATAAGTGTAATATATTTGAAGGAATTTTCCAAATCAAAATGGAGTTATCCAATTTGAAAATTAGTATGGAATAGGTTAAATAAAGGAGAAAGTTGTTACATTAAACCTAATATTAAGAAAGTGATTGACATTAGTATGAATGGTATGAATAACTTTTAAAAATGAATCAAATTATTACAAAAAATTCTTAGGAAATGAAAATATAACCCCATGAAAGTGATTCCAAGTTAGAGGACTAGAAGTCAAAGTAATGTCAAAGAGATGGATTAATAAGGTATGGACTATGATTTTGTGGAGAAAAAATTTAAAATATGAAATAAAAATGGGAAAAAATGGTAGCACTGAACTTGAATGATCTCTTTCAAAATTATGATCTTTTTTCGGTTGTGTAGCCTTTATTTTTGGTGTTTGTTGGTTTATTATCTACTAGTAGTTTTTTGTTTGCTTGATTTTTTCCCTTAGTGTCTCTATGTTTTTCATGTGTTTTGTCTTGTTTTATCTTTCATTGGATATTTTTAAAAATGGTTTGGGTATCTTTCAAATATCCATTTTTACCCTTTAATAAAAAAATATAACCCTTTTTCATTTTACATCCACATAAATAGTATTTTAAATGAGAAATATGAGTGGATCTATCTTATTAATGACCTATATTTCATTTTTAAGTATGTAATGTCTAAATTTTTGTGCCATAAAAATAATATATAAACATAAATTTTCTATGATAGTGTAATTATTTTCATAATCAACGAGCGTATGACTAATGTAATAAATTAAACACTCTAAATGATCATCATCATATTATGCTAGTAGATCCCCTAGATCATGACTTGTAGTGGAAATATATATAAAAAGGTCATGTCTAGTATAAGATGCATGAGGATAGGTGGATTAGGTATATATTATTTTATTTCATAAAATAAATTTGGAAATTTGCATCCCAATCCAAATTGAACATTATGTCTTTCTTTAATAAATGTGTGAATGGTTGTGTCTTATCTTTAACTAATCCACAAAACATATTATAGCATATATTCTTCCTTGTTAATAATATAAATAATTAATTTGATCTTAAAATTTATTACTAGCATAACATCAATGCAAACCCTAAGTGATAGTGATGGGTGGAATAATTGTACAGTGATAGCTACAAATTTAGTTGATTAGAAGATAGGAAATAGTTGACATTATATTAACCAGTATGTGTGATGTTGTAGGATGGTGATAAATTTACTATGGTTGGTAACACTCAGGTAAATCCATAGGAAAATTTTAGGAAAAAAAGTGATGACATGGGCCCCTATTCTCTCTTCAGGGGCATTATAAGATCTTGAATTATATATGTCAGATGGAAAAATAACGGCTTGGAGGATAAGTGCTATTTTACTATGGTGGTTACAAAAAATGGTCAGGTGAATCATTTAGCCCTTGTTATAGCTAAGATGATAATCATTTTTGAGAAAAAAAGATTTGGAGGTGATTCTATAGAAATAAAAAATGGCATTATTTGAATGTTATGATCTATAGGTTTAATGGATTTTGTTATGATCTATAGTTTTAATGGCTTTTGGCCTAACCTTCCAAACCTCCATGGTTAGATCATGGGTCACTATAAAGTGCTAACTGAAGGTAAGATCAAAATAAAACTCTATGAAATAGGTATATTCATAGTAATTTTTGACTCTACTAAAGATGAAGTTTTTATATTCAATGAATACTCTTGGGCTTGAGAGGAAAATCATATTTTATTGGCTAAACCTTGGCATATTTATTTTAACCCTCATACTAAAAATTTTAATATAAAACCAATTTCACTATGGTTTCTAAACCTACCTCTTCAATTTTGGGATCATACTATTTTTAAATCCATAGGTAATTATATTGGTGAATTTTAGCATGATGATCCCATATTAGAATAAATGGACCACTCAACTTACACTTGAATTCTAGTTGATGGTGATGTTATAAAAGAGATTCCAACTCAAGTGGATTTGATTATGAGGAATAAAACTTTGGTACAACTATTTATTATGAAGGCTTACCTTATATATTCCATATATGTTTTCTTATTGATCATTTGGTCAATAAATTCCTACTAATCAAGCATAAAATCTTAAATACCTAGTGGAAGGATGCGGGTCTATAATATTTAACAATTGAAGCTATTGAGAGTGAGGATGAAAGTGAAGTCATGAATATTGTCCCAAAAATGCCTATGGAAATATCCCCATAAGGGGAGGCTGAGGCTAAGGATTTTAAAAGTAACATTGCATATAAAACTAGTAAGGGTTTGATGGATCTAACTCCATTATATTCCAATATAAAAGATGGAGGGTTATTATCTAGGATTCCTTTGTTGAATAATACTTCAAGTGAAGAAGTTGGTCTCTCCATTCCTATCTTATTTGATTCAAGAGAAGGATGGGAAAGGATGATGGTGAATAAAAAAAGGAAAAGTAAAGGAGTGGATGATGGTGATGCAAATGGTTTCCAAAATGGGCCTATAGGGTGAAATTTATGCCCTAAAGTGATAACCAGTCTAGGTGACATTACAAGAAAAATAGACCATGGGATTCTATTTTGTCATTGACATGTACTTTTTGAATTGACAATAAATTTTGAAAAATAATAATCTTAAGAACAATTCAATAAATTTCCCTGATTTGAATTAGCAAAATATGGAAAAAATAATCAAGTTTCAAACTCAAAAAAGTAGTAAAGGTCAACTTTAAACTTCAGAGGGTGGCCCAAGACCTAATCAGGTATTAGACCCTTGAAATACACTATCTAGATTTTTCCTCTATTTTTTCACAATGGTTTGAGGTTTTTAGGTTCACAAACCCAAAGGATATTTTCATGTATCTAAGGCTCAAAATAGTGAATGCTATTTTTTTGGATTTGAGGCTCAAAATCCCAACATCTATTGTCAGGGATTCAAGGCTAAAAATCCTAGAGTGTTGCATGTTGAGGATCCAAAGGGATACAATCTTGAGAAAGCATCTCATCATGGATTTAGGGGATAAAATATTCAGGTCATTGATAAATCTAGGGGTGAAACCCTAATTATAAAAATGGATTTAGAGGGGGAATAGTCATCAACCTAATTGAGACTCCCCCTAATTAACATAGGGACAAGGTTGTGAGACCTGGATGACCTAATCAAGTTCAGGGCCTAAATAAGACTATCATTATTAAAATAAAAGGATTAAATATGTATTCAAAGTTAAAAATATGATTAATAAAGGAACTTAGCCTCCTACATAGACCTAATCAAGACTTATAGTTTGATTAATATATAAATGTCATATGACCCCTCTCCCAAACCTAATCGGGGTTTAGGGACCGAATTAGGTATAGGGTGATAATAATTTTTAAACTTATGAAAAATAACTCTTAGAAACTTGATTATAATTAGGATAAGTTTAAAATGAGAATATAGACCTAATCATAAACGTTAACAATATTTTCACCTAGAGAAACAAGATTTTGCAAGTGAGATAAAGGGGTCAAGAAGTCATCAAATGACCAAATGTAAAATATGAAAATGACTCACATGAGCTTGGTCGATAGGATTGGATAGTTTTTATGGGATGAAATGGAATATAAATCAAATTTGTCCCATAAATAAAACCAAGAAACCTAAGAAAATAAAAGAATGCATGTACTAGATACCCCCCAAGTGGGATAAGTACATAAAAATATGTTTTTGATAAAAAAATTAAAGCATGAAACTTATTTGCATGAGTGTGGGAAATATGATGGGATATGTATAGGAGGAAAAAAATTAACAAAAATTAAAAAGAGCCTCTGAAGTAGTTTCAAGGAGATGAGAGCACAAGAAAATAATATTGCCAATTGAGCATAAGTGCATTGCTCAGACTTGGTCATCCCAATGGAAAAGGTATTAGATCCCATAATGGAATGGGAACCAAAGTGACCCCTAGATTAGGTTAAGATATGTAATCAAGTTAGGGTTATAATTAAAAATTTGAGGTCAAGAATCTACTTTCACACTAAGTTTTATATATGAAATTTTCTTGCAAGGATGTGGTCTTTCCAATGGTGATTATTTTGGGACCTAGTATGGAATGTAAAATGATACATAAAACCAAGTAAAATTAAGAGTGATAACACTAATAGGCCATGATTATAATTTGAAGTGGTTACAAAAGGAAAAATAGGTTCCCTAGTTCATGGAAGAATTAGAGTGTGTTGTGCAAGAAACAAAAAAATGGTGACTCTACTAGAAAATACTCCTGAGTATTTTAGAACAATAGACTTGTGTCTATAAACCCATAATCTTTGGCTAATACTAAGTATAGAATGTGATTAGATCTAAGAGATGAGAATATGAGAGAAGATAAAACACCAAATCATACATTATTATTAACCATGTGTATGTGAATGATTTAATTTAATGCTTCTTAGAACTTACAAGGACTAGCTACTATGAAACCAATTATTAAGCTAGTGAATCCTTCCTTGAGAGTGTTTTCCTAGACATTGATCTACTTTTAAATAGGTGTACATATCCTCTATGGATTTGTCTTTGATATCACTCTAAGCCTTGCTCTACTATCATCTAGGTATCAATAGCCCCATTAGAGGTTACTTGAATCACCCAAAATAGAGTTTTCCTTAAATTTATTTTTATTTTATTTTATATTCTTTTCTTATTTTAGATTTTCACCTTCTTATTCTTCGAATCTCAATTCTAAGTTGGGGATAATTGTGGAAAGAAAAAGATAGAATTATAGATTATCACCTATATATATTCATCATAATAGGATCATCCAAGTAAACCCAAAAACCATTAAGATGTGATTTTTGTGTTTAGTTTTGAGAGAATGTCTTCTTCAACTGAATAGTTTACCTAAAATTAACCTAACATGAACAAATTCAAAACACACATAATAACTAATTTTTTTGAAACTAATTAGTAAATAAAATCTAATATTAAAAACAACTTAGAGTACTTTACGCACTAAAATTTCATTCAATATACCTATGTATATTTTTTCATTCTTAATTATTTGAACAACAGGGGAATCTATAGGGAAAAAAAATAGACCGACCTAAAAAGAGACAAGCAATAAGGCCAGACTTACAATGAAAAATGAGAGAAGTAATAAAATCAAACTAAACTAACAAAGTAGGAAAGAAATAAATAAATAAAGTAGGAAAGGTAAAGAGAAAGTATTTATAAGAACTTATCAGGCTACTTTAAGCCTAGAAGTAGTGTTTGAGGAACTAATAATTAAAATAAAATATGACATCCTCACCAGATGAACACCTTAGGTGGAATGCATTCTTTCCTAATATTTCATATATTTGGTAGGGACTTAATTATAGGGCATAAAAATTTTCATGGTGTCCCTTTTTATTGTGAGCCTTGTCCCATAGAAGGACTAGATTAGAGATCTAGAAGGATTTCACTTTCAATCATTTTTCAAACGAATGCTTGATGACTCATTAGATTTTGCTAAAGTGTGATAGGTTTTCATCACTTTTTTATTATAATTGGATAAGTTAATGATACAATCTTATATCTTATCATCCATTTATAGGTAGTCCCTCATGAACTATAGCATGGGGATTATTAGGTTAATTATAAATATTAGGTCTTGAATTTAAACAAGATGGTATGGTGATGTTCCTAAGACTGACTTAATTATAGTCCTACCATACCACAATGAAAATTTCAAAAAATTATGTCAGTCCCTACGGTTCTTTGCCAAGACTCTTTTCATTACATCAAATAAGTTCTTATTAGAAGATTCATCTACCCCATTATTTTATGGGTAATAACTGGAAGAGAAATTGAGGATTACCTAGTTTTCATAAGCCCATTTATTAAATTAAAGAGAAGAGAAATAAAGAGCATTATCACATATGAGAGTGGAAGGCATCCAAAATCTTTCGATGATATGCTCCTCTAGGAAGTTGATTACCACATTGGTTGTACAATTCTTAAACACTTGAGATTAAATATAATGGGTACAATAATTAGCTTATATAATAATGAACTTATGTCTTATAGAAGAATTAACATTGATCACTCAAATGAAATCTAATCTTAATTTTTTAAATGATCAAATTTTAGTAACCATTTTAAATGGAATGGCAGGGGTATGTTCTCTATGCGCTATAACTTGGTAGGTATGTCATATTCAGATGTGAACATGAGCATCTTTAAAAACATGCATCTAGTAATAATCTAACCTAAGTATATTATGAGTTATAACACTCCCTAATTCATGACTAATTTCATATTTTCCATGGAAATCAGTAAGTACTTCAACTAATTTTCATTTTTTAAGGCATATTAAATTTATGCATTCATGATTTTGTATATATAGTACACATAAATTTGATCATAAAAATTATACTTTTCAAGCATAGGGATCTTCTCTGAGTGGAATTCAAGTGACTTGAACACTCATATGGAGCAAATAGTAGACCACATCATGGTACAAATCATCATCTATGATATCTTTCACCATATATTATTAGCAAATGATTTGTGAGTATACTTTAGCCATTGCCTTACTAAGTCATTGACCTTGTAAAATCTTCATTGTTTATAGTTTCAAGTCAAACTCTTAGAGAATGACCATCCACTTCCCTCTTTATTTACTAAAATAATTTTGAATTAACATGTATTTTATATTTGGGTGAGGCACAATGGTAAATACCTTGATATAGAAGATGTAGTGTTTGAACTTATTGACTACTTTGGTTAAGGAAAGGACTTGTTTGTCAATCATCAAATACCTCGGTTTAGCATTACAGAGTAAATAACTCATGAATGAGATAGGTCTCTAATATCTAGCTTATTTATTTTTCATTAGAAAGGCAGAACTCAAGTGTTTTAAACTAAATGTATAAGGGATGCATATATTCAAGACTAATAACCACTAGAGTGTTTATAATTGTTATCTTGATCTGAGTAAAAGCCACTTGTGCTTTAGTTTTTAATTAAATATTTGCATCCTTATTTAGCATTTAAAGTATCTCTACAAAGATTGAAATGAACTTCTTAATGATGTTAATTTTGATGAAGATTGATTTTAACTCCTTTTTAATACTAGGCAGTGAAATTTTTAGAATTACTTTCACTCTCTCTCTGGGTCTATTGAAATGCCTCATTCTGAGATGATGTGACCCAATAACCTACCCTCTATGACCCCAAATATACACTTATTTAGGTTGTAAAACATTCCATGTTCTTTGTACCTCTACAATACTAATCTCAAGTCTTTCATGTCATTTTCTTAGTTATTTGAAAATACAATTAGATCATCCATGTATATGACTATGAATTTGTTGATAACATCCTTAAGTGTAATATCAATGGCACATTTGAAGGTATCATCCATATTTATTAGGCCAAATAGCATCATTTTATATGTGAATGTAACCAAATTTATTGTGAATGTTTTCTTGATCCAATCCTCATAGTTGACCATAACTAATTTTAGCCTGAGCAACCATCCAAATGACATCATTTGAGAGTTTTTCACTATCTATACGACTTAATATAGTAAAGGTAATGGGTATTTATATTTATCTAAATCTTTTCTCAAGTTGTATAGGTATACAAAAATCCTTATCGCTCCACTTTTATTACTAATTGGCACCAAATTATCCACCCACATGGAGTTTTTAATAGGAAAGATGATTCTTACTAAGAGAAATTTTTACACTTCCTTGAATATTAATGGCTCTAGAAACAAATTCACCATCCCTTGCCTTTGATAAAAGGGTTTGACTCCCAAATTAAGAGGGATAGTATGACTAAAAATAAAAATGTGGAACATTTTTAAGTTTTCATAGTTTCATGCTATTACCCCTTTGAAGTACTTTAGGGATTAAACCAGCCCTTATTTTACCTTTTATGTTCACCTTGTGCCTAAAATCACATTTTTTATTCATTAGCATTACCTAGATTGTAATGTTGGTGTAGTATACCTTTAATTAGGGTTGGTTTGTCCTTTTAGCCTTATTATTCCATGTTAAATAACCTTTTAATTGATACCAATCCCTTGGGTATAATGTTTATTTTCAAATTTATCACACCTTCGTTGTCTAGTTCAAACTCTTCTTGATCATCCTAATCAATGATCTGAGACTCAAATACATCCATGTTTGTGATGAAGTTGATGATATGTTGATTATCATTGAATACCTATAAGTTCTTAATATTATTGAGAATGGAAAGAGTAGAGACTAACTCCAATAATAAACTTATTAACTTAGAGTTATATATAGTTTCATAATTTTTTGAAGTTGTTGCTAATACATCTGCCATATAGTTTATTCTACAAGGCTACATTTAAATTTTGAATGCATCAAAATACTCTATTAAGTTCCATACTTAGTTATGGTATCTAGATAAATTATTGTCATTACAAGTGTATTAGATTCTCACTTGTTTGACCACCAATTTTTTGTCACCAAGTACCGATAGATTCTTTACTTTCTTCCTTAGAGAAAATTGGAGACCACGAACTAGTGCTTCATATTCAACATTGTTATTCATGTAAGTAAACTACAAGTGAAAAGAAACTAAGTATGAATTCCCTCATGTGTTAATGATCTCAACACTAAAAACACACCCACTCTTAGACTTAGAGACATCAAATTTTAGAATCCAAAAGTGATTTTCAACTACGTATGTAAGATTTTTGTAAGTAGGTGTTACTACCATATTAATTTCTCCATTAGTTTTTTTGACCTCTAGTGGGCATATACTTGATTTAGTAACTCATAAGACCCTTTTGATTAGATCCTCCATGGTTTAAATAGGTATAAGTTTGTCTATAATGGTTATTTTCTCATCATAGTAGCTTTCAAGTCCCTTTTTCCCCTTAGATTTACTAGTTTCACATCCTTTTATTCTATAGTTCCACTATGGATTAAAATTATCTCATGAGTACATAAGATGTAAGACTCATATATATGATCTAAATACTCAAATTCTACATTTTATTTCACATATAGTATGCTAATGGAGAGATTATTATAGGCTTATGCTTCTTTCTCAAGTGCATAGACCTCAAGTTTAGACTCTTTGTGCAAAATTTAAATAATTTTTTATACTCTATGATCATGTGATTTTTTTGCTCATTTTAAAATTAGATATAATTAGGTATGCATCACCATGGGATCCATATTTTATAGAAGTTATTTTTTATGTAACCATTCAATGTTCTTGACCAATATCAGCTTAGGAGTATATTGTAAGAATCATGTATATCCACTACCCAAATATCAATAAATTGTTGCACACTAGGATCAAAAGACAACTACATATGGATGTGGTTAAACTCATTTAAAACCTTAACCTCTAACTTATCTAATTGAACAACCTTTCTATTTGACTTTTCAATATTTAAACCCAACTACTAGCAAATTGTAAAAGGCATCACATTGCTGGAAGCACTTGAATCCCCCAAATAATTATGTAAGTTATTACTAAAAATATGGATTATTAAGAGAAAAAGAGGGGTTTAAATATTTTATTTATAAATTATAAAATGGGAATTAGTTATCTTATCATATTCTTTTCATTTGGGAGAAAAAAAATTGTATTAACAAGTTTTTCTCATTAGAAATATGGAGCAAATCAAACATTTTTATATTAGCCTTAGTTTATTTTAAATCATATACAATTATATATCCATGTTCGATTGGTCCCACTAGTTTTTTAGTCTATGGGGTTGTACATTTTTTTTGGGTTTATAACATATTATTGGTCCCTTAGGTGGAAATAGGTTATTACTTGATTTCTTTTGAGGTAGAACTTAAGTGTTATTCAATGGAGTAGATGTAGTTAATGGACTTTGGAACTTACTCCTCAACTGATAGTTGTTTCCACATTTGGAATTATTTAAATGCATGGATCTCATCCAATTTGTCTTTAGACTCATTTTTATCTTGAATGGGAATTCATAAGTTTCCAAGACTAGGTTTGTACCAAGGTTTCTTTTGCCTTAGTTTACGTTGGCATTATCAAGTGCAGGGACTATCTCAAGGTTGTTTATCTCCTTTTGGAAGATGTTTGAGGCTAGGGTGAACTAGGCATAATTTATTTTAGTGTGACCAACCATGTTGTGTAACTTACACTAGGTGGGAAATGCTAAATTATCTAGTTTTACTGAGTTTGAGGCATTATTATTATTATTTTGGTTTACATTATTAAACTAACTAGGCACTCCTCTATTTTTGGGCCTCATGTTCCATTTCATATTGGTTATATTAAATCTTAATTTTATATTTTGTGTGGGTTATTCAAATTTTGTTAAGTTTTTTATAACACATGCCTATGTGAATTAACCATGTCATTTGTCAACCTTTGAAATATCTATTTAAAGTTTTATACTTTAGGGTTCATGTTAGCATTTAGTTAATTTCCTATTTGTGGTTGTGGGTTAACCATAGGTGTTGTAACATTTAAAATTCAAGGTAATTAGGATGTTTTTACTTTTAGGAATTGGTGATAATCATCTAATTACTTATAAATGATGGGGCAACGTATTGGCTACTAGTAGAGATGACATAACCACTTGTGTTAGGCACGGTAGAATTATTATTATGAACAAAATGAACAATTTGTTGATTACTTTATTCTGACACTATGTGATTTGGAGGTATATAAGGTATAAAATTTGATATATAGTTCATTGGAATTAGATTATACACTAGAGTTAGGGTTGCATACATAGCACCTAGGATTGGAATCATCAACAAAGTGTTGTTTTTAAGGTCCTAGTGATCATTAGAATTTGATTATATGTGGTTAAATAATGAATGTAAAGTATGAACTCCATAGCCTTTCAACACCATATTTTTCTAAACATTTATAGATTTATTGTAATCCAATGACAAAAATGTAAGTGTTGATGGGGTTATACTAATAAACATGCAATTCATACCAAATCCCTTAGGTAGGTTTAGATGGTAGTTGTTTCTATATATGTGTAGGTGTATTTAAAAATTTGATATATCTTATGGAAATGTAAATTTAATACACTCATTGACTAATTTGGTTCCTTATGGATAACAAAAAAGTGATGGTACAATATAGATGGATCAATGGGTAGCCTAAATTAATTGGTAAACATTATTTCTAAATCATCCCAAGAGGTGATAAACCCATTTGACAATACAAGGTACCAAGTGTAAGTAACTTCCCCAAAGGATGAATGGAATAGGTGATAATAAACATCCTCATACTAAACCTAAGTTCATATAAGGGACTCTTTAAATGTGTGGATGTGCTCTTTTGTGTTTTAAATCCCATTAGGTATGTACATTGGACAACGTGTCAATATTATTTGGTAAGTCATGGGGAAGCCTTGAAATATTCATAGGGCATCCATATCCACCAACCAAGCAATATTATCCAACATTGATGGTTTATAAGGGGTTAAAAATATATTGATAATAGAAGATACAACCATATGAGAGCTACTAACTAAGTGGATTTTTTTAGTTTTGGGTTTTATTTTATTTACTCTTGGTTGTTGACATCCAATAAGCTCTAAAACTTCAAATTCAACCCTAATGGAATTTGATATAGTGGGTATTCATATAATTTGTATTTTAAATTTAGAATACTTGAGTGTGGGAAATGCTCCTAAGTGTTCTAATTTTTATTTTTTTTTAGAAATTGTAGTTTTATACATCAGGGACCCTCATTTTAGCACCAAAATTATTGACATGTTATTTTTTATTGCAATGCCAACATTAGGATTTAGGGGTAGTGAATCCTATTAATCCTTTAATAAAAGGAGTCATGTGAGACAAGTCTCCCTAAGGTCTATATCTAATAAGTCATGATGTATTTATCTTCACTCAATTATACATTGTGATAGTTCCAATCAAGGGGCTTGTTAGTGGTCAAATATTTTAACGTGTTGGAT
The DNA here is from genome assembly GCA_037957365.1 of Torreya grandis. Classification (NCBI taxonomy): domain Eukaryota; kingdom Viridiplantae; phylum Streptophyta; class Pinopsida; order Cupressales; family Taxaceae; genus Torreya; species Torreya grandis. The sequence continues at coordinate 191,864 of JARHVA010007046.1, forward strand.
TATTGAAAAAATACGATGATAATTATGGGTTTGGATGTAGTTTAGACCGGTTTCAATCTTAAACTAAAAATGACAAAGCATGTGTGTATATTTTTTGTAATACAAAGTTAGGGATTTAGATAAAATAGTTAAGAATGATAACTTTAATTGCTCATTCCCTTACATTAATCATTCACCAAGGTAGAAATACTGTATGAATGGAATAAAACAAGCACTCAAGATAATATGAGAATAATAAAATGCTATAAAATGAAACCCTAGTTTTAAAAACTTCTTCCACCTAAGGTGTTTAATTGGTGAGGATGTCCCATTACCTGTTAATAGGTAGTGCTTCAGACACTACTTATAGGCTTGAATTAGCCTAGTAAGTTCCTGTAAATACATTATCTTTCCATTTCAGAATTTTTTTATTGATTTCTTTCTTAATTTATTAAATTATTATTTTTCTTTCTTTTTTCATTTTTCATTGTCAATGTGGCCTCATTGTTTGTCTCTATTTTTTCTAGATTGTTTGTTTCTCTTTGTAGGTTCCCCAAGTGGTCAAATAACAAAGAATGGAAGGCATATAAGTAGGTATATCAAATGAAATTATGTTGTATAAGTAATATAAGTAGTTTGTAGTGTTGTATTATGTTTCTAAATTGGTTTAAAAATCTAAAGCTATTGTGTGTGTTCTAATTTTTTCATGTCAGGTTAAGTTTGGGTAAAGTATTTAGTTAATCAAGACATTCTCTTAAAAATAGGCACAAAAATCACATCTTAATGGTTGATAGGTTTTCTTGGATGAACCTTATATGGTGAATATCTAAGTTGAAAAATATATAATTTTACCTTTCACTTGCCATGGTCATCCCCAAACTAAAATTTAGATGCTAAGAATAAGAAATTGAAAAGATAAAATAAGAAAATAAAAAAATAAAAAAATTAATTTTTAAAAAACTCATTCTTGATGATTTAGGTAGCCTCTACTAAGGTTATGGATGCCCAACTAGTAGTAAAACAAGGCCTAGAGTGAGATTAAAGACAACTCCATCATGGTTATGGACACCTAGTTCACAATAGAGCAATGTCTAAGAAAGTATTCTCAAGGTAGGATTCAATAGCTTGGTGATTGAATATATAGTAGTTATTCTTGAAAATTTATAAGAATTAGTAATTTAACTTTTTTTCACACATAAGGTCAATGAGAATGTCTAATTTGGTGCTTGAGTCACTCATATATTCTCCTCTCTTGAATTTGTTCATGTTCCATGCTTATTCTCAACCAAAGATTTGGGGTTCATAGACATGTTTCTATAGTTAAAAAATTCTAAGGATTATTTTATATTAGATTCACCATTTTTGTCATTTACATAACACACCCTAATTTTTCCAAGAGTCAGGGAACCTCAATTTTCGTTTGTAGTCACTCCCACTTGCATTCACAACTCATTGGTCTCATCAATCTTAGTTTTAATTGATGATATATATATATATATATACACATATATATATATATATATATATATATATATATATATATATATATATATATATATATATATATATATATATATATATATTCATTCAAAACTAGGTCTCAAAACCATAACCATTATAAATAATATGTCCTTAAGATAAAACTTCATATATAACACTTAGCGTGAAAGTGAAATGTTGACCTCTTAATTTACATTTAAATCCTAGCTTGCTTAGGTCTCTTAACCTGATCTAGGGTTTCACCTCAATTTCCATGCCATTTTGGGATTTAAAACCTACTCTAATTTTATTACTAATTTTAAGTGGTAAAGTTTCATATAAAACATTTTGCCCTGAAATAGAGTCTTGCTACGTTTATGCTCGATTGGCCATCTTGCTTATTTGCTCTTTCAACTCCTTATAGCTAATTTAGAGGGTCATTTTGTTTTATATGAATATTTATACTTTGATACCTATCCCATCCTATCTCCCATGCTCATGTGGATAAGTTTAATGTTTTACTCTTTGAGAGGAAATGTGTTTTTAAATCACTTATCCCACTTGTGGGGTCTCTAGTACATGCATTCTCTTATTAAATCATATTTCTTAGTATACTTTGAGGGTAAATTTTAATTTTTTACCCTTTTATCCTCTAAAAACTATCACATAGTTTTTACCAATATTGTGTAAGTCATTTTCATATGTTACACTTGGTCATTTGATAATTTCTTGACTCCTTTATCCTACTTGTAAAATCTTACTTCTCCAGGTGAAAATCTTGATACATTTTCCAATTAGGTATACCTTCTCATTTTTACCTTATTCCAATTTTAATTAGGTTTATAAGAGTGATTATGCCTAATTTTAAATTTTTTTATCACCCTTGACCTTATCAGGTCCCTAATCCCTAATTAGCTATAAGAGAGGGGTTATATGACATCCATGTGTTAATCAAACTATAAGTCTATATTGGGTTTACATAAGAGGCCAAGTCAAGTTCCTCTGATAATCAAAATTTTTAATTTGAATAGTTCTTTGGTTCCTCCTATCACTAAATTTTTTTATGTGTCATTTGGCATGACGATTCCAACATTAAGCTTTAGGGGTATTGAAGCCCGTTAAGCCTCTCCTGAAAGGGGTCCTACAAGGTGGGTCTCCCCAAGGTCTATATCTACCAGGTCATGATAAACTAATATTCACTTAGTTATGCATTGTGATATTTCTAATAAAGGGATATGTTGGTTTTGAAATATTTTAACATGTTGTAGTCTTAAATAAATGGATGATAATAATAGATTTAGGTGTAGTTCAGATGGGTTTCAACAAAAAAACTAAACATGACAAAGCACATGCATATATTTTTCCTAATAAAAAGTTAGGGTTTTAGATAAAAATAGTTAAAAATACTAATTTTAGTTTATCATTCCCTCACATTAATCATTCAACAATGCATCAATATTATAGGAATGGAATAAAATAAACATTCAAGATAATAAGATCATAATATATGCTATTAAATGAAACCTTAGTTTTAAAAACTTGATTAACAAAAGATAAAAGAGAGGGAAAATGGGAAATAAAATCCTAAAATAATGGTGTAAAAAATTATATATCGATCAAAATAGCTTTAGAAATTAGCCACTAAACCAACCAACATATACACAATTGCAATCATAAACAATATAAGCTTTTGAAGAGAATATACAAGGAAAGAGTAGCCACAACCACTTAATATACATTCAATTTACAATAAGATGATATAATTATTATATTAATCAACATTAATCATTTTGATAAATAAATTTTTAGTCTATTAAAATCAATCTCTCAAAAAAATTCTTGCATAATGACAAGGTTACAAAGAGGGATATGACTATTAACATTATTAAAGAAAAAACACAAGTTAATTGACTTTGAGTGTTTTGGAACATTAAAATTAAAAAACTTAGAATGGATAGGGTTGGTATTATTTATATAATTTATGTCAACTCATTTCATACCCAAAATTCTCCCTCACTTTTCCATTCCCAGCACTTTTCTTTTTGGCTCCATTTTAGTGTACAAAAAGATAAAAAACTGCTACTTTTTACAATTAAAAGCTTTCCAAACAAATTATAAATTTTAAAATCTCATTGCATTAGAATAATTTTGGGAAACTAGATACACCAAAATGTCTATATCAGATTAATTTTTCCAATGACTTTGATGGTTTTAAAAATGGGTTAATATGGACCAAGTTATAGCCACAAAACTATCAAGGGGTTAAAAATGGCACTTAGTGGACCTATTCAGGTTAGGAAAGTGCAAAAATAAATTACAAAGAGATTTTTAATTAAGTCTAACTAGTATAAATTGGTGGGACAAAAACATCCATGGTGTAAATATATTTCTATTGGTGTAAACTTTTTCCAAAATGGGCCTATGGGGCACAAGTTATGCCCCCTAGAGTGAAAAGTAGTCTAGGTGACTTGATGAGAAAAATGGACCTAGGGATTCTATTTTGTTTTTGACAAGTAATTTTTGACTTAACTGGGAAATTTTGAAAAAAATTCAATCTCAATACTAATTCAAGAAAGTTCCTTGGTGTGAACTGGAAAAAAGGTGAGAAAAATATTCAAGTTTCAAACTCAAAAATGGTGGGAAAGGTCAATTTTGAAATTCAAAGTGGGGCCCAAGGCCTGAATCAGGGCTTTAACCCCTAAAATACACTATCAAGATTTTAATTATGTTATTTCACATTGGTTCAAGTTTTAGGGCTCAAAAACCTAAAGGTTATTGTCAAGGATTTGAGGCTCAAAAGCTCTAAGGTTATTGTTGGGGATCTAAGGCTTAAAATTCTAAAGGTTGTTATCAAGGATCTGAGGCTTAAAATCCTAAAGCACTACCTATCATAGATCTAAGTGGATTAACAATAGGGATTTAGAGGGGAAGTAGTCACCAAATTAGTCAAGACTTCCCCTTGATTAACACAGGGATGGGGCCCCAAGACCCCAATGACCTTTTTAGGGTTTAGGCCCTGAATAAGATTGTCATTGTTACAATGGAAGTCCTAAATACATATTCATATTTCAAACTCCAATTAACAAAATATCTTGAATTGGCCTCCTATACATATCTAATTAGGACATATAATCTGATTAATGCACAAAAATATTATGACCCCTCTCCTAAACCTAATTGAGGTTTGGGGACCCAATTAGGTATAGGTGTTGATAATTTTTACAAATAGCCCCAATCAATCTTATAAAACTGATTATACCTGGCATAAGGTAAAAAAATGACAAGATATATGTAATTAGAAAACTTATCAATATGTTCACCTAGAGAAATGAGATTTTACAAATGGGATAATGGGGTTAAAAATTTGTAAAACAACCAAATGTGAAATGTGAAAATGACTTGTGCTTGATCGATATTATGGGAAATGTTTTAGGAGATGAAAGGGCATGTAAATCAAAGTGACTCCCAAATTAGACTGTGAGACCTAAGAAAATAAGAGAATGCTTGTACTAGAGACACTTCAAGTAGGATAAGTACCTAAAAAATACATTAATGATCAAAGAATAAAATATGAAACTTATCTACATGACTTTGGTTGATAGGATTTGATACAGAAACCAAAATGAACCTTTGAATGAGCTGTAAGGAGCTGATAGAACAAGAAATAAAGATAACTAATTAAGTGTAAGTGAAACAAGACTCTATTTTGGAGCCAAATGCTTTATAAAAATCCTTACCACTCAAACTTGTTTATCATAATGTATTAGGTTTAAAATTATATAATGTAATGAAAACTAAGGTGACACCTAGAGAAGGATAAGAGAGCTAAGCAAGCCAGGATTCAAATTCAAATTATGACATCAAGAATATGCTTTCATGTTAAGTGTTATTTATGAAGTTTTATCAAAAGGATGTGGTCTTTCTAAAAGTGATTGTTTTGGTACTTTTTTTAGTATGAAAACTAAGACATACCATCAATGTAAATTAATAATGATAATAATAATGAGCTATGAATGCAAATGAGAGTGGCACAAAAGCAAAAGGAGGTTATCTTATTCTTAGAAGAATTAGGGCATGTTGTACAAGTAACAAAAATAATATTCTACTATATTATGTATATAATAATGATAAAATATGTGTCATATCTATTTGATAAGTGGATCCAACATTTTTAGTCCAAATTACATAAATGCATAGTAAAATGTTCTCATGGTGTGGTAAATTTTATCATTTTTTGGTCATCAGGATTTGTATTTATTTGGTTGTACCCAAAAATCCATCCATAAATGATAACATTTCATTCCTAGTTATGGAGTATAAAATCATATCAATGTTAGGTAGTGGGAAATCATATTTTGACATGCTTTGTTTAAATCATGACAATTTTTTTAATATTAAATTGGTCTATTAGGCTTTGTAACTAGTAAAATATTATAAATCTAGTCAATTCATAAGCATCGGATTTCAACTTTGACCAATATAGATACCTTTGGATGCATTTTTATTATTTATTGTTTAACTACTTTCACATCTAGATATAACACAATAGTATTCATTTTAACTACATGATCAATCCTTGGCATATCTTTATAAGTCCATGCAAATAATATTGGGTAATCATATTAAACTTGTCAAAAAAAAATTCCTTCATCATCTTTTAACATATCTACTAAAAGGACCCATCTTGTATTTTTTTAACCCTAATATGATAGAAACTAGCATAAGAATGATTAATTTATATTTATATAATATACATAAATATTCATGAGAATTGATTTGAACTATGATAAAATGTACAAGCCAAATATAGAAATTAATGTAAAATAAAAGGTAAGAAGGCTCTTATCTTATTTTTCATGTTATTTTGAGTTATGATTGTTTGACTAATGTATCATTGGATTGTATGGATGCTCTTTATGTAACACAATACAACATGTTGCGTTTTGGTCACTTCATTTAGGTTTAATCAATATTGATGGTAGATATTAACCTATAATTGTCAATATGGACCTTATACATATAAATCTATTATTTTCTTCTAGTATGATGCATCTATATCTATAATGCATGCTTATAACATTAGTCAACTTTAGAATCACACATATGCATATATAGGATCAAAACCCTAATTCTTCACAAGCAATCCAATATCGAATGGGGATTTGAGGTGAAATATTTGAGTTGGGCTAACCTTGGTCAATCCTTGTTGACTAAACAAGCACTGCACTACATTTTCAATAATTTGAAAAAGCTCAAAATTGAATGTATTTATCCCACTAATTTATATGTGTAATAAAACATATATTCTCTTTCTCTTATCTTTCCCTTGGTACAAACATGTAAATTTAAATTTCCATTTGTAAAATTTAGATTTAACTATAAAAATTATATTGGTGCAATATGTAATGTTATCTAGATGTTGATGATATAAAGTGATTATCCCAAAAATACCTTATTATGACTTTGTATATAAAGGATCCTATAACTTAGAATTAAGGACCTAGTTATAGCTTAGGTGTTTCAATAGTAAACAAAATGTAGATTAGTCCCTTTTTAGTCCAAATGATAAAATATAAATCATAAAAATACACTAAGACTATACACTCTTGCCTAAGAACTAGGGAGAGCATAACATAATAAGCAAGATCACAAAATAGAGATAAAGAAAATGCAAATTTATTAACTCCTTTGTTGAATTTGATGCTTACTTATTGGCATAAGGATGTTCGTGATAGACCTATGATGATTTGAGTCTTCTAGCAATGTTATTCCATGGTGGTAGCATCTCTCCAATAGTCACTTGTGGCTTGGTGTGAAGCTTGGCATAAATTGAACATTATAACACTACTCTTAAAGGATTCAAGAAGGTATTCCAATAGAATAACCTTACATACAAAATATTTTTATAATATGGTATGGTTACTTATATTTATATCTCAAATAACTAACATTAACCCTTCCATGGTGGTAGCATCTCTCCAATAGTCACTTGTGGCTTGATTTGAAGCTTGGCATAAAAACATTATAACACTACTCTTAAAGGATTCAAGAAGGTATTACAATAGAATAACCTTACACACAAAATCTTGTTGAGATATGGTGTGGGTACTTATATTTATATTTAAATTCTAACTTGGGTTGAGTCTAAATTAACCTAGGTTGAGTTAGGCTAACCTTGGGTTGGGTCAAAGTACTCATGAAATATTGACACCTCAATTTCATATATTTATGAGGCATGAAAACTCACTTTGGATATTTTTGATGTTATGACTCATATTTGTGGAATATTTAGGAAATAATAATTCACTTTATTAGCTCATTTAACCTTTGACTTCATATTTGACTAAAAATTCCTTTTTTGGTAAATGAAATTGACCAATTTGATTTGGAATTTTTGTTTAGGAAAGTTAATTTAGATTTATAATGTAATTAATTTTGCTTAGTGATTTTTAAATTTTGGCCATTGTTTTAATTTTTTTTAATTAATATCTCTACAAGCCAAAAGGGTCAAATTACTACGTCATAATTTGACTAGGGTTAAAATTAAACTAGGTTATTGGTGCATATAGGGTAATGCACCAAATAAACTAGCCTTCTCATGTTGTTTGGAAATTAAATCCCTTATAAAGTTGAATTTGGGTAATTCATGTGATTTTTAGGCTCAAAATGTGTCATTTTCTAGAAATTAAATTGAATCCTAGTTTAGGCATGAAAGTGGCCAAATAAAGTGTCTACTATTTACCCATGTTTGAGAAGGAATTTCAAGACACAAACATAGTAAAATATTTTCAAATAATGTAAAGTCATTAATCTAAATGGTTCATGCCTCAAAGGGAGGTTGATAATCCCTTAATGCCCCTTCAAGGGAGTGGGTGGCAAAATAAAGTTGTCTAACATTCCCTTAATGAAGAAAACAACATGATCTAGTAGTAATGAGGGTGGAATTATTATATTTCCAAAAGGTAGCTATAAACAATAATGGTGGTCAAGTCATTGATTTTCCCAAAGATAGTTATAATCAGTGTCAAAAGGTGTGATATTAGTTTCCCTAAATGTAGTTATAAGAAGTGGCATAGATATTTTCCCTTATATGGAAATGGGACAAATATTGATTTTCTCAAAGGTGGTTATAATCAATAATAAAATGGAAAACATTTATTTGCCTAGAGGTAGTTATAATTAATAATAGAAAGGGAAACATTGATTTTACCAAAGGCAATTATAATCAAGGACATAAGAATTTACCCTAGAGGGTAGGTAGATTAATTAAAACAATGATTTTCTCAAAGGAGGTTATAATCATTAACATAGGACATAAAAATAATTATTTCAATAGGTGTTTATAATAAATAAATTAGTCAAAAATAAAATAATTTGTGTAAAGGTGGTTATAATCATTTGTACATTCAAAATGCATGACTAAAAACAAGAATGATCTATAAAGGAAAGATACATTGTTGATCATTTTCAAAATAATTTGCTATATTAGGGTAAATTGGCAAGGGTAACTTATGCAAAAAATCTATAAAATGGATTTATGATGAGCTAGAAAAGGATAACAAAACATTTTTAGCCTAAATGTGAGTTAAAAGATACACATTGAAACAAACATGGTATAGATGTTAAAAATCATGTTGTTAGATGGGTCTTATGGGAATCCCAAAAATATGTTCTAGTTTCAATATGGTTGAAAAAAAAGGTGTATAGGATCAAACAATGCATAAAATGGACCACATATATGAAAAATACACTTCCTAGAGCACTTAGAATGGACTATAGGTCTTAGGGAATAAAAATTCAAATTTTTGGCTATATATTCACCCTTAGGATGAAAAATAATTCATTTTCACCCTATCCCTTTGATAATTTAAGATTTGGTTTTCTACATGTATTTTTGAGAGAAAATGCCTATGGAAGAGCTTGATGACATGTATAAGAGTGAGTGAGGGAGAATATGTAGCCACCACATGATGGGTCACCAGTATGTAAACTCAACTTGGTATTTCATTATCATTTATTAGAATTTATTATGTGTATTAGGTCAAAATTGGTGAAGTCACCATTTTCATGATAGTATAAATAGTGGCTTGGGCAAGGAAAATGGTCACTTTGATCTTAGAAAAGATAGTAATGCCAAAAAGGGTATAAATTGTTAAAATGGGGATTTCACCCATTTTTATGCAAATTCACCATCTTTGTGAAAATGAAAAATGGCATTTTCACCTAAAATCATGTAAAATCACCTAAATGATGGCTTTAACCTTGAAAAATTAGTGAATTTTCTCTTAAAGACAAAAATAACTGATTTCAAGGGCCCAAAATGGGTCCAAGCTCTAAAACAGGGTTAATTATACTGAATGAGCTAGGCTTGTACTCAAATAACTACATATAGTTAGGTTGATGCTAACTTGTTTGATTTTAAGAGCTACTAGTTATTCTTAACTATCACAATAGATGATCACATTATTTGTGGACCCCATGAATTTAGATTGAGGGCATGGTGAAATTCCTTCAAATGTTGGATCTACACGACATGGCACATGTGCTAGTTATATAGGTTGATCAAGTTTATTTGAGTTTATTTGAGAATTTTATTATCATTGATGTCAAAGAAGATGTATAGAAGCTATTTTTGATGATCTGATGAAGTATTGTTTGTCATTTATGAGAGAGAAAGATATTTGATCTTGAAAAGCCTTAAACCCTATCAAGGAACATAGTTTATCTTAGGTTATTGATTGATATTTTCAAGGAGGAGACTTTCCTAAAGTTAATAGGTAGTAGGTTGATCATGTTGAGATTATGATGAAAGCTTCATAGGGCCTTTAATCCATCCTTACATACACAATACATTCATTCAAAGGCTACACACAAAGCACTCTAAAACCCTTCTTACCCTTATCAAGGTCTCATGACCATTTTTCTATGTGAATGATCTCATGTAAGCATGTACAAAGCTTAATCAGGTTGAGATACATTTATTCACAAAGTCTAAGGTTAAGATTTGAAATAAAAGTGCATTAATCATTATTTTAGGCCTTCTTGAGCTCATAAAATGAGGTACTCAAACTTGAGAAGAAATTTTAGGAATTTTTTGGTACATAAATCCATTACATGGAGCCTTGAGTATTTAATTGGAGATGAATAATGGTCCCAGATAAAATGTATGTTCGTTAGTTTTAAATTTTGTTGGCAATTTGCTATGAACAATCATTAACACTGTAAACTATCTTATACCTCGCTAAAACCCTAACAAAGACCTGATGAGTAATATTTGATTGAAAACATCCTAGAATGGAGTTAATTGATCAAAAAACCTATTGGAAAAAGTAGAGGAATCTCTCAAGTAGCTCAGGGGGTAATGGCTTGTTATAAGAGAGAGAAGACCACATATAAAAGGGCTTGTTTATCAAAGTTTTAGAGTTTCTCTCAAAAATTGGATTGATCAAGGAATTAAAATAGATTTAATAGGATGATTGAGACTTAAATCATATTTCCATGATGTTTTTAAAGGTAATTATAGCCTTATAATTTGATAAATAGTTCATTCAAGTTAGCTAACCATAGGTAGATTTGAGCATAAGGAATGGAGTCAAGAAATTATTCTACAAGACCAACATCTATAATTAATTCATATTGTTCATTGTGATTAAATATGATCTTAGGGTCATATATTTCTTATAAACATGATTTGTATGCCTTGATTTCGTGACATGAAGGTGGTCAAGCATGAGAGAGATCAAATAGTTAGTGAGTGTTCACATTCCTAATATAATAGTGAACGACAATGAGTGTTTTCATGAAATGGTTGGATCTAAAATGTCTTTTAGATCTTAAAGGATGTTATATGGGGTCTATTTGAAATTATTTTGTCATCTATGGAAGTGAAAGGTGTTCTTAGGGAACATGGCATACACATTACAAGATAAACCTAATATAATTAGGTCTCCATGAGTCCTAATGGATAAATAATGCTATAAAGTGTTGTGGCTAACTAATATGTGATTGAATTTTTTCCAACAAATATTTGAATAAGATATTAAAACTAATTTTATAACCAAGATTAAAGGAATAAGGTGAATGGCTGACTGTATTATCATATGATTATTAGGCTTGTATAAAAGCAAATTGATATTTTTGATGTGGAGTGAAAATAGAAGATGAATGTGTAGAATAATGTAGTGAAATAAATTATAAACCTTTATATAAGATCATAAAATTATTCATGAGAAGTTTGTAGGTTGTCTACATATGAACATCAAGGATACATGACCTAATAATACTTGATGAGGGTTAGACAAGTGAAGAAGAGTGCACATTGAGATTAAAAAGCATAGAAATAAGAAGTGATAATAATATGCTAATTGATCAACAAATGAATTAGATGATTGTCATAAATCAGAGTTGAATAAGCTGATGCTTACTCAAAAAGGGAGTTGTAGCTTCCTATAAAGTGGGTGATTGCTAAAACATTGTTGAAGTGGGTGTCTGACAATATGGGGTTGGTATTCCAAGTTGAGTTGGTGATTAATAGAATTTGATATTTTATAAAAATTTAGAAGACTTTTGTCTAATTTCAAACATCATATTGAGTTTTCTTCCCTTTAAGGGTTTCTCACTTATATTATGTTATGCTAATTATTTTATGTTTGTGTGATTGGTTTTTGATGGATTGATTGATCACTCCATTGCTTTAATGGTTAATGAAAGGTAATGTAGAGTTGTAAATTTTTGTTAAGGTCACTAATTCACCCCCCCCCCCCCCCCCAATTAATTTTTCTTCAAATAATTGGTATCAGATCTTGATCCTTTGAAGTAGACCTCATATCTTAAATGAGATCCTAGAAGCATAAGCATGTCTAGTCATCAAGTATAAGGATGTTTCTCAACCAAAAAGGCCCCTCTCTAAAGTGGGACTAACTATGAATTTTTTAGCATCATAATGAAGACCTATATAATGTCCTTGATCTATGACATATGGTAATCAATTGTTGATGGACTCACTCCACCTCCTACACCACCAACTAATGCAACAAGTAATAAGGCAAGTGAAATTAAATCTAAGGCAATGAATACCATCCTATGTGATCTTTCAGAAGCAAAATTTTTAAAGGTCATGCATTTTTATTTGTCCAAATAATTTTTTTTAAAGTTATAAACCATCTATGAAGGAGATACCAAAGCCAATTTGGAAAAATTATAGACCCACCGAAGGTATTTTGAAATTCTAAGAATGAATGAGGATGTAAACATTACATCTTATCTATTAAAAAGAGATGAAGTGGTAAATATCATCAAAGGTCTAGGAAAAAAGTTGGAAGAATCAATAGTAATACAAAAGTTATTATGATCCCTAACATCTAAGTTTGATTCAAAAGTATCTATTGTGGAAGAGATAAAATATCTCAATAAACTAAAGATGGATGAGCTTCATGTTATCTTGACTACCTATGAAATGATAAAAAGTGATGGAAGACCTTCCAAGAAGTAAGATGCATTCAAATGTAAGAAAAAGTCACAAGGTAAAAAGGTCAAGTATGATGTTGATATAAACATTGATGATGATAATATATAAGCCATGTTTGTCAAAAAACAAGTAAAGAATTAAGTAAGTATAAGGGCAAGTTGCCATTTAAGTTATTTAACTATGGTAAGATTGGTCACTTTTCATCCAAGTGACCTAAAAATGATAAGAATGAACATGATGGAGAGCATGATGAACATCATGGTGAGGATAATAAGTTCTATAAGCTTGACAAGAGTAAAAAGAGCTTCAATAAGTATGAAGGCAAGAAAAGGTCATTCAAGAATAAGAAAAGTTTTTATACCAAAGAAGACAACAACTCCTCTTATATAAGTGATACAAGTATATATGATAGTGATGATGATAGTGTTGATCATGATAGCAATGAAATTATATTCATATCCATATAAACATATAATGAAGGTTGTTCAAAATGGAAAAGTCTTATGGAATATGAAGAATCGGATTAAGAAGAGGCTAAAGTAAACCTTGAGGTATAATTGGTGAGTACTCTATAGGAATTGAAGTTTTAAAGAAGGAATAATGAGAAATTGAGATCATTGGTTAAGGGTTATGAGGAACAAATCAATCTATTTTAAGAGAGACTAAGTAACAACACCAATAAAAATGAAGATATCATTAAACAGTTGGAAACTCGGATTGAAATTATTACTACAAGTATTAAGACCAAGGAGGAAGAATTCACTAAGTTTAGAATATAAATGGACTCCTCGAAGACAGAATTGGATCAAGCAATAATCAAATTAAAGACATCAAAATTTTGAAAAAATCACTAAAATTCTTGGTGATATTTTGAATAGTCAGAAGTATCCACATGGTAAGATAGGCCTTGGGTTAAAATAATACCAAAAGGAAAACAAGGAGAGTCAGATGTTAAAATACAATGGTCTATCAAGAAGTGAGGGTACTAAAAGAGTGAAGACCTATGTAAAAACTCTCAAATCATATATTTAAATTAACCATCAACAAGTTAATAAGAATATAAATAATTCAAGAGACAATAAAGGGAGAGTTACATCATTCAATAGTTATCAAAAGATAATTCCTATCAGATAGATAAGGTATGTGAATTCTTTCAGTGGTTATTATTTCTCATGTAATCAATTCCTCATGAAGGAATATGATAAATTCTCATTTCAATAGTAGAAGAAGAATTTTTTGATACAATTGTGATAAGAGAGAACATATTTCAAGGGATTATAAGATGAGGCATGTGAGGAAGATCAATCAAGACAAAAAGGTATATATTCATACCATTGAGAAGTGGATCAAGAAGTCAAACCCTATGGACAAGGTGAAGGATAAGTAAAAGACTAAAGGAGAAGAATATATGCTATCTCAAACTATATCTCAAATTTAAAATTAATACATGAAATGGTATATAGATAGTGGTTTCTCAAGCCACATGATAGGAGAAAAGAACAATTTCATTTCATTAAATAATATTTTTATAAGAATAGTGATATTTGGAGATAACACAACTACCAATATTATTGGCAAGGTATCCTAACTTTAGAAAATAGGAAGACCAAGATAGATAATGTGTTTTATGTAGAAGGCTTAAAACATAACTTTCTTATTTTAAGTCAAATGTGTAACCAAGGATACACATTTACCTTTCACGATAGAGGGTGTGATATAAATAAATCCAAATCCAGAAGGCTAATTACCAATACTAAGAGGACTGAGAACAATTTGTATGTTTTAAATGAGATAAAGAAGGATAGATGCTTTATAAGCAAGGTAGATGAATGTTGGTTATGTCATAGAAGGTTGGGCCACCTAAAATTTGATACTATGGTCAATATCAACTCTAATAAGTTTGTGAATAATATGACTAAAATCACCAAACCAGCAAATACACTTTATACGGCATGTCAACATGGTAAGAAAACTAGAAGGAGGTTCAAGTCTAAGGAGTATTATACTAAAAATATTTTAGGGTTATTACACACTGATATTTTTGGACCCATAATAATCCAAAGTATTCAAGGAGATAGTTATTTTATGTTACTCATATATGATTACACAAGAATGACTTGGATAGCATTATTGAAAGAAAAGTCATAATATCTTGATAAGTTCAAATCATTTAAGGCTCTAGTTAAGAATGACATGAATTTAAAATCAAGTGAATAAGATATGATAGAGGAGAGTTTTGTTCCAATGAATTTGATTACTTTTTTTAGGCTCATGGGATAAGGAAATAGTTCTTAGTAGCTAGGACACCTCAACATAATGGGGTAGTGGAAAGAAATAATAGAATAGTTCAAGTAATGACAAGGACTATGCAAAATAAATCAATATTATTTGATGGATACTAGAGAGAAGAAGTGATCATTTCACTCTAAATTTAAATAGAGGGTAGATAAATATCAATGGTAATAAAACCCCTATAAACTATGGAAATGTAGACCTACTAATATGGAACACTTTAGAGTGTTTGGAAGCAAATGATTCATCAAGATAGATGAGGAATAATTAGGTAAGTTTGATTTAAGGATTGATGAAGGAATTTTCCTTTGATACTCATTAGTAATCTCTTCCTATAGATTCTATAATAAGAGGTTTCAAAAGATAGTGGAAATCACCAATGTGAAGATTGACGAGACTAATTCTAAAAACTCACACTCTTTGTCAAAGGATGCATCAAATAATTTGGACTTCAACAATAAATAAGAATCAATATATTTATATGAATAATAATAAGAATAATTTGAGTAAAGAAAATATCCAAAAGGACTCTCAAGATAGATTCAAAGAGACCTTCCTGAATCACAAATCATTAGAAACAAAGATGTAAGTATAAAAATATGGAGAAAGATGGTAAGTAACTAAACTCAAGAGAATGTTTCTATATTATCTAATATTGAAACTAAGAAGTTTTTAGAAGAAAGAAAATACAAGTTTTGGATAGGTTCTATGAATGAGGAGTTGGACCAAATAGAAAATTTGATAATTGGGAACTACTTCCTAGGCCTAAAGACAAGAATGTCATTATCATAAAATGGGTGTTTAGGAATAAATTGAATACAAATTAATAAGCCACTAGGAATAAGGATAGATTAGTATGCAAGGGGTATGTATAGGTATAAGGGGTAGACTTTGAGGATACATTTGATCTAGTAACAAGATTGGAGGCTATCAAATTATTCCTAGAATATTCATGATTTAAAGGGTTTAAGGTATATCATATGGATGTTAAATCATATTTTATAAATGGGAATTTGGAAGAAGAGGTATACATAGATTAGCTTGATAATTTCTCATTATTAGGTAAAAAGGATTATGTACGTAGATTGAAAAAGGCACTTCATGATTTAAAGCAAGATCCTAGAGCTTGGTAAAATAGATTAGACAAGTACCTATTGGACCAAGGATTCAAGAGAGGAGTTTCAAAACTATAAACAAAGATAGAAAGTGATCATTAGTTTATAGTGGTTTTCTATGTGGATGACATCATATTTGGTGGAAATAATGATATTATGACTAAATCCTTTGCATAAGTGATAAAGAAAGAGTTTGATATGTTCATGCTAGGATAACTATAATTCTTCTTTGGCTTACAAATCATTAAATTAGAAAAAGGTATATTCATTTCACAAGCTATGTACATAAGAGATATGTTGAATAAATTTGATATGAAAAATTACAAGGTAGTTATCACACCTATGATCACATGGTGTAAGTTAAGCAAGGAGGATGAATCTCTAAAGGTCAATCAAACATCACATAGGTTAATGAATGGAAGTTTATTGTATGATAATATCTCTAGACATGATATCATGTAATAAGTAGGTCATGTGGGAAGATTTTAAATAGATCCAAAGGAAAACCAATTGTTAAGCAATCAAGAGGATATATTGTATCTAAAGGGGACTATGGAGTTTAGGTTGTGGTATCCAAAAAGTAAGGAGTTTGAATTAATAGCCTATATAGATGTAGATTAGGCATGGAGTCTAGATGATAGGAAGATATTTATTCTTAGTATAGTCCGTAATGTCATGGATAATCAATAATCAGTCATTAGCGTCATTATCTATTGCTGAGACTAAGTACATTTCATCAGCTTCTTTTTGCACTCAAGTCTTATGGATGAGACCTACCTTATAAAACTACAAGGTGGCATATGATAGTCTTAGTCCTATATATTGCAAAAATATAAGTGCCATAAGCATCTCAAATAATCCTATCATGAATTCAATAATTAAGCACATTCCCATCAATTATCATTTCCTAAAAGAGTAGGTAAGTGAACAAAATGTTAAACTTGAATATGTTTCTACAAAGGATCAGATTGCAAACAATCTAACCAAGCCACTTCTAAAGGCAACATTTCAGCATCTAAAATAGGAATTTGGAGTGATTATTTACCCTAATAGACATTGATAAGGTCAAGGGTAATGGGAGTTAATAAAGGTGGTTTATTAGCTCCAAGAACATGTGATGAATGCCAAGAAGGTTTGTGAATTCATGATAGGCATATAGGAAAATTGAGAGGTAAGAAAAAATATAATTGTGCTACTAGTGTGATCCAATAAAAATGTTCTTATATACTTGTTGAGAATTATTTATGAGTCATGATGACTCATATGATGAGTATAATTCATGAAGACAAAGGGGGAATCCCTAATTCTTTATTTAAAAGGTCTATGTTAGATAAGAACATATGTGGTGTCTTAGTGAGTGATCAAGGGTTTGATCTAAAACTCTATTTTAGCCTTGTCAAGGACAAGGTTATTGAGGTATGCATTAAGATAGGGGTATCATATTTTTTTAATTCTTCATAGACTCTATGATCCTATTTGTTGATATTTTGTTTCAATAGGTGTGATTCAAGAAGTTGTAGGTACCTCTTTGCCATTGATGTCAAAGGGGGAGAAAAAGGCTAGTTTGGCTAGCTATATGAGAAATGGCTAGATAGAAGACTAGAGGAATGAGGTGAGACAAGTCAAATTATTGATAACAAGTCAAAGTGCTAATAGTACATTTAAATTGTTTAGATGGTATGATTTTTCATCGATGATGAAGAGATCTATTTTTAAAGTGATTTCAAGAAGAAGATTAGAAGAGGGTTTGAAATAAATGATAAAGGGGGAGTTTATTGAGAATTTAATTATCATTTATGTCAAAGAGGATGTTTATAATCCATTCTTGATGATCTAATGAAGTGTTTTTTGTCATGGATGAGAGAGAAAGATGCTTGATCTTGAAAATCTATAAAAACCTATCAAAGAGCAGAGTCTATCTTTGGGTTTTGATTGATCTCTTCAAGGAGGATACCCTCTTATATTTCATAGGAAGTAGGTTGAGCATGTTGAGATTATGATAGAACCTTTACAATGCCTTTAAGCCATCGCTACATACACATGACCTTCATTCAAGGGCTACACCCAAAGCACTCCAAAATCCTATTTGCCCCTATCAATGTCTCATGACTATTTTTCAAGGTGAAAAATCTCATGTAATAATGGATAAAGCTTAAGTATGTTGAGATATATTCACTCACAAAGTTTGAGGTTAATATTTGAAATAAAAGTGCATGAATCATTATTTTTGGCCTTCTCAAGCTTATAAAATGAGTTACTCAAACTTGAGAAGAAATTTTAGGCATTTTTGTCATTTAAATACATTTCATGGTGCCCTGAGTCTTTCATGGGATATGGATAAGGATCCTAGCTAGAATTTATGTTCAAATTTTTTAAATTTTGTTGGCAGTTCATTGTGAACAATCACTAACACTGTAAACTTCCTTAAACCTCCCTAAAACCCTAATAAAGACCTAATGAACAAGATTTGATTAATAACATATTATAATGGATTAAATTTATCAAAAAATATATTATAATAGGTATAGGAATCTCTCAGGTACCTCATGGTGATATTGGCTTGTTAGAAGAGAGAGAAGACCATACATAAAAGGGCTTGTTTATAAGAGTTTTATGGTTTGTCTCAAAAACTAGATTGATCAAAGAATGTAAATTGATTGGAGATGATAATATAGACTTAAGTAATATTTCCATTATGTTTTATGAGGAAGTTATATCTTTATAATTTTCTAAACAATTCATTCATGTTAGTTAGTCATTAACATATTTGAGCATAAGGAATGGAGTCAAGAAATTGGTCTGCAAGACCAATGTTGTCATTTAGTAAAATTGTTATATGTGATTAAATATGACCATAGGGTCATATATTTCCAATAAAAATTATTTTTATGCCTTTATTCCATGACATGAAGGTGATTAATTATGAGAGAGATTAGAGAGTTAGTGAGTATTCACAGGCCTAATATGACAATGAACTAGAAGGAGTGTTTTCATGAAGTGTTTGGATCTAAAATGTATTTTAGGTATTAAAGGATGATATATGGGGTATATTTTAATTATATATGAAACTATATTTTCATATATAGAGTTGAAAGGTGTTTTAAGGGAACATGGTATACACATTACTAAATATACATAATGCAATTAGGTCTCCATGAGTCCCAATGGAAAAATAATGCTATAAGGTGTTATGGCCAGCCAATAAGTGATGTAATTGTCTCTAAAAAATATGTGAATAAGGTATGAAATATAATTTTATGATTTATATTAAATTAATAAGGTGAATGGCTGACTGTATTGTCATATGATCATTAGGTTTGTATATAAGCAAATTGATATTTTTAATGTGTAGGAGTGAAAATAAAAGATGAATGTGTAGAAGAATGTTTTGAAACATATTTTAAACCATTATAGGAGAGAATATAATTATTCAAGAAAATTTTATAGGTTATCTACATATGAATATTATGGATACATGACCTAATCAGACTTGATGAGTGTTAGATAAGCAAAGAAGAGTGTGCATTAAGATTAAAGAGTAGAGAAAAAAGAAGTGAGCACCATATATTGATTGAGAAATAAATGAATCAAATTATTATCATAAATAATATTCTACCTAGTTGGTTCTTAGTCAAAAATGGAGTTATAACTTCCTAACAAGTGGGTGCTTGTTAAAACATCGGTGAAGTGGGTGCTTGATAGTTTGGAGTTAGTGCTCCAAGTTGAGTTGGTTCTCAACATAATTTGACATTTTTAAAAAATTTATAGGACTATAGTCCAATTATATAGGTTATATTTATTTTTATTCCCTTTGAGGTTTTCTCACTCATATTGTGTTATGCTCATTATTTCATGTTTGTGTGATTGGTTCTTGATGCATTGATTGATCACTCCATTACTTTGATAGTTAATGAAAGGTAATTTAAAATTATAAAAGTTTTTAAAGGCCAATAATTCACCCCCCCATTATTTAATTTTACTTCTAAAAAGTGTATTATAGAGTACTGAGATAGTGAGAGATTGACCTTTCACTTGTCGACTAGAGAGGCTACTATCACACTTGAGGATACTTAGTATATCCTTGAGCTAGGGTAGCAGGTGATGATTATTTTAAACACTATTGGAATAATAATATGTGGTATTTGATTACCTATAAAGCTATCAGGGTATCCTAATTGATACCTATATAGACATTTGGTAGAATGATCTATATGTTAGGTATCCTTCACCACTATTTTTGATTGATCAAGAGGTTGTTGTTCTAATGGCCACTATCAGTAGCATCTTATTACCTGAAAAGAGTGGTTGATATTTACATATGGGCCTATGTGGCATCATTAATATCATGATAGAGGACTCAACACATTTTTCCTAGGGACCAACTATTCTAGCATAGTATTATAGATATTTTCACATGATAGCATACCGAGGTGGATGCAACATTAGGAATTGCATGCTTTTCATAGTCTAGGATTGGGAGCATATCTCAATCAAAATACCAATTGGGATGTGCCAAGTATAGGGTCTAGAGGATAAATTAGCATATGGTTAGGCTTAGATAAGATTTGGTAGGTTTGGGCATAAAATAGACATCACTTTTTATCATTAGATATTAGAAAATTTGATACCATAATTATTAATTTAGAGGTTGTACCTCACATACCAGGTATGGATGGTACATGTGATTCATGACTACTATATGTTTTCTTACTAGGATATAGTCCCATATCATATAGGATTACTATCCTAATTAGGTACTTAGCTAGTTTAGATTTATATAAGATGTACTTGAGGGGTCACAATGGTTTTCCCATGTTATGTGAGATATCAGTTGGGATACTTCCATGATCATGAGTGAGGCCTTAATGAGCTACATCAATGTACCTTGGGTTACCTAGGCTTACATAGGAAGATACACTAATGAACAGGACACTCCAACAAACATACACTAATGGGTACAAGTGTGCCCTTTGAAGTTGACTATTCCAATCCTAGTAGGGGGTCAGGTACCTATGGACATCAAGGAGAGTTAGTAATATCATTTAGATGTAAAGTGGTGGTGAGGTTAAGGATGACAATGATGATTATGGAGGCTTAAATGGAGGAGATGATAGAGGATATAGAGATGGAGATAGGGGTATAGATGTGATGATACTTGATCCTAGCTTGGTATTGGTGGTAGTTGTATAGGTTAGCTTAGGCTAGGTAGGTAATTTTGGCACATAGTTAGATCTAGGCTAGTTAGGGCCTTCTAACATACCTATAGTTGGTAGGGGCACTGACATGCTTAATTAGGAGATCATT
The DNA here is from genome assembly GCA_037957365.1 of Torreya grandis. Classification (NCBI taxonomy): domain Eukaryota; kingdom Viridiplantae; phylum Streptophyta; class Pinopsida; order Cupressales; family Taxaceae; genus Torreya; species Torreya grandis. Next base: position 213,500 of record JARHVA010007046.1, read on the forward strand.
GCTCAAATACTAGAGATTGCAAGGTTATAACATCAACTATCTAATTTATAGAACACCCTAGCTATGAGGGATGATGATATGACTTGAATATAGGTAAACATAGCTCATCTCGAGGCTAAGATAGCCATGATGGTGTAGTTATAGGGATAACTCACTACTAAGATATACTAGGCTATTAGTGAGTGGGATTAGGCATTAAATACTATGGACAAGTTGAGGTGAGAGAAAGATGTAGTTGTGGTTGATTTTACTCATGCAAGGTTATCATAGATGGTTATGTGGTGCCTTTAGGCAAAGGATGAGGCATCTTATTATATATAATCCTATGATTATACGATGCTTAGGGATAATTAGGTTGTTAATTTTGAAATCTAGGATACACAAAGGATAATGAGTAGATCTAGTCAGTCTCAAACCATGACTCATGTTACAAGTACCTTGGGCTATTCTATTTATCATCCATGACCACTACCAATAAGATGACTATAGAAAACAAGGCCTCCTCTAGCTATAAGTCCCATGGACACATAGAGCTAGATTTGATCATAGAGACTTTTGCATTTTGTCATTTTATAATAGTTTTACATATGGCATATGGTATTATATTCATTATTTTGGTACACTTATGTATTTTTGAGACACCATTATGATATTTATATATCCTTTATGTATATGGCATTTAAGATACATTGACATTCATTTTTGGGTCCTTCAAAGCTGATATACATTTATATGATATTCCTGTGATATATATGCAATGCCATGCTTTTATCTTAATTTGTCTCATATTGGATGTTTAAGATTTTTAATTTTTATGCTTATGTATGCTTTGGTTCATTCATTTCTTATGCCTTGTTTATGGGATGTTGTATTGGTTATCATGTTATTTATGTTATATGACATATATATTCTTATTCAGAGATGTTGATCTGTATAAACACATAATAAATCATTTCTTGCTCTTGTTTATTACTCATGGATTTAGGCATGTGTTTAGGTATTTATCTAGTTTTTGATATATTGGAGAAGTACTACCATTGTATTGGTATAACAGACTTTGTGTGTATTTTTTTTCTTTAACTTGTGATATTATGCATGATAGTTATGGATATCTAAAATAGCAATACATACCCTAATCATGGAAAACTTAATTTAAATTTAAATATAAACAACCTAGGAATAAGATATGAATAATCAAATCCTAAATGTAACTATAACAAATAAACCAAGGGTAAGACTAAATACAAAAATACACAACCTAAGTACATGATACAAATAATCAAGAATTAAGTTTAAATAAAATTTAATAATATTATGACAACCAAGGAACTAAAGGAGAAAATAAATAACAATGCAAACAAATAAAATGAGAAAAATAAACAAAACAAATGAACAGAGAAAAATAAACAAACAAACAAAACACAATCAAACCAAAAAAATGAACAAACATCATACACAACAAAATACACAAACAAACACGATAAAACTAATAAGCAAACAAAACAAATAAAATAGACAATGTGTACAAACAAATAAAAAAACACCAATGAACCAAAATAAATAAAACACCAATAAAAATAAAAAACTAATAAACAAAACATTGGCAAACAAAATAAAACAATATGCAAACAAAAAAACAAATAAGCATAAACACCAAAAAACAATAATAAACAAAACATGATAACAAAACAAGATTAAAAAATCATGCAAACAAACCACCAATAAATAAAAATAAATAGACAAACAAACACAATACTAATAATTAATATAAACAAGACAAAACAAAGAGAACAAATAAAGACAGATAAAATAAACAAATGAACAAACAAAACTAAGAAATAATGCAATAAAAAAAGTGAACAAAAAAATAAAAACAACTAAACAATCTAAAGCCAAGAAAAATGCAGTAAACAAACTACTCTAAACACACCAAAACAAACAAACAAAGCTGAAAAAACAATAATAGACAAATAATGTTTAATCACAATGTTAGTGCAAATAGATAAGAAATTGTTCATGCTTGTGTAATAGAGGTGTTACTCTTGATGATAGGGTGACCCTTAAACTAGGTGACAATGACACAGGTAAAACAACAAAGGAACAAAAGGTACAAGGTTTTCCTTAGGCTATAGGGAAACAATGACATAAACAAGATGAAAAACATTACCCCTAGACTATGGGAGATAATGATACAAATAAGATGACACTAATTTCCCCTAGGGCATAGGAGATAAAAAAAATAACATAAATAAAATGGGGGGAATATAAGAAAAGGAATGGGTAGCTGAGCTAACTCTAGATGTACTAGGAAAGTGGATGCTACCTATATAGTTTAGGGAAATAAGATCCAACATGAAATTCAAGCCAAATGTAGTTCTAATAGGATTTGAGATAGAATAAAATGGATGATAAGAAAACATGATTGTCTTGTAGAAAAAAATAGGAATGATATCACAAAATGGTGAGTGCATGAGAAAAGAGGAGATGACATTTCATAGTCATCATAACATCAACACAAATAAATCATGCAAGTGCAAGAGTATGGTTAAGGTTAAAACTAAACTAAAAATCAAGAGATGAGTATCCACAAATTAACTAAATTGGTAATTCATAGTGTCTAATACATTTAAGGCTTGGAATGAGAATGAGCTAAAAAAAATGTAAGAGTGTAAGATTAATTTGTTCAAAAAAGGGTGAGAACATTAAAACAAAAATGGCTTGTAAAATAATGAGAGAGTAATAAAATCAAGTCATCATTAGTGTATAAAAGTTTAATACATAATGCTCACAACATCAACTCTCAAAATGGTGAGAGAATATGGCTAAGGCCAATAAGGATGGGGAAAATAAATGACAAGTTATTACTAATGAAATTATTAGGAGTCATATAATCCTTAAGGTAAAAAAATTATTGAAAAAGAAAGGAAGGCATAGCTAATCTACCCTGAGATACCCCATGTATCCAACTATTCCTTACATAGTCTATGCATACCTTTGGCCAGTGTAGTTCTTCCCAAATGGGAGGAAAGAAACCAATGTTTTCTAGAAATGAAACTAAACAAATGAGATGTGATACCCTAGAAAATTTTGACAACTTTATATCTCACATGGAAATTATAAGCCAATTTTCATGATTTTAGGATTTTTAGGATTTTCTATAGATTTTATGAATGTTTATGGGTTTTGAAGCTGTTTCAAATGTTTTTGAAAATTTCTAGGTATCTAAACTCAATCAATAATTATGAGATATAAAATGGTCCAACTCATAAAATTATGAGAGAATGGCTTAGGTTACTCACAAAATGATGAGAGAATTCAAACTAAAAATTCTCATAAAATGGTGAAAGCATGACAAAATGGTGACTGAGCTAACCTCAATGTTAATCGAGTGTTGCCTACATAGTCTCATATGACCTCAAGTCATTATAGTTATGCCTTTAATGATGAAGGTAGTAAATTGATTCAAATGTTTTTAGTGTTTTTGGTATCTCAAATCAATAGACAATTATGAGATACATAATAATCCAACTCAAAAAATGGAAAGAGTGTGTCATAGATTTCTCATAAAATGGTGAGAATATTCAAATTAAAAATTCTCACAAAATGGTGAGTGTGGAAAAAGGATTACTAAGCTAAATTTAATGTGAATCGAGTGTTGCCTATGTAGTCTTATAAGATCTTAAGCCACTATAGTTATGCCTTCAAAAAAGACATCCGAATAAGTACCAGTAAGTTCTAGATAAATACAAATGGAAAGGAAAATGGTAATAGTAATAACAAGGTGATATAGTAATGTATGATAAAGGTGTTACTCCTCATTTTCCTAAATGTGGTTATAATTAGGAAACACCAATAAAGGGTTAGTGGTACTAGTTCTCCCATTGATAGTTATACTTTATATCATGAGGTGGGAACATGAAAATAAATGAAGGATGCAATTTCTAGGACCACTATCATATTGCCATTCAAATATTTGATTATGAAACAAATGATAGAACTAAATCTTTCATTAACCACTAAACATGATTGAAGTATAAATGAATCATAAATAAGGCCAAACATGATAGGTATGGTTAGGTAAAATTAACTATCCGATGAAGGACTAATAAAATGGTATAATGGTAAGGGTTATAGTAAAAATAATGGGTATAATGTGTCATAACTTAGATGATCCTTGTAGACAATAATCTGAGTCCCTCAAGCATAGAAATGTTTGAGGTGTGTTATGTTCATTGGTTCGTCAATTTCATCTCCCTATAGTGTAATGAATATGTATTCTCTAGAATCATAGTTGGAAACAACTACATAAGGCCCTAACCAATTTGGTTAGAACTTTCCTTTTTTCTTAGTTTTAAAATTTACATTTTTTATTCTCCTTTAACACTAGGTCACTAAACTCAAATTCATGATATTTAATGCACCTATTGTATTGGCCTTTTAATCTATTCTGATATGCCTAAATATTATTCAAGGTGGTTAAGAATTTTTCATCAAGTAGGTCTACCTATTTAAAGAAAGCTACTTTGTCATCTTTATCATTGATGATGTGTTTTAATGAAATTCAAAAAGAAGGAAACCCAATCTCAATACGAAGAATGACCTTCATTCTATAGACAAGTAAATAGGGTGTATCTCCAGTTGGAGTATGGAATGTGGTATAATATGCCCAATAGGAATTTAATAGATGAAAGTGTCAATTAAAACTAGTATCATTAACAATATTCTTCATAATGTTAATAATGGATCATTATAAGCCTTATCTTGGTCATTGTCTTGAATATAATAAACAATAGATAAATGTTGTTTAATGTGGTATTGAGAACAAAGTGCTTTCACATATTTATTCTTAATGATTTACCATTATCTAATATAATGTTTGAAGGGATTATATAATGGTAGATGAGATGGTTGAATATAAACTTAGAGATCTACTTACTAGTGATGTAAGTGAGGGGAATGACTTCTACCCACTTAGTGAAGTATTTTATAGTAGTTATAATGTGTTTATGTCCACCTAAAGATGTGGGATTGATCTTCTTGATGAGGTTAAGTCCCCATGTTGAGAATTATCATGGTGTTACCAATGGTTTGAGTGTATCTATTAGACCATGCATTATATTAGCATGCTTTTGACACTTATCACACCTCTTCACATATGCAACTATGCCTAATTCCATCAGTTTTTAGTAATAACCAATACATAATAATTTTTTGGCTAATATTACCTTTCTAGTGTGGGATCCACACACCCCTTCATGGACTTCCCTCAATGCTATTCTGGATTCATTTAAAGGTACACAATGAAGTAAATTTCCATCATAGCTTATAATTTATGAGGTTGATCTAAGTATCATATAGAGAGAGGGTTTGTGGGAAACGTATTTTTGTTTTTTTATGTGATATATCAAGAAGCATGGTTTGGTATTAAAGATAGGCATTTTTGTTTGAGAAATAGGGAGATGTGGGGCCAATAATATCATAAACCATATCAATAGGTAATTGTTTGTGTACCAAAACTAAGATATGTTTAACAAGAAATTGATAATCCCTTACTCTATCTATTGTTTGGATCATGGAACTAATAGTGGCCATGGTACCAGATGTTATGTTATTATCCTGAGGTATTCTTTCAAATTGGATGTTGGAAATATGCTACTTGGGAATATTGACCATATATCTTTAGGACACTAACTCCTCATGCTTGGTTTAGTAATTATCTATAACTTGATTAATGATTAATTAATAATCACCATGCACTAGTACACATTGAGTGTTCCATTAGACTTCTTGTTAAATTCCTACAATAATCACTTCATACTCAAGCATGTTATTAGTACATGGAAATCCAATATAGAAGGACTTGGAAATGAGATCCACTTATGGTATAAAAAATAATGTTATATCCACTAATCCATGAGTCATGAATGATCTGTCAAAGTACATCTTCCATTATTTATGCTCAAGAGGTGCATCTATTTCTTTAGCAATCATAATGGTCTCATCTGAAACTCTAATTATAAGAGGTTGATTATATTGAAGAAGAGATTTTACAAGATGATATACAAGTACTTTCCCCTTAATGTAATTTTGATTGACAATTCAATTTTAAACTCAATAATATGATCCATTTTTCCATATGACCTTATAGAGCTGATTTTGAAAGTAGATACTTGAGAAAGTCTACGTTTGCAATAACAATGGTTTTATTATTTAACATATAATGATGCAACTTTTCGGTTGTGAACACCATTACTATATAGGCCTTTTCAATTGGTGTATAGTTATGTTCATATGCAACCAATGTTTGGCTCAGATAACACATGGAATGTTATTTTAATTATTCATTATGTTGTGCCAAAATTTCTCCTAGGGCATTTGTAGTTGATGATAGGTAAAGAATTAATCACTTATTTAACATTGGTGGCAATAAAAAAGGTGGGTTGTTTAAGATGGTCAAATATTTTTTGGCACTCTTTTATTCTAGAAAAATAAAATTTCATTCTTTATCAATTGTTTAAATGGATGGCATTTATCATCTAAATGTGAGATGAAGAATCTCATAGATTGAATTTTTCACTGTGAACTATGGATCTGATTCAAGGTGGATGGTGGTGGCATGTCTGTAATTTCATAAACTTTGGTTGGGTTGACTTAAATGTCCCTATGAGAGATAAAAAAGACTAATATTTTTCCAAAATTAATGCCAAATACACATTTATTTAGATTAAGCCTGATGTTATACTCTCAAAGTCTATCTAAGATTCTTTATAGTATGGTTGAATGATCATCATGGGTATTTGATTTATGCAGGATGTCATCAACATAGTCCTCAACAATGTCATGCATAATGTCATGAAAAATCACTATCATGGCCTATTGGTATTTGGCTCCAACATTCTTAATTCCAAACAACATCACCTAATAACAAAATATTCCCCATGGAGTGATGAACATTTTCTTGTTATGGTCTTTTGGTTCTATTCTAATTTGATTATAACATTAAAATACATCCATTAGAGAGAGATAATTTAATAGCTATCCATTAAGTCAACTATCATGTCAATATTAGGGAAAGAAAAATCATCTTTTGGGGAGGCTTTATTGATATCTATAAAATCAACAAAGATTATGATGCCTTCTAGTTTCTTACTCACTATCACAATGTTTAAAATCCAATCTATATAGTCAATTGGCTTGATGCATTTCATGTCTAATAGTTTATCCAAATTTTTATATACTAGAACAATAATATGAGGATTCATCTTATGTAGTTTATAATTAATAGGTTTGACATTATTATGTACAATGTTATGGTGTACATCTAAGGTGGGGTCTAAACCTAGCATGTCCAAATAGGCCCATGTAAATATGTCAAACATTTCCTCAAAATGGATACATAAGATTCATGTTCCCCCTCATTGAGGGATGTACCTAGTTTAATACACCTTAGGTCTTCTAGAGTCCCAACGTTTACCTTTGAAGTGTCATGTATAAGACGTTTATAACTATCATATAAAATAGTTGATATGGAGTTGAACTGATTGGCAAAGGGAAAGTCCTCTAAATGGAATAACTTGTCTAATTCTCCTAAGTAGGATGAATCATAATATCCTAAAGCTAACATCAGCCATGAAATAAATACTTTAGGAAACTCTTGAATAATTTTTTCAAGATATTTCCTCTCTTTAGTATTGATATCTGATCCATAAATAGGGTTTGGGCTATACGTTTCCTATGATTCATAGGAAGAGGAGTGAACATCATGATCTAATGGCACTAAAAACCAATTTTCACCAAAATAATTTCTCTTTACTTTTTTCTTGGTCAGAAAGCACCTCAAAGAGGTTTTCAATTTTAGACCTCAATTTTATTTTATTTTTAATTTTTTGTATAGGGAATTTCATGCACTCTTTGAAGTAGGCACTAGGATCCAATCTAAGAGTAAAGCCTGGCTTGTGGTATCTAAGAAGAATGTGATTCCTCAATCCCATAAAGTTATATATGGCCTCATCATTTTCAAACTCATATAATGGAATTTTTCACTCTTGCTAGTCCCATTCTATAAATTATGGATGGTAAAGGGTTAAATGTGAAGGTTGATAAGTAGGGCTAATAGTGAAAATGTCATGGGGGTTAAATAAATATATAGCATCAAAGTCATCATAGATGATATAATCAAACCTTTTATTATCATCAACATCATCATTATTAGTCATTGGTGATAGATCACAAATAAGGTATGCAGGGTCACCCCTAAGTGGTTTAAATTCATTACTATAGGTTCCCTTGTACTTGGTCATTAAGACTAGTTCAATCGTGCTTGATAGATGTAGCCCCAAGCATATGACTTCATAAGATATATGATCCATAATCTAATTAGGGATAAGATACATTTCACTTTCATAATAATTAGGTAACTCATCATTGTAGAGCCATCAATCATCTTCTGCTAAGGGGTCCTATTTTAGGCTAGACCCTTTTTTGAAAATAATGGGCTTGTTCAACTAAGATTTTCCTTTGGTTTCCCACTCCATACGAATAGTTTTGGCCTTAGGTCTCTCATTATCATTTGGATTTTAAGAAAATTTAGAAATATGAAATGAATTATGGGTATTGTATTCTTTAATACCTTTGTTAGTTATATATAAATGGTTATAAAAGTCTGGTGGAAGCATGTCTAAGGTAGAGACTAAGATATTTGGGTCAATGTAATTAGATTTTGGGCTTGATTTGATGGATTTTCAATTTTTGGCTCTTTCTTCATCTAATTTGGGCATATGATTCATGATAAATTGGTATTTATAGCTTTTATACTCAGCCTCAATGTGTTTACAATACTCTTATGGTTGAATATCAGTTGGTATAGTCACTTCCACTCCTGAATGTGGAAAACTTACACACTAATGCAATGTAGAAGGTATATCCTTGAATTCATGGATCAAGGATCGACCCTATAACATATTATAAGATATATATAGGTCCAAAAAATGGCATAGAGTATCATGGGTCAGTGGCCCAATAACCACTAGAGAACTAAGAGTACCTTGATATCCTCATTCTCATATGCCTTGATAATGATGATATCTAGCTATAAGTCAGTTGTTGTATATCCAAGATGTTTGAAAAACTTTAGAGACTCAATGTTGAGACCCAAACCATTATCTATAAGGACATATTTATATCTATGGTTCATTATACTGATGTCAACATAAAATAGGTTATTATGCATAGGGCCTAGAGAAGACATATAACTTTGGTTAAAGGTGAGACATTGGCCAGGGGCCAAGTGTCCTACCATAGGTTGAAATTTGTCTGGAGCAATGCCATCTGACATGAGGGATTAATTTAAATACTCATTAAGGATGTATTTGTAGATGATAGATGTACATAGTAAATCCATTATGGATATGTGTACAGGTGTCTTCTTCAATTGTTACCTAATATCATAGGTCTTACCCTATGTTTTTTTAGTTGGTTTATTTATAATATGCACAAAAGGTTGATTAGTATCACTTTTAGTATTTAACTATGGCCCTTTAATAGTGACCCTAGATCATCATGTTGTGATTGCACAATATCAATCTAGAACCTAGATTTGGTAGTTGGATGGGTAGGTAATGAGGCTTGAAATGATTATTATTAGAGGGTATGGAGCCTTATTATCAACATGGTCCATAGAAGAATCACTAGCATAAGGAGGTTGGTAAGCATTAGTTGGCAAATAAGTAGTGTTGGGCAAAGGTATATGTCTGTTGGTAATTGGCCTAGGATTAATAGTTATAATGGAAACATAACCACCTAAAACATGTCTTACAACATTTTTATAGGTATGTGCAATAGAATTATGACCTCCTTGATTGGTTTGATCATTTTTCCTTTGGCTCTAACCATTCTATTATTGTTGTTGTGGCTGGCATTATTACTACTGATTTTGATTTTATGGTGGAGTTATCTACCACTATTATTGATGTTATTAATACTACACTTGGTTATTATTATTCTTATTATGTTGGATAAATGGATTATAGTAGATACCCAAGTTATAATTGGTCATAAAAACATGTGTGTCTCTTTTTATCTCTTTATTTTCTAGCGTATTCTCAATCAACTGCCTGAATTAGATACATTGTCTTATGTAATGTCCCTTGATGTGATGGTACTCACAAAATTCATGTTTTTAGACCAATCATGAAAATTAATCCCTTTTAATAAATAAATTTGGTATCATTTAACTGATCATATTTACTTAAACCAATCTTTGGAACATAAATTTAATATTCTCACGAAGGTCATTGAATTATTTGGCAATGGGCAGTCTTCTCCTTAGAGGAGGGGATTGTAATTGGTTTTGATTTTGTGGTAGTTAGTTTTGTGTAGGTCTAGGTTGAATGTATGGATGAGGTGGTTATTGAATGGGTAGAGATAAATAGATAGATAACATTTTCACTATCTAAACATGGTATGAATCATTAACCCCATTGCCAACAACATTCTTATTTCAATTATAGGGTCTAGGTATCTCTTTATTGTTAGCTTGATAAGGGAATTAAATCTAGTATTTGAATTGGTTTATGATTATGGTTCTAGCTTTGGTTTTGGTTCTAATTATGTTGGCCTTGATGTTGATTCTAGATCTAATTAAACTAGGATAACTCAATTATCCCTTTGTTGATAAGGGATTTCTCAATCTGTATTCCTTTCTCTATAACCTCTTTGAATGTATGAGCACATTACAACTCGAGATGGTAATATATCTCATTATGCAAGCTCTTAGTAAATATCCTAACCAATTGTATATTTGATAGCTTATGAGTAAAATAAATTGCTAGTTCTCTCCAATGTTGTAAGTATTCAATAAATATTTCACCAATCTTGTATTTAACTTGGCCTAAATCCATAATAGTAATCTCATGATTGATATTATATTAAAATTGTTGAAAAAAATTATTCAAAAATCATCAAAGTTAGGTAGAATTTTTTTTAAATGATTTCAACAGCCATTCCAAGGCTTGTTCAACTAGACCCTTTGGAAAGAGTAGAATAAAATATATTTTGTTATATGCCACTGACTAACATGTAAGAAAGAATTATTTCAAATGCTCTTTAGGGTCACCTTTGCCTTTGTATTTGTCAAATTTAGGTGGCTTTTAACCTGATGGATATGGTATTTTTAGGTACTCCATGTTGAAATGATAAGAGAATATTTCATCTAGTTTGAATTTATTTATTTGTTTTCCATCGTATATATCTTGAATTGCATCCTTCATCTATTATAACTCTTGGGTAAGGAAATCAGGAGTGGCTTGTTACTATTGAGGCTGCATGATCAAAGGTGGATTACCCTAACCAAGGTAGGTATATATTAGAATGTTGGTTGAATTATTCAAATGACCAAGAACACATATTTGTGTAATGGTTTTATACTATGAATACATATTATTATAGTATTGAAACACATTCTAGTTCAGGTTATTACATAACCCTATCTAGTGAATTATGGCTGTAGTAACAAAATTTGACTCTGCATAATGTATTGATATTAATGGGTTTGGGAGGGAACTTACTTCTTACTTTAAAAACCATGTTGCATATAGGGAACACATTGTTGACTAGATCTATCCTATTAGAGGTGTTGATAATTGGATCCTTGTTTAACATGTGATACCCATTGGGTGAAAGGAAATTATTGCCTAACACCTAGTACTTATTGTACATAAGGACATTATTTTTTGAACACCTTTTTTTGGATTAACACTAATTGACAAATAGGCAATTTTTATTATTTAGGTAAATATTGGGGGTTTGGTATTTGTTATTGACCAACTAGCACTTTTTAACCAATAAGAACATGTTGTTGGATAAGTAACATTTGTGATTGAAGAGGTATATTGATTTATGATTGTTATAAAAAAAAATCAATTTCCACCTATTGAGGTGGCATACTATTCTACACTTGTTGCAATGGTATGTTGGTTTTTTGCTTGTTCATTATTCCCAGTTGTATACTTGAAGAGGTAACTAGTTGAGGAGTAGAGTTTGCTTATCAGTTTTATGAAATAGGTGTACCTATCCCATATTATTTTAGTCCACCCATGGAATTGTTTAGAGGAATATATTGTTTATTCCTCATTGGTAAACTAGACCCACTTTAGTTTAGGTTGGAACTTACTTACATGATATCTATAACATTTTAGGTGAGGTCTTATGTTTGAGTAGTAGTCTCCTCATTTGGATAGGGATATTATACATGTCACCAACTAATGTGGTTTGGATAAATGTGTCTACATGTTGGATTTCATATCCAAAAGTATTTATTTATTACATTGTTAATGGAGTTATCTCAATAAGCATCATGTTTTAAATAACCATTGGATTAAGATTATGAACTAGGTTGAGATAGTTTTGGTGTGCTAGTTGTACCTATTCCATTTATTTATCCATAGGGACTTTATCTTTTACAAGTATAATTCATAATTATTATGAAACTTGTATTAAAGTCTAACTATAACTAGCTGATTTTTATTTGAATGGTTGAATTTGAGGTGCATTACTAGGAGTTATATTCAAACTACTCAAGTTTTTGTGTGGGATTTTTGGCAAAAACTTGGATCCTACTTCGATAGCTCTAGTAAGAACTATTTGTCTTTGTTCTCTAACAAATGATATTCAAAAAATTTAGATCATAAATTATTTGTGTTGGCATCATAACATAATAGGGATATTTTTATTAGCATTTTCAATGTTAGGCATTATTTGAGCAAGGTACTGTGTCATTTTCTCTAACTCTTGGCCTAGATAAGAAGGTACAATCACCAAATACTATGATAAAAGGTCATGCCATTTTTTAACATATATAATGTTATAAGATGGATAGAGATCCATCTCATAAGCTACATCATCATATGAAACTTGAACAAGAGGGTCATTTGTTAAAGTTCTCACAGTCTAGATTATACATGGTCCCACTTCGTGTGTAATGAGGCATGTTAGTATCTATATATAGGTCTCATGAAAAATAAAGGGTCCAAAGGTAAAAAACAATCTAGGTCTAAAAATAAAGAAACCTTTGACTCTATAAAATATGTACAATGGGTAAAATAGATAGACTATTCAAAGGTAGAATAAAACAAACTCAAAACTAGTCTAACAAATGATATTGATTTTCCCAAAGGTGGTAATAATCAGTGGCAAAAGTAACACAAAATATCAATAATCATCTATGGATAAAGTATTGATTTTCTCAAAGGTGGTTATAATTAGTGACAAAAGTGTCTAGACAACATAGAACAACTTTAAACTTGGATCAAAAGATAGCAGTGATTTGCCCAAAAGAGATTATAATCATTCTAATGTAAAAAACAAGGCTAGAATTAGAAATAAAGAACTCAAACAAGAACTTGAAAAAAAACTAAACAAAGTCAATTGGATTAGATGACACTTGGTAATTAGCTCACGAAGACTCAATACTTGATTCACAAGATAATTTTGGAACAATAGAAGTAGGACACTTAGAATTTAGCATGACAAACTTAAAATAAGGCATGTGGAAAAAATTTGGCTCAAAGGACTCCCAAACAGGGTATAAGACAAACAACAATCATTAATTCTAGGCAAGGGGTCTTTTAGATCAAATAGTTAATCAACCAAACTAATACAATCCAAACACAAAAGGTAAATAACCTAAGCCCAAATTAGATGAGGCTTTCAAATAAACCTGATTAGTTTAGGATTTACACTTTGAAAGGTTGAATTTCAGATGTAATTTGAAAATAATTGAATGTTCTATATCAAAAAAACTATACCAAAAAGGGTAGAATAACCACATATCTGAAATAAGAGACATATAACAATTGTTTGGAACTTGGATTCAAAAGTGACAAGAGATTGGAATAATTTAGACAATGTAATAATGCTCCTTTAAATAAATGTTATGACAATAGTTTGGGATGAAATGGGTATTTTAATGACACCCCATTTAAAAATTGACACACAAATGTTTTTTGAACAAATATCAAAGGCAAAAAGTGTGATGCAAAATGGATAGAGTAACACTTCTTAGGTTGAAGGGGTGTGAAAACAATGTGATATTTTTGGACTTGTTTTGACATGATAATATAAATAAATATTTTTAGTCTAAAAACACACATGTAAAATCAAATAAAATATAATTATCACTAATGTTTCATCCTATAACTAAAACTAGCATAGGTGTGCATAGTTTCTACCTAAGTTTCCACCAATATACTAGTGCTTATGAGTAATTAAGTGTTAATCCAAAAATTAAAGTGAAGGTATAGGTAGATTTTTTACACCCTCTCTATCTCTCAAGCATTGATACATGTCATAAAACTAGAGTGAGGACCACTCAAAATTTGGTAATAAATTCCATGGCAAGTGGGGTTGACTAAAAATATATAAATTTCAAATGCACTAAATGGTCCCAAGTGTGGATAACAGAAGGACACAATAATTTTAATTGGGTTCACATCTCCTAAATTACTATGAAAGGGTCTATTTCTTTGCAAAATGACTCCAACCATCTACATATTAATAGATTTCAATGTTTAACAATACCTAACCTAGGTTTTTATTAGGATCGAAGAGGCTAGTTACTCAGCCCCTGATAATCCAAGTATCATGTGCCTAATTTATATACTCCACCATGGATTGGGGTTGGTATAATATTTGGAGATGAAACCCTAAGTAAATGCACCCCTAGATAACTTGTGAGGCAGAAATGGGCTCTTACCCACAATTTGAATGCAATAAAATAATTTGGAAAGAATTTATAAGTTGTTTATAGGTCACCCAAGTTGATCAAATATTGGGGACAACATATGTGACATTATTTACAATAAGAATGAAAAAAAGTAAATAAACTCAGTGATTTTAGTCACTCGAGATCCTTAAAGGGGATGGGGGGAGATAATACATGTAATAGTTCCTAATTGCCATAAACAAAGAAATCTAACTATGAACTTTGAAATTTAACTAGTAATGAAATATAAAAACATAGAGTAAAAAAGATCTTAAGATCTATAAATAAAATATACCTTAATTTTAATGGCCCCAAATTGAAGTGTGATAGAAATTTTGGCCCCTTGGTCTTGTTTTCACTTGTAAAACTTTAAAAACTAAGAGAAAATTATGGTTGAGTTGATTTTAAGCACCAAACAAAAGTGTATGTGAGATTTTAACAATGATTATTCCCTCTCTCTCTCTCTCTCTCTCTCTCTCTCTCTCTCTCTCTCTCTCTCTCTCTCTCTCTCTCTCTCTCTCTCTCTCTCTCTCTCTCTCTCTCTCTCTCTCTTTCTCTACCTTATTTACTATAAAATGTTAGGGGTTTTGTTTTTCTAGAAGCCAAAAATCAAGTGAGTAAACAACAATCCATTTTGAGCTCTCAGGTTTTGGAAAAACATAGACTAAAACCACCATTTAGCAAGGTGAAGGCATTATTTTCCTATAAACACAAACATAGAGAGAAAATTTGGAAAATACACTATTTATTAGGGTGAAGCCATTAGTTATTTTAGTAAAATCCACTAAAAAAAAGAAAAAGATAGACACAGTGTAAATTTACATGGTAAAGCTATTATTCTATAGGGTCAAATATGTCAATTTAGTAGAGCAAAGCTATCATTTAGCAAGTCAAAGTTATCATTGTGAAGATAATTTTTCTTCATAAATAAATATCACAAAAAAAATGGGGTTTGTGAATTCACCATTACATAGGGAAAAGCCTCTAACAACTTAGAAAATATAATTATGTATATTTCAAGGCTAAAACTCTAAACTTGAAGAATTAAATGCATTTGCTAGTAAAAATAAGGTTAGCATATCATTCTCCTTGGCCATATAGGATGTACCTTATGTGTTTGAAGAGTAAATAAATGTAGATTAGTCCCTTGTTAGACAAAATGGCAAAAGATAAAACATAATAATACACTAGGACTAAACACTTTTGCCTAAGAACTAGGGAGATCATAACATAATAAGAAAAATCACAAAATAAAGATAAATACAATACAAATTTCTTACTTCCTTTATTGAATTTGATGATTACTTGCTGGAATAAGGATGTTCAAGCTCAATTTATGATGATTTGAGTCTTCTATCAATGCTCTTACATGGTGGTATCATCTCCCTAATAGTCACTTATGCTTGGTGTGAAGCTTAGCATAAATGGGGCATTATAACACTACTCTTAAAGGCTTCAAAAAGGTATTCCAACAAAATAACTTTACACACAAAATATTGTTGGTTTATGGTGTGGGCACTTATGTTTATAGCTCAAATAACTAACTCTAACCCTATGGAGGTTAGTTTAAATTCTAACTTGGGTTGACTCTAAATTAACCTAGGTTGGGTAAATATAACCTTGGGTTGGGTCAAAACACTCATGTAATATTGACACCTTAATTTTAAATATTTTTGAGGCATGAAAAATCACTTTAGATAGTTGTGGGGTTATGACTCATATTTTTGGAAAATTCAAGAAATAATAAATCACTTTATTATCTCCTTTGACCTTTGACTTCATATTTGGCAAAAATTTCCTTTTTCATAAATGAAATTCACTAATTTGAATTGGAAATTTTGTTTAGGAAAGTTAATTAAGATTTAAAATTTAATTAATCTTGCTTAGAGTTTTTTGACTTTTAGTAATTATTTTAAATTTTGTTAATTAATATCTTGACAAGCCAAAAATGTCAAATTAGTAGCCATAATTTGAATAGGATTAAAAATCAACTAGGTTATTTGTGTATATAGGGTAATACAACAAATAAAATAGACTCATCACATTTATGGGAAATTAAATCCCACATGCGAATGAATTTGGGAAATTCAGATGATTTTTAGGCTCAAAATGTGTTTTTTTTTACTGGAAATTGAACTGAATCTCAATTTAAGAATGAAAGTGGAAAAAAATAAGTCTCTACACTAGTGATGTGCAAAATTCAACCAAAATAAACTCAAACATACCCAAGTAGTTATTATAAATTAAAATTTTCCCAAAATAGTTTTTTATTGAAAATCACACCTTCATTAATAAAACAAGAAATAATACATCACCAATCATATATATATATATATATATATATATATATATATATATATATATGGGTGATAAAATCACACCCTAAAAAAAAATCAAGATAAAGAAGCCTTAGAAAGAGCATAGCATGGGTCACTTGTGTCATCTTTAGTCAATATTGACAATATATACTAATTATAAATGGTGTAACTAGCCCAAAGCCTAAAAAGACTATAGGATGAAATAAAAGGATATAAATATCTATAGTATGGAAATTAAAGATGAAGATGATATTATAAAGGTGTCACATAGCCAAACTTAATCATAAAAATAATATAAATATGAATAAATATGAGCCACTAAGTACTTAGTTCATAGTTTAAGATACATACATGCAAAGTTCCCTAAAATCATTTTGAAACAAGGCTTATAACAAATCTATGTATATCCATTCCTGCTCCCCCCTCCCCCTCCAACCCCACCTTTAAACTAATATTTTATTAAAACTATTAATACTAGATAAAATGAGAAAAGATAATGTGAAATTGCATTCATGATTATGAATTTAGACTTGTTTTTTCAAAAGTTTCATAATGTCTAATTGTTCTTGAAAATTAAAATGTATATGATTAGAAAAACTTATACCCAAATAATGAATTATGGTTATAATGAAAAATAAAAAAGATGTTCAAAGAAAAATACACCTATATGTATGTCATATGGTGTATATCATGGACTGTGCTCTTTTTGTGAGGAGTGGATATTCCATGGGTCAAAAATTAACCTAGTTACTATGGATAGGAATAATGAACTTGTAGTCTTGTTCACTTCTTGGCCAATGAAATGCAAAATCTTCATAGTGATTATATAAAGAGCAGTATTTAAGATGAAAGGTGGGAACCTAAACTAGGTTCAAGGAATAATGTATAAAGTGTCGATGAACCTTAATAGATCACTAAAAATGAATCAACCACTAAAGATAATTTTTACATTCAATTTGTATAGTAAATTTGATCATGTTCGACCAATGCTTGTTCAAAATGGAATGAATAGTGTTCATGCCCCCACACTAACCCCAGATTTAATTATATAGTTTCACTCACTCAATATAGAATAAATGCATGATAAAAAGAGAATGAATGGTGTTAATTTCACATCATGACCTTAGATTCAATTGTATATTTTTAATCCATTAGAATAAATACATGATCAAAAGATAATTAACAATATTCATGCCAAATTCATGACCTCGATGCTAACAATTGTCAAGTGGAATGACAAATATTTATCCTTTAAATTAGAACAATCTATACCATTGATGTCAAAACTGTAATTATGAATACATGGACTATGCTCATACCCCACTTTGTATGTCATGTGCCTCTAGATATGTCTCAAGAAGAGTTATATGTAGATATATAATTCTTGTTCCTAAATAATGTATTTCATATGCATGACATATGCCCCTATAATCTATACCAATGTTTATAATTTGTCCCAAATATGTAAACCCTTGTCATAAAATCTATAGAGGATATGCCCCATATTTTATCATGTTGATATCCTGAATCATTCAAAACCATGTGTCAGTTCCAAAAGTTGGTAATTTTAATCATGTATAATACATACAATTTTGATAATGTGAATCATGTATAATGTGTCAAAATTTGATTAAATGAATCATGTTTAATGTGTTGAACTCTAATAATTCAAATCTTTGAGGCCATTTTATCATATTAAGTGTCCCCAAACTTGACAACTATTGTCAGAGTGGGATTAATTTATGTGATAATCCCAATATATGTCACTTTTTTATGTGAAGGATATGACTATTGAATTGATCTTGTCAAAATATATGTATAATTAGATAATTTTGATCACTTGTTAGAGATTCTAAATTGATTAATTATTGAATTAGTCTTTTGAAATATTTAATTTTGATTTACATCATTGAAATTTTAATTTTTCATGAATTGACCTTAAGGAGGAATATAAATATAGTATAATTCTACATTTTTGGGAGATAATACAGTATAATTTATGAAGGAAATGATGTGTATATAATCAAGATTTTCCCCCATTTTGTAAAATTAGAATAACATATTTTTAGAATGAGAGTATTCTCAAAATTTAAATGTGATTTAAATTATCGCTAGTAGCCATGGAAATGTTACCATGTGGAATAATGAGATATGTGTTTTCAAACACAATTGATAGGGATTTATTTTGATATAAAGTGTTAAAAATATCATACACAAAATCTTCATAGGTATTAATTTACAAATTGGATTTGATATAGTGTATAGTTAAAAATTCAGTGCATAGCCCATATATAAAGGTTGTGTTGATATAAATTTATAATTCATTTGCACATTTTTATCATTATTTTGAGATCTACACTTTCATGATGTCAATTTATCAATATCCATTATCTAGATAATTTGAGCATTTGTAGACTACTCTACATGCTCATCCACTCAAGGACCTAGTATGTAGAAAATTTTCATAATTTTCATAATTTTTTGTAATTTTTGATTTTTTTCATGAGTTGTAAATTTTAATATATTTTTCTATAAATTTATAGGGATAAAAATATTAACCCTCTAAGGTCACTACCATCAGACCTCTAATGGAATCATTTTTGGTTATAATAAAATAGACTACCTAGGATGGCAGTCTCTGATGATAATGATTGTGTTGGTTGGATGTATCATTAGGGTTTTATAACTTGATATTTTTACATACATATTTGTATTTTGTATTCAATTATAAATTATATTATTTTTATTATGTGTTTTTTTGAGAGATATGCATGTGAGAGAGCTCACATTCAAATGCCATGTGGAAACTAGTAGTGAAACCAGTTTAAATGATGCTAACTAGTAGATACTTAATAAGGTAAGAATTAAACATGTATCCTTCCTAGGTTGGATACCCTATGAAATGAAACTTATGATTTATTTGGTTGAGATATGTAATGTATACACTTGTACATTTTGTCTTCCCATAGGGGATATCATTGTTACTTTAGAGGATGTGTGGAATATTTTATGATTATTTATTATTGGAGAGTGGTCCATAATACAAGTTACAATGGGTCAAGGCTATGTATGTCATGCCCATATATATATATATATATATATATGATTGGTTAGATTCAAGGTGACTAGTATAGAAAGCATGAATCTATTGATTTCTTATAGATATTGTTAAATCAAGTGTTTCACATTTTTGTAAGTTCATATGTTTGTTTGCCTCTTTTATTTTTGTAGATAATGGGGTTGTTTATGTATCTTATCACATGTATGATTTTTTGTGGGATATCAAGGAGATATATACTATATATTCATGGGAGAATAATATTATTACACACTTATATAAATATTTATACATTCTTGTATTAAAGAGCCATGTAGTGGACTTAGGACTACTACCATGCTACATGTTTTGACATATGAACACATAGTTGTTGTTTCTCTAGTTAGTGGGTCTTATAATGAGTGTGCCCATATAATTTTTATTTTTTAAAATGGTGTGTATTATATAATTACTAATGTTTGACTACTATGGTGTACCACGTGATCCTATATAGGCTCACACCTATTGGGATTATTTGGATGCCTTATATAGTCTTTGATTTTTGGTACAAGGATGTAGTAGAGTTATGCTATATTTTTCTAGTGTATGGTTACATAAATGATTTCTTAGTTTGATGGAGAGATTTTAGTTTGACATGGTCATCAATTTATAATCGATAAGGATTTACCCTGATGTCTTATCCATATACTCACACTATAAGGTTTTTCATTTGTTGTGGTGACATGCCAAATCCTAGTGTTATAAACCTAGCACATTTTCTTATAGGGGACTTAAATTATCCTATTATGGTTACTAACGTGGATGATGTAGGATGAATTTCAAAATACACTCAATGGTTAATGGACATGATATTTCCATTCATTTTTTCTATTAGAGTATATCTAGGTGCCATGCCCTTGACTTGGGAAAGAGATGATGGAGGATATGGAATAGGTATTGTTGCATCATAACCTAATCTAATTGATGTTATGAATATTTTTATATATTTTCATGAGTATATATGTATATAATTTTATATTTTTACTTGATTATAATTTATTCAATAATTTTCAAAACTTTGTTTTTTATGTTCATGGTGCAAACAATGAATACTAGGTGACTATGGTAGACATGTATGTGTGCACATTGATTCAAAATATTCCTTATGATATATTTTATAATAGATTAAATGAGAGAGTAAAAAATATTTTAGGTGTACATGAACCTCTTTTTTATCTCATTTCCATTGCTTCCATAACCTTTACTACAATTTTTATTGAGTAGGATGATCTCTAAGTGGATCTAAATAGATGATCGATGCCCACTCTTGAGAGTAGTACTGATATACTAAGGGATATTATTTATCACTATGGTGTTTCACAAGAATAACACACTCAAACTATGGTGCAATTAGTATCTCTCCATGGGTTTGTTAGAAGATATAGGTTATGGTCTTAAGGGTATAAAGGAGATAGTGGAACATCTAATTCTAAGGCTAGTGGGCATAGAGATAGTGAAAAATGATGAGTCAAATGCATTAGGGGATGTAACCCTAATCATTGACTAAGTTTATTATAAACTTTAATTTGATTATATATGATTAGTAATTTTATTCATGTTTAATTATATTTTTTAAAGGATTCACATATTATTTTTATTTCTTGTGGTTTAATTTTTGAATTTTTTGTCTTTTATTTGATTTCCATTATTTGATGGTATATGTTGTATAAATTTAATGTTTAATTGATATAATATTAGGTGTTAGATTTTATTTTGTGTTCACGTATTTTCTTTTATTAAATTTGGTTTAGTTATTGCACTTTATGCCCTTGTTTATATGTCATGTATAAAATAATTTTGTACTTTATATCATTATGCATGTATATATGAGATTAATATTTGGTAGTTTAGTTATCCTAGATGCTAAAAAAGGATTTCCCCACCCATTTGGAAATATGAAGCTACTATAATCATGTGAAGCTAGTCAGTTGACCTTTTATGCAACACTCCAAGAGAGATCATTTTCTTATTAATGTTTTAAACCTATAATTTTCCTTGATCTGTAGATACTTCATCCACCTTTGCTATCCATAATTTTTTAGGAGAAGATAGTAATTATTCCTACATAATATTTTTACTTATCATTCACAAATATGTCTTCTCTATGTTCTCTTCTTATAAGAACTCAACTAACTATTTGTTAATAAATTGGAACATCTTATAATATATCAGTATTAGTAGAATGTGAACTAAATGGTCTTATTATAGCAACATCATCCTTATAATATATTATTATTTTTAAATTTAAATAATTTAGGCATTTATGTTTGTGGTTGATTTTGTTGATTCTTGTTAAAAAATTCAACAACCCTTTGGATAAAAGGGATATTTCTATATGGATTCCCTTTTTGATGAATTCATTGAAGGTGGTAGCATAATGGAATTGTAAGTGAAAATCTCTTTATTGGTTAAATTTGGTGGTAAAAATGTTAACCAATTGTTTCTCAATAATGGAAAAACAAAACCTACTTGTTAAACTTATCCAACATTATAGGAATGAAAATAAAATTTCTCCATTTTGATGTTTATCATTGCACAAGTCCATCATTATGATCTTATGTTCTGTATTTTAGGATAAATTATTTACAAAAATTTCTAATACCTCTAAAAATGTGGTGATGGAATCTTTAGGAGGATGCATGGACCATTCTAAGGCCTGGCCACCTAGGCTACAAGGGAATAGTCTAAGAAAAAATATGTCACTATAGGCCACTTCATAGAATGACATAAAGAAATCTTGCACATTTTCTCCAAAGTAACCCTTTACCTTGTATTTTTTGAACTTTTATGGTTCAAAGCATTGAGGAGAATGTATTCTTATCATGTCTTGATCAAAAGGTTAAGGGCATAACTCCTCAAAATTGTACTTCTTATTTTTTTTCCCATATTATTGTAATCATTAGAGGGTATTATTTGTGGCTTGGCATTCTTCATAAAATGACATTCCCTTGAGTGGTGTGGATGTTGGTAAGATAAATTTATATTTTGATGGCACATAGGTCTCATTTACATCAAATTAATAATTCTTGGATAGTTAATTATTGGATTTGCACTAATGTTGTGAAGGATTTGATATATAAGGATTAACATGGGAAGTTAAATTTGCCAAATATTTTATTAACTATTAGATTTTATCAAATACAACATGTTTTTGGTCTTGGTGGATTTATTTATCTAGAACTAATTTCCCTTTGATGATATTGACATGGGACACATGAAGATTGGGGTTCTCATTGGTTGATTTTAAGTTGGATTTGTTTTGGCTAATGGGGTTTATAGAAGTGGCTTGGTCTAAGTTTGGGAGAGTTTGGTCCTTCCTACTTATGATATGACTCATATTTTTAGGATTAAATTATGAAGGTAGTCTGGCTCCTATGTCTATGAGTTGTAGAAGGATGTCATCCTTATTCTCAAATATATATGAGTCAACTTAGGAAAGTACTTGTATAGATTTAAACACATAATTTGATTCATATTTACTCACTTTTATTGATTAAGATATCATTATCATCATATTAAATGTAATTTTAATGAGTTTTATTTATTATTTATAAGGTCTATCAAAATTAAATGGGTTTTGATCAAAGGGGTTTTCCATGTTAGTTTCTTGATTTAACCTTATTTGAAACTCATTATAAGTGTCATAGGATAATATCAATTTTTTTTTAGGTAGGTTTGATTTGGGAATGACTTTTTTTTATTATGGTTTCACATAAGAGGAAGATAATAACACACACATAATTACAAGCCTGCATTAATCAAGTGGGAATGTAGTAGTCACCCACATAAAATACATCCAAGTTATGTTGTGGGACACATTTGAGAATGTTTTTTTCTTGATAAAATTACCTGATAAAAATGAAAGTATTCTCACTCTAAGTTTACATAAGCTTATCTAGGTAAGTCCTAATTATACCTTGTGCTACATGAAGCCCAATTTTGTGAAACAAGGCTGTCATCTAAGCCCTAGGTATTAGTGGTAAACCACCTCACTTGATGGAAACTAGGTAAGATTGAATTTCCACTTAGTCAATTAAAATTTCCACACCAAGGAATGTTAGAGTAAATTAAAAGACAAGCTTTGGTTAATTATTGGTGATGAAATCCAAGTTGATAAATCTTTAAGAAAGATAAAATTAAAAGTCAAATGGTTTATTATTTCCAATATTAGTTTTCAATGCAAAGAAAGAGCATATATAATTGAATTTGGGGAGATACAAGTAGTTGAGTCATTTTTATTATTAAAATAACCTTTTAGTGAAAGATAAGAGCATACACAAACTTAGTTACACAAAAAAGTACAAAAAATATAAACAAATAAAGAAAAAAATGATTGATTTAACACTAATGATTAGATGTTTCATATTTAAATCCTTTGACAAGTGGGGTAGTTTGAGTTTTGATCTTTGATAAATGATTCCTAAAAGTTTAAAAAATAGAAAATCCAAAAATATAAATGTTAAAATATAGAATGAAAATGTTGTTTGTCATAAAATAAGCATTGATTAATAATAAAAAAATGTTGAATAGTAGAATAATTTAGAAAAAGAGAAATAGATTACATGATAAAAATATGGTGTAAGCACAAGAGATGGGATTCAATTAATGACTATCATTACCTTTGTGTTTAGGCATTCATTCATAGACACACTTTTATCACACACTCAAATTTGATGCACTTAACACATTTTCGTTACATTCATCTTTAAATTATTATACAAAATAAAAAATCACACTCACACTCTTACACATGCCTTCATAGGATTATTACATTACTTGGAGGAGTTTTAGACTCTCATATAGTTCTTCCTAAATTGATACAACTTTTTTCTACTCTTAAAGAGCTATGATATTCTTATATCATCACTCCTCCCTTAAAAAAGATCCTTATTTCTCTAAATATAATATTCCTCTTGACACACAATACTTCATGGGGTATGTCTTAAACTTCCATAAATTCAATATAATGTACAATAGTTTTGCATTGTTAGGACCCTAACTCTAATGTAATGGAGTTTCCATGCCAACCTGATATCCACCTCAGTGAGTCTAGATATTTTATCAAGAAGATATCCTAATGTTTTTGATAGCCAACCAGAGGATGTAGCATAAAACATGCACCAGTTTGTTGATGGCTAACCATATCCTAGATAATCAAGACATCAATAAAGATATAAAGAAACGTGGAAAGTGGAGTGTAACAATTGTGGCATCATGGAGCTAGTGGTTATGATGATGAAACTCCAACTCAGTGCTCATCATGTAGATTCTACCATGGAAAAGATGATCTTGAAGGCCTATATAAAGATCTTGAAACAAATAATGAAGAAGGTTAGATAATTATAGTAAAGATCTAGTAGAATGACTTTGAAACCATGATTTATAAAGTTTTTTCTAGCTACCATTGAAGCTTAAATATATAATGGTGGTCATTATGGCTCTAATTATATGTGCCCAATCTCATTTGTGAGCCTCTGGGTTGTTAGTAGTATGACTTTGAATGTAAACTCTTACTCTAGAATTTGAAGAAAGAGAAATGGTATTGCCTTAAAATGTAATTGAGTTTGTCTAGTTTACATGTCTTGTAATATTTCTATGGGATACAAGAATTTGTGTGATGTTGCACTTTTGATTAATTATGTGAAATAAAGTTCATGTATTTTTATGGTTTTGTTATTTTAATAGAGTCTTATATTTTTTATGATGTCATCATCATCCTACTTTCAAATTGAGTATAGGTCTTCACCCATGAACCCAACCCTTATTTAATTTTCTTCCATTTAGTATGGAGAATAAGTTGAATCAAATTAGCCTTTTAAATCACTTATTACCTATATAACCTCTAACTTACCCTAAGAAAGGATTGTGCCTATGGGTTTACCCTAGATTTAAGTTTATTATGCATTAATTAAGCCCCTTAATGAATCATCATGTCATAGCACAACTAGCCCAATGTAAGCCCCAGTTCCTTCTCAGTTGTTCTTTGATTGAGTGCATGAGTCTTGTGTCTTTCTATCACAACCAAGTGTTTAAATGTTGAGTGTAAAAGTATTTATCCCATGCTTTCACTTATTTATAGAAAAACACCGCTAGACTTTAACAACAATTTTATTCCATTTTCAGGACTCATGTTGAATTTTTTTGCTATGATGGTGTGACAAAATGATGTAATGGATTTCTCTTGAGAATATTGGATGGTGGCTACACTAAGTGGAAAATAGTTTTACACAGAAGCATCCAACCTACAAAGTACAAAAGCCAAGAAAATGGGTTCAAGATAACCTATATGGTGATTTATATGAGATCCTTTTTTATGAGCTACTTGTGCATGTGTACAAGTGGTTGGCTATAAATTCAACCCATAGGAGAAGAAACTATAGATAGTGCTAGAGTGGAAAAAAGAGTACCTAAAGAGGCTTTAGACCCTAGATATTATTTGGACTAGAGTGATAGATAAATGGTGGCAAGGATCTCTAAATAGCTAAGTTCTTGAGTTCACACTATCAACTTATCCATGTCATGAGGAAGTAGAGTACTAGTTTTTATGTGACCCTAAAGGCACATTAATGAAGGAGTTTGGCACAGAGCTCAAAAAGCTAATGGTTGATTATTTTTTAAAGATTTGGTGATGGAAGGCTAAAATCATTTTGAATATGAGTAACATAAAAAGGAATATGTGGATGTGTAGGTAAGGCATGATGGAAGGGGATGAACCAGTTGACACCTAAGATATCAAAAGACAATACTATAATAAGAGATCACATGAATAATGGAGGATATGGAACTTGAAAGTGCTAAGATGACCTATAGTGAATAGGAAAGGCATGGGGAAGGACCACAATAGAACTTTAAAATGAGTGTACCAATATAACTAATGTTATCAATACAACATGAGAAATAACCCACAAGAAGTGGTCTAATTCCAAAAATAAGTATCAAAACATTGATGACATCAATTATGCTAGTAGGAATGATAGGACTCATGCTTATGTCTAGGACTAGAGGTGTTATAGGACCTATTCTAGGAGGATAGTCATTAGGGGGACAAGTACCATAAGTACCAGTTACACCCTTACAATAGATATACTATGAAATGGATATGCAAATCCTAGAGTATCATGGCATGAAATTTTTTATAGAAAATGTGTTGAAGGGTGAATTATAATGGTGTGCATGAGGCATAACCCAGTCAGAGTGCAAGGCTACTCAATTTGTAACCATTTTACTTAATCATGCCCATACCATATGATTCATATTTCAAAACTCTCCTATCAATGATACCATATGATATTAAACCTTCCCAAAATACATAGTGGTTAGTTAAGAGGTGACTTATGCCATTCTAAAGAGTGTTTTCTAGGAAGACTTTTACAAACCCTCAGGAAGTTCTTGAAGCTATGTTGAGAGTTGAGGTAGTCAAAATTATAGTAACCAAAATTATCCTATTTATAGAGGTGTAAATTACATCCATGGCATTCTAGATTGAAAATATTATCACCAAATATACAAATGATGATCAAAGTGGACTATGGTATACCAACCATAAAGTAGAAGGCCATAATAAAACTAACTTCCCTTAGAAGAATGTACATGTTCTACTTCTAAGCTGTAAAGTCTATCAAGAATTTTATGACATGCAAAACTACACATTATTTCAATGTGCTAGCCAAGTCAACACAACCATCTATTGTCATTTATGTGATGCCCACACCCTTAACACTACTTACTACTAGGGGATTGATGAAATATGCAAAAACATGGAAAGGGGAATGTGATAGAATATAACAACATTCAGAAGGAAAGAAACCCAAGGGAATGATGGCCATGGCCAATATAATGCAAGTTTTGGGATGCATCAAGGTGCTAGAGATTGAGATAAAGGATGTGATCATGGAAGGTTCCCATCATGATCATGTTATAATTGTGACTCAATAGATCGTTATCAACATGACTTCCATACACATCCCACTTTCGGGTATTGTTGATGGTCCCATAAGGTCAAATAATGACCTAACCTTTACATAACATTTACCCAAAGAAGGCCTACTATAGACAAAGGTGCAAGGATGATTAAACATGAGTCGTAGACATAAAAATAGACCCCAAAAGTTCATCCTACACACACACACTAGAAGTCAAGGTGCAGGAAATTACTCATATTGGATTTACCACTCAGCTGCCAATTGTGTCGGTACTTAAGTTATGCCTCAATTATATGGATAAGTATAAAAATGAATGCATAACATGGCCTAAACTAAAATATGCCCCTTATCTAGACCAAATATGATATAATTACATACTACAACATGTTATGATCATAATCCAATACTTGTAAGGGGAGATCCAATTAGTGAGGGACATAAAAGCTCAGACTACCACTGCTTAAAAGAAGCAAGATAGCCAAGAGGTTGAAGTAAAATAATTAACTGAGATCCTTTGCCTCTTATAGATTAAGGGAATGTTTCCCCTATTGAAGAACTTAATCCTAGAATATGTAGGTAAAAATAAATTAGAGGTGGCTATACCACATGAGGAGAGGGCACAAGAAGTTTGATGCACTCAAAATGCTAAATATTATCAATAACTTCTAGTAGATTCCACTATTGATGGTTGGTATATCTATAAGGTTCTTGTAGAAATAGGTGCTAAGGTCAACATATTAATAAAGACTACTTGATAGAAAATAGGTATCCCAACCTTGAGACCTTCCCCTCATGTTCTCTTCATGACCAATAAGACCTAGGCAAAACCTATTAGAATTATGAAAAGCACAGTTATAAATATCATGGGTACCAAATTATGGGATAACTTTGAAGTCATAGAGTTATTAGATAAGGACAAATACCTTGTGTTTTTGATAAGGCCATAGTGTTATGAAAGTAACACAAATATGTTCTTTAAAAAGAGCTACATGACCTTTGAGAATGGAAATGAGAGAGTAGTCATATCTATTTCAACTGACTAAGGACCCCCTATGTTGAGAGCATAGATATTGAAGATGAAATCAACCACATCTATAACATCATAGAACAAGTCACCAAGACCCTAGAGCCAAATAATCAAGAAATCCTCTCTTGGTAGGATGGAAAATAAGCCTCAGACACTATAAATGTTGCTTATCACTGATGGGTCAAGGAATCATATGAGATAATTGGTTGATAGTGCCGATTAATACAAGCAAAAACACCAAAACTAGTAAAGATAAGCTAGATACAAATTTATCTCACTCCAAAAAAATGGATTCCTTACACCAAGACAAGGGTAAAAATAATGTTCCACATCAGTAGGGGCAAGTTTTTTACACTCCCAAGGTATGAAGGAAGTAATCATGTATAATACTATGTCCATGACATTGAGTCATGTGTACAAAAGGAGGTGGATAGAATGGGTGCATTAGTATACACATTGAAAATCACTACCACACATTGGTAAGTAGCATATAATCCTATCTTGCCAACTTGGTTGGATGTAAAGGAAGTTATTTTCACTAGATTTAGAAAAAGCAATGAAAACTTAGACATTTTAGCATACTCTAGTGACTCTGACCCCATAATACAAGTATGACTTTTCAAAGAAATATGGACTATTTGTGTTGAAAATTCCCCATGAAATATATACATTCATGCCTTATACATAACATTAAATACTTGAGTATGGGCATGGTACATAGTAAATGAGATGCACCATGAAACAATAGACTTGATTTGTTCATACCTTTTCCTTTTGTTCATGAAATCTTGAACTAATTGAGCCATTACAAATAGTTAAAAGGTAAGTGTTTGAGGACACTAGTATATTTGAATAATGATTAAGGGAAATGTTTGGTGAAAAAGGGTTAGAACTCCTAACCTTCTTCAAATAGCAAATTCTAAACAATTACTCTAGTGTTAAAGTCGGTGACACTTAGAAAGCACGCAACTGGAAGAATTTGGTAGGGTGAAATAAATTAGTGTGACAAATTAAGGATGACACCCTATAAGAAGAAGAGCCTACACATATTTAGGTAGAGAAAACTGAAGGCCATATAAAATTCATGGATTCACACTAGGAAAACCATGAACCTTATCAATCACTATTAAAAACTAGCAAGGTAGATATCAGCTCAGAGGGAGAACCCAAAATTACCACTCTAGACACCTATTGGTCTAACATAGAATTGGTGTGTATTTTTGATCTATCAAAATAATTCCAATACCTGTTCTTGTATAACTATAAGGATATGAAATTCATCCACCCATTCATTGGGAAGATGACCATCAAACTAGTCGATAGTGCAAGACCAGTCAAAAAGTAGCCCTATAAAATGAACCCAAATCTTTGCACCAAGGTCAAAATTAAGATTGATGACATGATATCCACATGAGTTATCTACCTATTATAAGATTATAAATGGTTCAGTCCTATGTTCATAAACATAAACAATTATGGGCACATTTGAATTTGTGTTGACTATAGGATGTTGAATGTTGCCTACATGACCGACCCCTTCCCAACTCCATTCACGAATGAAGTATTAAATGGAATTATAGGTTATGAAATATAAAAATTTAATAATGGATTTTTAGGTTACCATTAAGTCTATATTGAGGATGAGGACAAGCCAAAAGCCACCTTTGTGACTGAGTGTGGATGTTTCACATATAACATGATGCCCTTTGGGATGAAGAATATGCCAGTAGTTTTCTCTTAGGTGGTGATCACTACATTCAAAGACTTTATTTAAAAGTTACTCCAAGTGTATTTAGATGATTAGAAAATGTATAGGTTGGTAAAATATCACTATGATAATTCACACCTAATGTTTAGAAGGTGTCAACACTTATAAATCTCTTTAAATCTCAAGAAGTGTATTTTTATGACACAATTTGGCACATTGCTTAGGCACATCATCTAGAAGGTGATGTTCTCATTGATTCATCCAAACTTAAAATCATCCTTTAACTTTAAACATCTTCAATGCAAAAATACATCTATGCCTTTCTTGGATATTATAGATATTATAGGAAGCTCATAAGGAATTATGCCAAGATTGTGGTACCATTAGAGGAACTATTGCAGAAGGATGACCCATTCTATTGGGGCACAATGAAAGAGGATTATTTTAATACCCTAAAGCTAAAGTTGGTAAGTTTACTAACACTATAATTTATTGAATGGATAAATCCCTTCCATGTCTACATCAATGCCTCTGGTACCATAATTGGCACCATTATTGCAAGACTAGGTGAAGGTAAAATATTTCATACTATTTATTTTGCAAGTAAGAAATTGACCAAGTAAAAAAAAAATTACACCATGACTAAGTGTGAGGTTATTTTTGTAGACACCTAAAATTGGCCACTAATGACCTTTAACTAGGATTTTAACCAATTTATATCAAAATGCACAATTTGGCCTAAAAACACTAAAATGCATTAAAAAGCTCTGAACTTGTCATATACAAGTGTCGATTTTGGATAGAGTATCATTAAATGGGGAAATAAATTTTATGAAGCATCTAACTTTGATCAGATCATTTCACGTCAAAATGACATTTTTGCACCTAGGTGCTCTGGAATCTCTTTTCTACCAAATTTCTTGCATAAGATATGTGCCTTTTTTAATGTGTGTTAGAAACATCCTAAATGGGATAAAGGACCCAACACATCTAAAATCACATCTTAATTATAATCCAATCAAATTTTGAGCCAATAATATGACATTCTGACCAATTTGATTAATTTGTGCACCAATTGCCAAGATTTGCACCAAAGTTGACTAATCGTGTTTAAGGATAGTTAATTAGAATTAAAATCTTAAGTTAATTTACCATGGAACTTGTTAAATATTTACTTTTGGAAAATTGTATTGAATAACTCCATCATTAAGTGACATCATTTCTTGAAAAGACATCCCTAGGCCATAAATGCATAAAATATCTCATCAGGCCCTCCCATGCCTCATTAAGACTTTCCATGCCTCTCTATCCCAAATATTTATGAAGGAATTTATTGATTTTTGCCTCAAAAATTTAATGGATTCTTAGCCACACATCTTTGTCTTGAGATGGATGGTTCAAGTTCATTCTGATCATTTTGAAAAATCTATAAATAAGAGGCCTTTCCTATTGAATTTTAAGCTCTTACAAGCCAAAGTTACCATGCACAAATAGCCTCAAAACACATCTTGATGTAGTGTTATTATGCCCAAATATTGAGCCAAATCCATCACAAGCCAAAGGTGGCAAGAGGAATTGAAGGTAACCACACTCAATTGAAGAAGATCTCTTAAATCAAAAGCCAAGCAAGCCAAAGAAGGAGCCTTTTAGAGAAATCAAGGATTTGGTAAGAAATTTGTGTTTTTGTGCACACATTTCTCATTTATTTCCATTTCTATTTGTGTTTTAAAATATTTTTCCCTCACTAAGCTTCCCCTAGTGACCAGGCCTAGAGATGTTATGCTAGTTAGTATGTTTCTTTCATTTTGTTTTAATTTTGGAACTAACATGATACTAACCATCCTCTCTTGAGTCAAATTCCTAGTCTACATAATGGCATGTCGAGTGGGATTCTAGCCTCAAATTTTTTTTCATAAATAACCTAAAATAAAACTACTAACCATTGTCATGCAAGATCTTGGAATAGAGAAGCAAAGAAGGTAAAAATTTGGCCAAAAGTTTATTTTTATGGAAGTCATGGTTTTGTCACTATGGAGTCATGAGTTTGTCCTCTAGACCCCAATCCCACCACTAGCACAATCATGGTTTTGTCATTCCATGTTATGATATTGTGTTTTTGTCTTAACCTTTGTCTCTGTTTGTTGGTCCAGTTGTGATATTACAATCCCATTATTCACTAATAGCGATATTGTAGTCTTGTAACTTCTAAGTTGTGATATTGCAATACTACTATTTGTTATTAGAGATTATGTTTATATAAGTCATTATATGGTATCTAAACTAATATCAATTAACCTATATCATTAGGTTTGAGTGACAATACTATAACTCTCTCAGTTGTGGGATTGTGAGCCTGACTAGCAAGAATGTATACCCAACTTGTGGGATTGTGAACCTGAATAGCAGGATTGTTAAACTGAGTAGTAATATTATGTTTTATGTTAATATAATTTGAATATAAATGTTTTATATATAAATTATGGTTTTTTAGAGTCATGGAATTACTCTATGGAGTAGTGGGATTAACTGTGTGAAAATCAAGAGGTTTTTTTGCAAAGTTATTTATTCAAGCTCATAAGTGCTTCAATGTAGGCAGTCCTAATCTTGTTTTTATAGGTTGAAAGGCTAGTTTAGAATATTAATTTTTGTGTTTTTAACTAGTTATAAACTTCAATTTGGTGTTTTAAAATAACTTGGTTAAAATCATACACACTTTAGTTTTTGTGCCTAAAACAAATTTTGGACATGCTAAGTTTTGAACACTTCAAACTTTGGGTGAAAATGAACTTAGGTGCTTATTATTTAATTTAGTATTTTTAGTGAAATCTTTACAAGTTTTTAAATATTAAAGCCAAGGGGATAAAATAACACCACCACACTTTTCAATTAAGTGCTTTAAAATTGAACACATTTTTAAAGTTTATATTCAGTAGATAATTACTTAATTAGTTTTGTTTGCAAAAAAGAAAGATCATGCATGTATGCTCTCCCATCTATCCCCTTTAAGGAAATTTTGTGATCAAAAGTGTTATCTTTATTCTAAAGTACCTTAGTCTAAAGGCATAAAAGAGAAGTTTTCAAGGCTCTCCCTAAGACCCGTATGGCTTGGATGACCTAGAAACAACCTTTAAATCTCTTTTACTTGTCATTTATTTCATGCATCTTGGATTATGAGGGGGAATTCATTACCTCCCATGAGTTCTTTAGGGAAGCCTTGACCTAGGAATTCATCTCCCAACATTGTATTCAACCCCTATTCATGAAAGGTATATAAATTGGGATCACCCCACTAGGATTGAACATTTGAGAAGATAAACCTTCTCTTAGCACTGGGGCTAAGCCCAAGGCATATGAGCACATTGAAGATTACACTACACTGAGTAAATGATGGATGTAGTGGTTGTAAAAATGGCTAAACCTTTTTACAAAAGCCAAGTGTCATAGACCTAATTGATGTGTTTCTTGTCCTTTTTGCTATTGTGAAATTTGGTAGACATGGGATCCATCTAGAATGTTCAAAACTTGCTAGTTAGTTAACCCCACTTTGCCATACCTTGTCAGTTTAGGATTTAAGATGATTAGTTAGTTAATTTGTCTTTGTCTTAGATTACTTGGTTTTTGAGTAGAGTCAAAACTTGGTGTTAACAAAAATGACATAACTAAACACATTATCCCTAAATTTATTTAAACATGGAGGCATTATGTTTCCCAAGTAAAAAAACCATCTTTTTCCTTATTCGAAGTCATCATCATACACTTTGTGTCATATCCTTCATTTTTAGTGTAGTTATATTTCCCATTTTAGTCTAGAATTTTTACCACATTTTTTAAAAGTCTCACATTGATAGTTTAAATTCAAAATTGGAATCTTCCAAGTTTTAAAGGTTGATGTGTTAAACTGGGTTTGCCACTTTGCATTTTACTTATTTTAAATTGAGTTCAATTCCTAATTTGAATTGAGGGACATTTTTAGACTCAACATCATTATCATCATTTGGTAGGACTCAAGTCATCTTATGTATCATGCACACTTTGAGTCCTAAAACTCATTTTTATACCATCCATCCTATTTCACCTTTTGTCTTAAATTCCATTTGATATCACACTTTTGCCTTAAAATTTTTTCCAACTTTGTGTGTGGGTATTATTTGGGCTAAGGAGACTAGTGTTACACTACCAAAATTATGTTGAAACAATTTTTGCCTTAAAGTCTTGAAAAAAAATTGCCACATCTTTTGAGTAGTTTAGCATTATTATGCTACTTAAATTATTTTGAGACTTTTTTCATAGACCTCTTTACATAAGAATCCTAGTTCTTCCAAATTCAAACCATTTCGAGTTTCCTTTGATATAATTTACCTATCATAGTTATGCCATTCACCTTTGTCTAGCTTATCATTCAAAAGAGCCTAGTTTGAGCTATTATTTAGGATAAAATAAGTTATCTCCAATTACCTTTTGTTTCATACCTCATAATTTTTGATCAAGTTTATGTCCAAGATTAAAATGCATAGTTTTTGTTAGAAGTCTTTCAAATTTGTTAGATTAAATATTTCATCTTTTAAAGTTTAGCTTTTGACATAATTTGGCCAAGAGTCCTAGAAGATGCTTTGTTTGAGCCTAGATTTTGACATCGTGTTTGGCCAAAAGACCTAGCAACTTTTATTTTTCTTGGATTAGATTGATTTGAAACACTTTGACATAAAATTTGGCATTTTAATTTATGGTCTTATTACTTGACCTTTTTTATGAGATGTGTAAATGTTAGATACTTTACATTAGCTTATTTTATCATAGGTCATTACATCAACCTTTTTGGATATATATATCCATCCTTTTGACCTAGGTTAGACTAAGTTTGAACCTTTTTTTAGACATTACCTTTTTAGAGTTTATATAAATCTATTTCATTTTATTGTGAAACATTTAATATGGATACCAACATGTTTTCCTACACTCATAGTGGCCTCATGTACAATCTAGGAGTTAGTAATATGGTTTCATAAAAAGAAATAGTTCAATACCTCTATGTGGATAATGTTGCTTATGAAATGAATCCCTATTTATATTATAACACTCAAATAGGGGAACAAAACCAAGACACCTTAACTCATTACTTCGTAAACATGCCTCCCTACTCAGAGCAAGATCAATAACAAACCAAATAATATCTAGTCTTGGTACATATGGTTGAGGAACTAGTTCCTCAACAATCGTAATATGTTATTACACCATCTATATATGATCCTTATTTATTTGAGCATCACTTGTGGGAAAAAAGGATGAAATATTGGTTAGATCTATAGAAGTAGGAGCAAAATTTCCAGTATACTTCCCTCATGAGAATTTATCAAACCTAGTAAGAATGCATCATAACATAATTTATAATCAATAGGATTCTTCTATAAATCCTTTAACTCTAGTCCAAATGCCATATCAATACCCTAATATGATTTTCAAAGGCAAGGACCTCATGAAAGATCACTTTGTAAAAATGTAGATAGCATATCAAACGCACTTGAACATAGTGTGTAATTTTAACCAGATGACCATGTCTAATAAACCTCTCATAGATCTAGTTCCTTCAGTAAGAGTGTTAATAGAGCTGACTGGTCAAGAAAATTAAGGTGTAGACCCATTTACATAGAAAATTTAAGTCAACAACTTATTTCATACCCCAATCATGAAAGAAGTGTCTTCTACTTCTACACAAAACATTGAGCAAGACATAATGGACAATGTGTAAGCAATGTCCAATCTGAACCAAAGTGGTGTAAATACCCTAACAACTAATACACAAACAAGTGTACCTTTATTTAAAACCATGAGTGGTTCTCCAAATCAGGGATTAGGAGTTTCTATGTCCCAACCTCAACCAACAAATACTACTAATCCTCAACCAACCACTTATTCAAATGCTCAACCAATAAGATTAGGCAATCAACTAGAAACTCATACCGTGCCTTCACAATAGAACATGACAAATATTACTCAATAAGAAACAAGTAATATTCCAAAATAGTAGTCACAATCCAACATACCAATGCACTAGAGATAAAATATATTGCCACCTCAATGGGGGGAAACTAATGTTCCACCTCACCAAATAGATGTTAACATACCTTTTACTTCATAGACCAATATACCAATCCAAATCCAAATGATGTCTAATCGATAGCATACGAATATTGGCTAGAGATAAATGTTAAATCTTCTATAAGAATCAACTTCCCAATAAATATTCATGAAACCTAGAGGTTCCCATGTTCTACAAGTACTAATTGGGTAACCTTTACCTTTTGTACAAAGTGTACCATTAGTTCAATGACAAGGTCTTGGTTCACAAGTACCCCTCAACAAAAAGGTTTGATTAGTTAGCAATAGGTCCCTATTCAACCCCATCAAGCATAGTATAGACATATTCCCCCATCCCAGCCTTAAAATCCCTAAAATTAGACCTACTTACCTAACCCAAACTAAAATATAATACCATAGTACATGCAATTCCAATAATTAAAACCAAATCCATGTGTGTGTATTCCTAGTCCATTCCCTACAAAAAATAATATAGCTCAGCCAATACCTACATCATACTTTGGTCAAGGTGCTTTACTTGTGACCATTCAACCATATACCCAGGCTAATATTCTACTTCAAGTCAATGTTCCTTCCAATTTCCTAGCCCAAAAATTACAATAGATGAAGGATGTAATTGATACCATCCAATCTAAGAAAAAAATAAAAATTTTAAGTTGGATGATGTGTGTTCTTATCCATTTAACATGGATTAATTGTAGATACCATTTATTCTAGGATATGAACCATCAAAATTTTATAAATACAAGGGGAAAGGGGACCCCAAGGCTCATTTGACCAAATTTTTGTTACATGCTAGCCAGTGGCATATAGTGACATTTACCTCTCGCTATTATTCCTGAGAAGTCTAGAAGGACAAGCCTTGGAGTGGTTTTTGAAGTTTCCCAAGAATTTAGTATTCAATTTTGATGATCTTTTAGATAAGTTTGTGCATCACTTTTCATACAATCTCAAACATGAGATTTCTTTGGTCGACTTGATGCAAGCCAAGTAGAAGGTTGATGAGAGTTTTATAAGTTATCTATAGTGATGGAGAGCCATTGTAAGCTGATTCACCCACAATTTACTAGATAAATAATTAGCTACTATGTTTACTAAAAAATTATATAGTGAGATATCCTATCATCTAGAACTGTAATGTGCACATACCTTTAAGGAAATCATTGATAAAGGTTTATTGATCGATTGTACCCTTATTAATAAAGGGATAATAAATCTTACCTTGTCCAATAAAAATTAAGGTACCAATCTAGGAAATGGCCAAAACTAACACCCAATCCAAGTGCAACCATCATAACTAGCATAAACCAATAGAAATGAAAGACCAAGGCAATTTAATTGTAACAAATATGTTTTTGGAAATGGAGTAAGAGAGTCACATCATATAAAAATAGTTCAAACACCATTTTATCATCCCATGCCACATATGAAAATTAATCTTAACCCAAAAAAAATCATCAAACATAGCAATCATAACAACCCAGGCTCGCACAACAAATGCAACAACATTTACCATTGCAAGCCCCTCTTCCAAGAAGAATAGTGCCTACTCATCATGTTTTTAGTGACCTTGGAGATCCAATTGAATCTATGTTTTCAAATCTTGCCACCACTAATCTGATTAGTTAGCCTATATCAAAACATTATCCTCAGGGCATCCCTTATCCTGATTGGTACCACCAAAATGAAATCTATCAATATCATTAGGTTAATAGACATAATTTATGCCATTGTGTACAAATTAAACATTTTATTGAGAACATGTTAGATAATGGAGAGATAACATTGGATGGTGATGATTCTACTTCCAATCAAACCCTTGGAATCTATCAGAACCCCTTTCCCCAATATAACAACCAACTATAACAATAATAACAATAGTAATAATGGATAGTACAACACCAACAACAACAATTTCAACAATAAAGGATGAACCATTAGAATCAATAATATTAGAAGCAAAAATGTCCAAACAATGGATGGAACTAAGGCCAAAATGTAAACAACCAATAAACCTACCATGTATTTATACATGACTACAATAGGGTTATAGATCATATTTTAGGAGGTCTCACTAACAACATATTCATCAATCTAAGACCAAATACTAGTCAATCATGACCTTTGCTAAACAATGATAATCCACCAAATCACTTTGACAATCCTTCCTTTACTTGGAACCACATATAGGCATACCAACAAGTAAGGATTACTAATTTTGGACCCTATATCAATAACTTGTTACCTTGTGACCATGCACAAGTACACCAATAACATAGACTTATGATATTTGGTCCCCCACCATCACCAACATTTGTTCATAATCATGGTCCTATGTTTAATCCTAATTATGAAATCACAAATTGAAGGTTTAATGTTACCATACCAAGACCATAGCCATTTTCCACTTTAACCATCACCCAACCAACCATTTATTCTCATAATAAGCCATTTAACACTTACTAAGAGAAGAAATTTGACATTATGGAATAATTCCAAAAGATACCTACACAAATCTACATCTTAGATTTGTTATGTACATCAATAATCCACAAAGATATTTTGAATGAGTTTCTTAGCCAATCTACCATTTCTAATGACATACCCTCTAAGAAATTCTAAGATTTGGTTGGACATCTATCTCTAACCCAACAAATCACATTTAATCAAAGCGATATGTCATTCCTTAGCCCACTACATAATAATCCATTGTACATTGAAGTTTTCATAAAGAGGCACAAAGTGAAATGTGTCCTTGTAAACAATGGATCAGGTCTAAACATAATGTCTCTAAATCTCATCAAGATTCTTAGGTATATTATGGTAGATCTTCAGGCAAAGATAATAAGCATCAAAGCTTATAATAATTAAGAATGAGAATCACAAGTCACCATATGTTTGCTAGTTATCCTTAGGCCCTTAACCCATAATACACTTTGCCATGTGCTAGATATTTATTTTTTATATAATATGCTTTTGGGTAGAACTTGGTTACATGAAATTCATGGTGTCCCATCAATGTTGTACCAATGTATCATGTTTTTCCATTTAAGGATGGAATTTTGTATAATAGGACATTTGCATTCATATGAGCACTATAAACACCTAAAGCCTAAGTTCAAGAGTTATAACTATCATTTTAAAATTAATCTAGTGGTGAAAAAAGGTAAGGGAAAATCAATACTCCTTGATTCACCCAAGGACAAAATGCATTTATCCTAATACCCTTGATTCCCTTTCCCACATATCACCTCCTAAAATATCCAATCATTATACCATTTCATCCAATGGCCTAGGAGAGTATTTAAACTATGATATATTTCATATTACAAACCTTCCAAAGAAACCAAAGTCCTTTTGAAGACCTGAATCCAAGCCACTTCATCTAGAATGGAAACAAAAGAGAAAAGGTAAAATACTTGTCACATTTGTACCAACATCTATCCTAGAAAAGGACCCTCTTAAGGGAGATTAATCATGGCTATACAATGACAAGCAGGTTGATTGTTATGAGAATTCCAAGTATCCTATTCCTAATAAGATCATGAAGAGTCATGACTATCAAGGAAGAGGACTCAGGCCAAATCAACAAGGAGCACTCAAACCAATTTCCATGACCAAATACAAAATACCCTATGGAATTGGATTTAAACTACCTAGGATTGACCCCCTATACCTTACTCATGTTCCATCTCTATCAACTAGTGATGAGGATGCTGACAATAAAGCAAAGTCTGATCATAGCCTTTTTGATGACCTAGCTGAGACCAACCTATTTGACACTCATTCTATTTATACCCTTAGGCTAGTCATTCATCACAATTGACTCCCATTATATTATCCCTAGTTGATAGACTAGGACTAACAATAGTTTAATGTGTCATTTAATGAGTTTTAAAATGATGAGTCTTTATGTGATTTTGCCAGCCTTAGAGATAGTCTTTTGTTGAGGGACCATAAATCAAGGTTCTTAATCAAGTTAGATCTTGAAGCCTTTTTGGAGAGTGGATGAACACCTTTAGGCAAAAGAAAATAATTAAAACATTAAGGTATCAAAGTGAAAACCTCTTTGAGGCACTTTTTGTATAGGGTAAAAGTAAATAAAAAGGCTAGTCTAGTGGTGAAAACCTATTTCAAGCGCCATAAGATAGGGGTGTTTAGCCTTCTTCAACCATAGCTTAGGAAACCACCAATGACAAAATTGTCTATGAGTCTAAGCTCAGTTTTGAAGAACAAAAAGTGTTTGATCATATCCTTTAGGACTTTCCAAGAGTTTTTGTTATATGTCCAAACCTACCATCTAGAGACTCTAAATCATTATGCTTAGAGGAACTTGAAAAGCTAGTCCTAACAGAAGACTCTAATGTTTCCAACTAGTTCAAATCTTTTCCCACCATCCTTGAAGATAGTTTGACCCTTATAATGGAAGCTACAACATAGGTTAACATCAAGTCCATATATGACCCAAAATGGATCAAGC
Source organism: Torreya grandis (assembly GCA_037957365.1). Lineage (NCBI taxonomy): Eukaryota > Viridiplantae > Streptophyta > Pinopsida > Cupressales > Taxaceae > Torreya > Torreya grandis. The sequence goes on from JARHVA010007046.1 coordinate 254,906, forward strand.
TAGGCACTTCCCTTATTGAGGAGCGTGAATTCCTTACATCCCTTTTGAGGGAATTTGTAGATATATTTGCATGGGCATATTTTGGCATACCAGGTTTGGACCCCACCTTGATTCTCCACCACCTTGTGGTCAATTCTAATTACAAACCAATAAAATAAAAGTTACATAAGATGCCTCCTCACATTATTGTATTAGTGAAGAAAGAGTTGTAAAAAGTCTTAGAAGTGGGATGTACTGATTGATCAACTATTTAGAGTGGATGTCTAATGTTGTGCCAGTTATCAAAAAGTTATAAGGGATCAAAATTTGTATTGATTTCCATGATATAAATAAATATTACCCTAAGGAATACTTTTCATTACCAAACATTGACATAATTGTCAACTCCATAGTAGGTTATGAAATGTTTTCATTATTGGATGGATTTTTGAGGTACAACCAGATCAAGATAGCACTAGAAGACCAACATAATAAAGTGTTCACCACTCCATGGGGAACATTCTATTATTAGGTTATGCCATTTGGTCTTAATAATTTAGGGGCCACCTATCAAAGAGCCATAACCATCATATTTCATGATATGATGCATGACATTGTTGAAGACTATGTCAACAACATTCTTGGCAAATAAAATACCAAGGCCAATGATCTGGCTGTGCTACATAGAATATTTGAAAGACTACATGAGTACAAAGTCAAACTTAATCCTAATAAGTGTGTCTTTATATTCACACCAAAAAAAAATTTAGGCTTCATTATGTCTTGTCAAGGTATTAAAATTGATCCAGCCAAAGTCCAAGCCAAAATAGAGATGAAACCACTAACTAATTTGAAGTAGCTCCACAATTTTTAGGGAAAAATATAGTATATTTAATGCTTAATATCATAATTATCTAAAAAATTCCATCCTTTTATTCATATTTTAAATAAATGAATCATAATTCACTGGGATGATCACTACCAGATAGCGTTTTAACAACTAAAGGACTATCTAGCAAATCCACCTATTTTGTTGCCTCCTATGTCGAGAAAACCATTCTTATTTTACCTATTAGCTACTGATAATGCCTTGGGGGAAATTTTGGCTTAGAATAAAGATAATGGAAAATATCATGCCATGTACTATTTAATCTATACACTAGTCATGTATGAACACAATTATATTCCCATAAAAAATCCTATTTATCCATGGTTTTCATAGCTCAAAAACTACACCATTACATGTTAAATAATAGGACCATGGTTATTTCAAAAGTATATCCACTCAAGTATTTACTATCTAAAACAACTTTACAAGGCTACATGGGTAAATTGATAATGCTTCTAAGTGAGTTTGACATCTAGTATGTCAATCAAAAATCCACTAAGGGGTAAGTTCTTACACATCAACTTATTGAAGCACCCCTTATTGATATAAATCCACTCACATTCCAATTTCCCAATGAATCCATAATGACCATCATTAACACACCTCTTAAAGAGTTTCACTGGAAGTTATATTTTGATGGATCATTCATAGAACATGGATCGGGGGTAGGCCTTTTATTTATTACACCATAGGGGGATCTAATCCCTAAATCATTTAGGATTAATTTTCCTTATACCAATAACATGGTTAAATATGAAGAAATTATTGAAGATCTTCACCAAGTGGTTCAATGGAACATATCTCATCTCAATGTTTATGGTGATTCTTAATTAACCATCAATCAGGTTACAAACCACTTTCAAACCAAAGATGAAAAGTTGGCTTCATATAAGGCCTTGGTCACCACTCTCAATCAATAGATTGCTAACATTCATTTTGAGCATATACCAAGGGCAAGTAGCATAATTTTATATGTTATGGCCATAATTATATATTTGATTTGACAAAAAGACACAACTAAAGAGTATCAGTTCCTTGTCGATAATTTGTTAGCACTAGCTCATGAACCTTCAACCATCATGATGATTTATGATATTATTGGTCCTAAATCTATCTAGTACTTAGAAATTTACAACTACCTCTATGACCAAGTTTTACCACTTGACTTATGTTGAAAACAAACCAAATACTTCATCCACCAAACCACTCATTATACCTTACTTGGATCAACCCTTTACCACCATAGTTTTGATGTAACTCTACTTCATTACTTAACTTGAACAAAATCTACACTAGAATTATGGGATGTTCATAAAGGATTATATGGAGCCCATACCAATAGGGTATTCCTATCCAAAAATATCCTATGTACTAGCCCATGATGGATGCATATGTAACTATATATGTAAAGAAGTTCGATAAGTGTCAATGACATGCCAATCTGATTCATGCCTTGACCAAGACTCTGAAACTGATGTTGAAACCATGGCCATTTGCTACATGGGGCCTCAACCTCATTGGGAAGATCAATCCCACCTCATTTGATGGCCATAAACACATCCTTACCACCACTAAATATTTCATGAAGTGGGTTGAAGTTATACCCTCAGTTACATGACTAGAAAGCAAATTTTCAAGTTCATTTTCAACCATCACATTTGACACTATGGTATTCCTTTTGACATTATATCTGATAATGGAGGATCGTTAAATAAAAAGGATGTTGAGAAGTTATGTACTAAATATAACATCATGTAATAATTTTATATGGCATATTACCCCCAAGGTAATGGTTAGGCCAAAGTATCAAATAAAACCATAATCAACATTTTCAAAAAGATTGTCAATGATGTCAGTTTTAATTGGTACCTTTAGATATTCCACACCCTTTGGGAATACCATACCAATCACCATACACCCACAAGATCCACTCCCTATTAACTTGTTTATGGTACTAAATCCATTCTTCCCATTGAGGTTAAGTTTCCATATTTATGCATCTCTTTCAAACATGCCCTAGATGATAATGACTATTGATTAACTCACCTATAATAGTTAGAGTTACTTGATGATAAATGCATGAATGTAGTGAATAATATCCAAGCCTATCAAAATTGACTTCAAGGCCACTAAAATTAGCATGTAAAACATAGAGAATTTGAACTTGGTGATCTTGTCCTTAAATAAAACCAAAATAATACCATGGATGAAAAGAAGCACAAAGACAAGTTCAAACCCAATAAGTTTTGTCCTTTCATCATTACAACAAACTTTAGAATAGGAGCATATATGCTTACCACACCAAATGGATGTGAAATCGATGAACCAATGAACATTATCCACCTTAAATGATACTACTCTTGAGTGGCTTGGTTTATTATCTATAAAGACCATTTCAAGTTGCATCGTTTTATCAATATTCTTGTTTGTACTATACCATTTTACCATCATATCATCTTACCAACATATCACATTTTCCTATCACCTATCCATTTTAAAACACCCTTATAATCAATTGAGTTCATTTTCCCCTCCCTACCTGGCCCTATGACCTTGGTTGTATTTAATTCATCCTAGAGACACATTCAAAAAATGGATTCAAATTCAGTTTTAGTAATTGTTTCACACATTCTAGATTGAGGTAGTATTTTAGAGTAGTAAGATAATATTTTGGAAGTTGCATCCTTCATTTCTTATTTCATTCTCTCCCATTGTCTTGATACTAATTCTAACCACCTATAGGCAAGTTAGTATCATTAACCTATGTTGTTGTATCCTAGTTATAACTGCCTATGGGAAAACTAGGGGAAACACTTATTTATCATGCCTTGATGTACCGACTATTCATTTTTTATGTTGTATTATGTATTTGTACCAACTATTCCTATTTTGTTTGAATTGGTTACTATACTAGTCATATTCCTCTATTGTAAGGTGAAACTATAGTGACTTGAGGTCTTATCTTGAGACTATGTAGGAAGCACTCGATACTTATTAAGGTCAACTCAATCATCCTAATCCATGCTCTCATAGTTTTTTGAGAAACCTAATCCATGCTATTGCCATTTTAAGAGCAACCTAAGCCATGCTCTATCTATTTTATGAGTAACCTAAGCCATACTCTCATCATTTTTTGAATAACCTAAGCAATGCTCTCATCGTTTTGAAATTTTGGGTTGTTTAGTATCTCATCATCCTCCATCAAGTTGAGTTACCTATAAATTTTGAAAATAATTTATAAAATCATTAGAAAAAACCAAAAACATTAACCACTTCTTTACCTTATAGATTCTAGGAACCCTTAATAAGTCACAAGTAAATCACTTGTCATTTAGTTTCCCCATCCTTTTTTTGCCTTTTCTCCCATGCACTTTCCATTTTAAAAGATCATTCATTTTATTATATCACATCCATCATGTTTGTTTTCATATATTATCATTTTCTTCCCATTTATTAAGAGAACTACATTTGGCCTAAAGTTTTTATTAGATATTATGTCCATGAAACTATGTAGGTAGAATCCACTTGCCTAGTACATATAGAGATAGCTTGACCACCCCCTTCCTTTTATTTTATTCCTCTAGTCATGTTTGCTTGCTAAGTTATCACTTATTTTCTAGGGGCAATATTTGTCACATAAGTTTAAGTCATGTTATTTATGCTAACATTAGGACTATCATTTATTTTTAATTTGTTTGTTTGTTAGTTAGTTTATTTGTTGTTTGTGTGTCTATTTGTTTGATTTTAGCATTGTTGCCTTGATTCAGTCTAGGTGCATTCATTGGGTGATTCATTTTGCACTTACACTTGAATCCATTCATATTCATATGTTTACATTATCATCATAGTTTTTATCATTTGTGCATTATTTTCCCTTGAATGTTAGATTTAGGTAGTTGGTACTTATGAAAATTTTAGTCCAGTCTTCATGGTGTTCTATCATGAGGCTTACTATCAAGTGTTATAACAAAAATTAGCTTCATGAGATTTACACAGTAATGGCATCATAAACACATCCTCAGTACTGACATTATTAGCAATCCAAATCATATCCCAAATAAATTAATTAAACAATGAAATATTTTCAACCTTTGTTAGTTCAGATGAGCATCTCCTTACTAGCAGGTTATCACAATTCATCATTATCCCTTTGTGTCTAGTTATCATCATTATCAACCAATAAATCATGTTTTCCATAATCAAGGTCTAATGATTATAACCACCTATGGGAAAATCATTATACACCATCCCACCTACATTTCTCAATGATTATAAACACCTTTGGCTAAATCATTATATTCTCACCAAATTTACTTTCTTTTTACCCAAATAAGGGCATGTTGTTATCTTTTTTGTCTATCCTAACAGGGGTAACTCCATATTCTTAATGATTATAACTACCTTTAGGCAAATCTTTATGTTATCATACCATATTACCACTATCAGGGTACAATAATTATAACCACCTTTGGAAAATCCATTGTACACCATCCCACTTGCATTCTTAATTTTTTTGACTAATTTTTCAAAATAATTATGTTCTCACCCTATCATCTTCATATATTTGGTCCTCTTGTTTCACTTCTTTCTTTCAAGGGATTGTTTCCTAACCTATTTGTGCTAACCATTCCCTTGAGGGGAAATCATATAGTTCATATATTACCATTGAATTTATAGGCATACAGGACCTTTTCATTATTTTAGAAGACATTATCATGCCAATAGCTTGTAATGCCTTTCCAAATAAGGGCAAACTATAGACACCTAAAACTGATCACCAATGACCTTCAACCAAGCTTTTGACTAATTTCTATCAAAATGCACAGTTTGGTATAAAAACACTAAAACACATTTAAAAATGTTAAAATTATCATATACAAGTGAAAATTTTGGCCATATCATCATTGAATGAGGCAATACATTTTATGAAGCATCTAACTTTGATCAAATCATTTTGAGTTAAAATGAAATTTTTGCACCTGGGTACCCTGGATTGCTCTTTTATACCAAAATTATTTCAAAAGACACATTCCTTTGTTATTTTTTTTGGAAACATCATAAATTGGATAATAGATTCAATGCATTTAACATCACATCCTAATTCCAATCTAGTTAAATTTCAATCCAATAATATGGTATTCTGACCAGTTTGATTAATTTCTACACCAATTGCCAATATTTACACCAAAGTTGACTAATCATGTTTAATACTAATTAATTAGAATTAATATTTTAAGTTAATTTTTCATGGAACTTGTTGAATATATTTATTTTTAAATGTAGTTGAATAACTACATCATCAAGTGACATGATTTCATGGAAAGACATCCGTAGGCCATAAATGCATAAAATATCTCATCAAGCCCTCCCATGCCTCATTAAGAACTTCCATGCCTCTTTAATGCCTCTCTATCCCAAATATTTATGAAATAATTTATTGATTTTTGCCTCAAACATTGAATGGATTCTTAGCCACACATCTTCATCTTGAGATGGATAGTTTAGGTTCATTCTAGTCATTTACAAAATCTATAAATAGGAGGCCTTATCTATTTAATTTTATTCTCTTTTAATCCAAAGTTACCATGTCCAAATAGCTTCAAACCACATCTTGATGTAGTTTTATTATGACCAAATATTGATCCAAATACATCACAATCAAAAGGTGCAAAGAGGAGATGAAGGTAGCCATACCCATTGAAGAAGATCTCTTGAAGCACAAGCTAATCAAGCCAAAGAAGGAGCCTTTTAGAGAAATCAAGGATTTGGTAAGAAAATTTTGTTTTTATGTTCATATTTCTCATTTATTTCCATTTCTATTTGTATTTTCAAATGGTTTTACCTCACTAATCTCCCCCTAATGACTAAGCCTAGAGATGTTATGCTAGTTAGTGTGGTTCTTTCATTTTGCTTTCATTTTGGAATTAACATGATACTAGACATCCTCTCTTGAGTCAAATTCCTAGTTTACACTTTCCATGGTTTATGACCTATATAAATTTAGATAGTATTTGTTAACAACCCCATTTATCTTCTTTCAAAATCATGAGGCACTTATGTACCTGGTAAACAAGCACATTTGTTGATGGATCATATTATTCTAAGAATTCTAATTTTCTATTATAGCTAAGCCTATAAAACAAAACTTGGGCCTAGACCATCTATCCCACATCAACTATAGATATGTAATAGTACCAATTAAAGATGATATGCCTAAAGCAAAACTATATAGGATCTAATGCATCCCAAAAGACTTTGTAGAGATCACCAAATTTTGACCTCCAAATTTACACCTCAGGCCATGACAACTAAAGAAAAGAAATAGCTCATGGTTTTCACTTCCCCATTTAAACTCATTAGTAGGGAAATATAAATATTAGGCCATAAGGAGATCATGCACCAGTGTGTTCTAGAGCATGAACAAGACTTAGTACTATAATAATTACATGAGAGGATTATTGGAGTCCATTATGTTGGAAATGCCATAGCATAAAAAGTGATACAATTGGGTTTGTGGTGGTTGAATATATTTATTGATGTAAAAAGAATATGCCAAAACATGTTGTCTATTAGTGCACATGAAATCCAAGCCACTGAGATGAGATGCCTCTCATCCCCATCCTTGCCTAGGTGCCATTGGAAAAATAGGCCATTGATTTTGTTGGGCCTATTACTTCTACCTTAAAATGAATAGGTACAAGGTACATTTTAGCTGCTATACATTATTTTACTATGTGGGAAGAAGTAACACCAACCAAATATTGTACAGCTATGATGGTAAGAAAATTCACTTAGGAAAACATTATCAGTAGGTATCGGTGCCCACTCAACTTGAATAGTGACTATGGCACACATTTCATCAATGAAATAATTCAGATCTTGTTATTTATGTTTATGGTGGCACACCATAAAATGACACCCTACCACCCCCAAGCTAATCGTTCCATGGAAGCATTCAATGAAATATTGGGGACAAGCCTAATAAAAATCAATGATGTTGGTCACAAGGATTAGGATGATCATGTGTTAGCTATGTTATGGGACTATTACACAACATATAAGTACCTGAATAAGGTTACACCATTCAAACTAGTCGTTGGTGTGGAGGCCATTTTATTGATGGAGTTCCTAGGAACCATCATTGTGTATTGTTAATATTATTCAATTAGACAAACAAGAGTAATTGATCACATTCCTATAATATTTGGAGATGCTACATGAGACACATGCCCAAGTATGATGGAGATAATAGATAGATAAGGCCCACCAAAAGACATAACATGATAATAACATCAAGGGAAAGGTGTTTATAGAAGGTGTATTGGTCCTTTTATATGATTATAAGTACCTAAGGCACCTAGGAAAATTATATATTAGGTGGATGAGACATTATGTCATCCATAACATCTTGGATATTGGCACATGCAAGATGCACATGTTGAATTGTGAAATGATCCTTAGACATTTTAATGGTAATAGATTGAAATTATATCATAAATATAATGTTAATTACACCCTCTAATGCCAACTTTTTGGTCAGAAGTTAGGCACTTTATAATGTGACCATAATAAAATTGCCACAAGCCAAATATTTACTTTATATTTTATTATTTAAATAACTATGGCACTTTTAGGCCTAGAGTGAAATATTTATGGAACTTGTACTCAAATAAATTTAGTGAGGTGAGTAAAGTCTATTCACTTTTTAAGAACTTATGGCCAGACACCTAAGTTTATGGGCACATGTGAAGTCTGCCAGGCTATTTGAATTATATGTAAAATTTGATGAGGAAAGTTCACATGAAGGTGTTCATGGATAAGAGACCAAGAGGAGATAGTGAGGTGATAAAGGGATAGTAAAATGACTTGTATGGGGTAGGGGAGGCCAAATCAATAGATAATAAATCACATCTAGATCAACCAAGATAGTGAGGTGTGCTTGAAAGGTAGTGCATCACTAGAGAAAGAATGGAACCTAGGAAGTTGAATCATGTACATGTGAAGCACTATGCCTAAGTAATCAAAAGTAAGGTGAGGGTCATGCTAAGATGAAAAAAGTGTAAGGAAGTGACCATTTTTATAGCTAGTACCCATACAATAGTTGGTAGAAAGTGACCATTTCAATTTCTTGTCACTTCTTCAAAGAGATCATTAGTAGAGTTAATGCTATGGAATGATGAAGAAAAACTAAGATCTACATTAATGAGAAGATAATGGTAGATTTTATCAAATTTTAAGGATCTAAATAATTCTAGACATCAATTTAGTATATGAGAATAGCATATAAGACCAACTTTGGCAAAGGTAGGTGGTTTATTTATCATTTTTAAGATATAAAAGCAAGGAGATGAAGCTACTAGAAAGATAAAATGCTACCAGATAGAAAACAAGATCCCCATATCCTTTCTAAGTGTGAGTGAAAGAGATAATAGGATATTACATTTTTCCTTAAGGTGAGGAGGAGGAAAATGGATGGAATTTTAAGGATAAATAAGAAAGTATAGGTTTTGGAAGGATAATTAGTCTCCCATTAAAGGGGTGGGAAGATAAAAAGCCAAACACATAGTCATAATTACCATAGCTATAAAGCAAATCAGACACCATTTCAAGCTTTGAAAAGATTAATTGGTTACACTTTAATGATAGTAGGTTTAGAATGGGGAAGAAAAGACTAATATTAGAAGTGCTAGAAGTGCATAGGGATGCAAAGAAAGAAAAAGCAGTGAGGGAAGTAGAAACCAAAAAAATTGAGAAAAAATGGTACATGGAGTTAGCATAGTGGACATTGATATAAGCATGAGGATAAGGCTCATCTTGATCTGGGCAACAATTTAGATGACAATTCGGATGATCGGTCTACCCTAATTGATGGAAAAACTTTAGGGAGCCATAACTTTTGCACCGTAACTCCAATTAACTCACCATTTGAACTGTTGGAAAGATAATAATGAGGGGAACATTATGAGATGGCATGGAGCTTTGATTGATGAAGTTTGATGCCTCAAAACCCAATAAAAATGCCCCAAATTTCAATTTTAGTAGTGCAGTCTAAAAATAGTAAGTTTCTAAAAATCATAATTCCTTGAAGTTTGTATTATTGTAAATTGTGGAAGTCGAACCACTTAATCTCCCTTGAGATTGGTGACCTTCCACATCCTCCTCACACCTTAAAAACATGTATAAATGAAGATGTAACTTGAAAAGGAAATCAGACATCTCTTCTCAGAGATAGGCATATGTTTGGGTCTACAATTTTAATCAATAAAACATCTCTTTTTAGAGATAGCATTATTTGAATTGTGTTATTCTTATTTCTGAATTATATTTCAACCAAAGCTTTTGAGTTTTGGATTAGTGGTATCAAATCAGTTTGTATTTAGATTGTATGATCCCAAGAATGAGGTCAAATTATAGGAAGCTTGGGTGGAAAATAGAACCGGTAGACTATCCACCTATTTGCTCCAAATGACTTGAAATGGTGGATAACACTGAGACATCTGATCCCTTCAAGGAAATGGTGAATGAAACCCAACCATAGCAAACATAGATGCTACAACAATTTGTTTAAATTCTCCAACAAATATCAATGGAAAATTATGTCTCCTCATCTGTACCCACAAATCCTTTCAGTGCCCTAACACCCTTCAAGGTTCAGGTGAATTTTGATATCCCTACATTTGAAGCCAAAATCAATGCTGATGCAGTAGAAAATTGGTTGGATCAACTGCCATCTTATTTTTTTATAAATAAATTTATCGATAAAGAGAAGATTACTTTTACTCTTCTGAAAGCATCATTGCCTATCAAAAATTGGTGGGAACTATACAAAAAGAGATTCAGTGTAGATGATATTGGCCTTGAGATGGAACCTACATGTGATGATTTCATTGAAGCTATAAAGGAAGAATACTACCCCATTGGAGCATATGATGATCTGTTTATAAAGTGGTAACAAATTCACCAAGGTAAGGAATAGTTTATTCAAGATTACACTGACATTTTTCATTCTTTATCTCCAAGATTGGGCATCCAAGAAAGTGAGAAACATAAGGTTCTTAAATATTGTGGTAGACTACAATGGTACATATAGGGAGAAATGGAACTCTTCAATTTGGAAACCATCGATGAGGCATACAAGTTCTCAGTGAAGATTGAGTAGAAGCATGGAAGAATGAATATAAAGAATCGGTCTTCAAAATGGAAAAGTGACAAAGAAGGTCAAACACAAGGCCAAAATTGGAAGCAAAAGGAAGGAAAGACTGGGAAGTGGTATGATTATCACAAATTTGGAACTCACTCCAAAGAATATTGTCGATCCATCAAGTCACTACTTTCTAAGTCACAATCCTCAACATCTACTACTCTACCTCATACAGACCCTTTAGTCAAAGAGGTTAAAGAATAAATTGTAGATACTAATCTTAAATCCATTATTGCTTCATCACAGACCCATGACAAGATGGTAGATGACAAGGAAAGGTTGTTTCACTCAAAGTTATGGGTGAAAGATAAGCCTCTGCATTTTATTCTTGATAGTGGAAGTCAAAAGATATTAATCTCTGCTAATGTTGTGAAAAGCCTAAATCTATCCATGAAGCCTCACCCAAAGCCATATAGTATTGGATGGTTGAGTCCAAGGAGAAACCTCCATGTCACCCACCAATGTCTTCTCTCATATGCAATAAAACCTTTCCAAGATGAGGTCTTATGTTATGTGGTCAATCTAGATGTTTGTGATGTACTCTTTGGTTAGCCATTCATGTATGATTGACATGGAATATATGAATCAAGAACTCAAAGGATCACTCTCACTCTTGGAACATGGTGCTATAGGGTACCAGAGGTACCACCTTCTACATTTGTCTCTCTGATTAGTGCCAAAAAATTTGTTCTCATGGTGGTTAAGCCACAAGAATATAGAAGGGTTGATATTATAGCCCTAACTACACAAACAAAATAACAACATAAGTAAATAGATACCATGTTTAAGAAGTTCATGTCCTTCCATCCATAGACTGATGGTCAGATAGAAATGGTGAACAATCAGGCCCTGCACAGTTCTATAAATCACAGTCCCTTCCAAGTATGCATCGGGAATCAAGTTGAAGTAAAACTAACACACTTGAAAAATATTGATGTAATGGGGACCATTTATTCTCAAGGAGGGAGGAATGATCCAGGGAATAATTCAGGTGATGGGTCCACCCCAATTGATTGTGAAACTTCTGGGAGCCATAACTTTTACACCGTAGCTCTAATTAACTCACCGTTTGAGCCGTTGGAAAGCTAATAATGAGGATAATGTCATGAGATGGCATGGAGATTTTCTCAATGAATTTTTACCCTTGAAGACCCAACGAAATTGCCTCAAATTTCAATTTTAGTAGTGTAGTCTAAAAATAGTAAGTTTCTAAAAATAGTAATTCCTCGAACTCTATATTATTGTAAATCGTGGAAGTTGAACCACTTAATCTCCATTTAGATTGGTGACCTTACACATCCTCATAACACCTTAAAAACATGTGTAAATGAAGATTTAACCTAAAAAGGAAATCAGACATCTCTTCTCAGAGATAGGCATATGTTTTGGTTTGCAATTTTGATCAATAAAACATTTCTTTTTAGAGATAGCATTATTTGAATTATGTTTTTCTTATTTGTGAATTATCTTTCAACCAAAATTTTGAATTTTAGATCAGTGTTATCAAAGAAATATATCATTAGAGTGTATGACCCCATGAATGAGGTTAGTTTACATGAAGCTTAGGTGGAAAATAGAACCAACAGACTATCCACCTATTCACTCCAAACAACTTCAAATGACGAACAACACCGAGACTCTAATCCTTTCAAGGAAATAGTGAATGAATCCCTCCAACAATAAAAAGCGTAGGTGCTACAACAATACACTCAAATTCTACAACAAATCTTGATGGGAAATTTTGGCTCCTCATCTGCACCTGCACATCCTTTCAGTGCCCTAACACCCTTCAAGGTTTAGGTGAATTTTGAAATCCCTATATTTGAAGGCAAAATCAATGTTGATTCAGTAGAAAATTAGTTGGATCAATTTTCAGCTTATTTTTGTATAAATAAATTCACTGATAAAGGGAAGATTACTTTTGCTCTTCTAAAAGTATCATTGCTTGTCAATAATTGGTGGAAAGTGTACAAAAAGAGATTCAGTGCAGATGATATTAGCCTTGAGATGGAACCTACATGGGATGATTTCATATAATCCTTAAAGGAAGAATACTACCCCATTAGAGCATATGATGATCTAGATATAGAGTGGCAACAACTTCACCAAGGTAAGGAATAGTCTGTTCAAGATTACACTGACATTTTTCTTTCTCTATCTATGAGATTGGGCATCCAAGAAAGTGAGAAACATAAGGTTCTCAAATATTGTGGTAGACTACAATGGTACATATAGGGAGAAATGAAACTCTTCAATTTTGGAACCATTGGTGAGGCATACAAGTTCGCAATGAAGATTGAGCAAAAGCATGGAAGAATGAATATAAAGAATCAGTCTTCAAAATTGAAAAGTGACAAAGAAGGTCAAACATGAGGCCAAAATTAGAAGCAAAAGGAAGGAAAGACTAGGAAGTGGTGTGATTATCACAAATCTGGAACTCACTCCAAATAAGAATGTCGAGCCATCAAGTCACTGCTTTCTGAGTCACAATCCTCAACATCTACTACTCTACCTCATACGGACCCTACAGTCAAAGAGGATGAATAATAAATTATAGATGTTGATCTTGAAGCCATTATTGCTTCATCATAGACCCACAACGAGATGTTAGATAATAAGGAAATGTTGTTTCACTCAAAGTTATGGGTGAAAGGTAAGCCTCTACATTTCATTCTTGATAGTGGAAGTCAAAAGAATTTAATCTCTACTAATGTTGTGAAAAGCCTAAATCTATCCATGAAGCCTCACCCAAAGCCATATAGTATTGGATGGTTGAGTCCAAGGAGAAACCTCCATGCCACCCACCAATGTCTTCTCTCATATGCAATAAAACCTTTCCAAGATGAGGTCTTATGTGATGTGGTCAATCTAGATGTTTGTGATGTACTCTTTGGTCAGTCATTCATGTATGATTGACATGGCATATATAAATCAAGAATTTGAAGGATCACTCTCACTCTTGGAACACGGTGTTATAGGGTACCAGAGGTACCACCTTATACATCTCTCTCTTTGATTACTGTTAAGAAATTTGTTCTCATGGTGGTCAAGCCAAAATAATCCAAAAAGGTTGATGTTAAAGCCCTAACTACACAAACAACACAACAATAAAAGTAAATAGATATTGAGCTGAAGAAGTTCATGGCCTTTCATTCACAGACTAATGGTCAGACATAAATAGTGAACAATATAGCCTTGCATAGTTCTATAAATCACAGTCCCTTCCAAGTATGCATCGAGAATCAAATTTAAGTACAAATACCACACTTGATGGAAAATATTGATGTAGTGGGGACCATTTATTCTCAAGGAGGGAGGATTGATCTAGGCAACAATTCAGATGACAATTTGGGTGATGGCTCCACCCCAATTGATGGTGGAACTTCTAGGAGCCATAACTTTTGCACTATAGCTCCAATTGACTCACCGTTTGAACCGTTAGAAATTTAATAATGAGGGGAATGTCATGATATGGCATGGAGATCCACTTGATTAATTTTTACCCCTAAAAACCCAATGGAAGTGCCATAAATTTCAATTTTAGTAGTGCAATCCAAAAATAATAAGTTTCTAAAAATAGTAATTCCTCAAATTCTTTATTGTTGTAAATCATGGAAGTTGAACCACTTAATCTCACTCAAGATTGGTGACCTTCCACATCCTCCTCACACCTTAAAAACATGTATAAATGAAGATGTAACCTGAAAATGAAATCAGACATCTCTTTTAAGAGATAGACATATGTTTGGGTCTACAATTTTGATCAATAAAACATCTCTTTTTAGAAATAACATTATTTGAATTGTGTTGTTCTTATTTCTAAATTATCTTTCAACCAAAGCTTTCAAGTTTTGGATCAATGGTATTAGAACAATTTTTCTTTAGAGTGTATGATCCCAAGAATGAGGTCAGATTACAAGAAGCTTGGGTGGAAAATAGAACCAACAAACTATCCACCTATTCGTTCTAATGACTTCAAATGGTGGATAACACTGAAAAATATGATCCTTTCAAGGAAATGGTGAATGAATCCCTCCAAAAATAGCAAGTGTAGATGCTACAATAATTCACTCAAATTCTCCAACAAATCTCGATGGGAAATTTTGGCTCCTCATCTGCACCCGCACATCCTTTTAGTGCCCCAACACCCTTCAAGGTTTAGGTGAATTTTGATATCCCTACATTTGAAGGCAAAATCAATGTTGATGTAGTAGAAAATTGGTTGGATCAATTTTCATCTTATGTTTCTATAAATAAATTCACCAATAAAGAGAAGATTACTTTTGCTCTTCTGAAAGCATCATTGCCTATCAAAAATTGGTGGGTAGTGTACAAAAAGAGATTCAGTGCAGATGATATTGGCCTTGAGATGGAACCTACATGTGATGATTTCATGGAAGCTATAAAGGAAGAATACTACCCCATTGGAGCATATGACAATTTGTATATAGAGTGGCAACAACTTTGCCAAGGTAAGGAATAGTCTGTTTAAGATTACACTGACATTTTTCATTCTATATTTGTGAGATTGGGAATCTAAGAAAGTGAGAAAAATAAGGTTCTCAAATATCATGGTGGACTACAATGGTACATACGAGGAGAAATGGAACTCTTCAATTTAGAAACCATCGGTGAGGCATACAAGTTTGCAGTGAAGATTGAGAAGAAGCATGAAAGAATGAATATCAAGAATCAGTATTCAAAATAGAAAAGTGACAAAGAAGGTCAAACATGAGGCCAAAATAGGAAGCAAAAGGAAGGAAAGACTGGGAAGTGGTGTGATTATCACAAATTTGGAACTCACTCCAAAGAAGAATGTCAATCCATCAAGTCACTACTTTTTGAGTCACAATCCTCAACATCTACTACTTTACCTCATACAGACCTTGCAGTTGAAGAGGTTGAAGAAGAAATTGTATATGCTGATCCTAATGCCATTGTTGCTTCATCATAGACCCATGATGAGATGTTAGATGACAAAAAAAGGTTGTTTCAATCAAATTTATGGGTGAAAGGTAAGCCTCTACATTTCATTCTTGACAGTAGAAGTCAAAAGAATTTAATCTTTGCTAATGTTGTGAAAATCCTAAATCTGTCTATGAAGCCTCACCCAAAGCCATATAGTATTGGATGGTTGAGTCTAGGGAGAAACCTCCATGTCACACACCAATGTCTTCTCTCATATGCAATAAAACCTTTCCAAGATGAGGTCTTATGTGATGTGGTCAATCTAGATGTTTGTGATGTACTCTTTGGTCATCCATTCATGTATGATTGACATGGAATATATGAATCAAGAACTTGAAGGATCACTCTCACTCTTGGAATACAGTGTTATAGGGTACCAGAGGTACCACCTTCTACATCTGTTGCTCTGATTAGTGCTATGAAATTTATTCTCATGGTGGTCAAGGCATATGAATCTAAAAGGGTTGATGTTACAACCTTAACTACACAAACAACACAACAATAGAAGTAAATAGATACCAAGCTAAATAAGTTCATGTCCTTCCATCCACAGACTGATGGTCATATAGAAATGGTGAACAATTAGGCCCTGCATAGTTTTATAAATCACAGTCCCTTAAAAGTATGCATCAGGAATCAAATTAAAGTAAAAATACCACACTTGATGACAAATATTTATGTAATGGTTACCATTACTTCTCAAGAGGAATGATTTAGGAAATAATTTAGATGACAATTCGGGTGATGGGTCCACCCCAATTGATGGCAGAACTTTTGGGAGCCATAACTTTTGCACCGTAGCTCCAATTGACTCATTGTTTGAACCGTTGAAAAGCTAATAATGAGGAGAAAATTGTGAGATGGCATTAAGATTCACTTAATGAATTTTGACCCTTTAAAACCCAATGAAAGTGCCAAAAATTTCAATTTTAGTAGTGTAGTCTAAAAATAGTAAGTTTCTAAAAATAGTAATTCCTCAAATTCTATATTGTTATAAATTATGGAAGTCAAACCACTTAATATCCCTCTAGATTGGTGACCTTCCATATCCTCCTCACACCTTCAAAACATGTATAAATGAAGATGTAACCTAAAAAGGAAATCAGACATCTCTTCTCAAAGATAGGCATATGTTTGGGTCTACAATTTTGATCAATAAAACATTTATTTTTAGAGATAACATTATTTGAATTGTGTTGTTCATATTTCTAAATTATCTTTCAACTAAAGATTTCAAGTTTTAGATTAATGGTATCAAATAAAGTTGTCTTTAGAGTGTATGATCCTAAGAATGAGGTCAGATTATATGAAGCTTGGGTGGAAAATAGAACCAACAGACTATCCACCTATTCATTCCAAATGACTTCAAATGGAAGACAACACTAATACATCTGATCATTTCAAGGAAATGGTGAATGAAGCCCTACAAAAATAGCAAGGGTAGATGCCACAATAATTTTCTCAAATTCTCCAACAAATATTGATGGGAAATTCTAGCTCCTCATTCACACCTGCACATCCTTTCAGTGCCCTAACACCCTTCAAGGTTTAGGTGAATTTTGATATCCCTATATTTGAAGGCAAAATCAATGCTGATGTAGTATAAAATTGGTTGGATCAATTCTAATCTTATTTTTCTGTAAATAAATTCACTGATAAAGAGAATATTACTTTTGCTCTTCTGAAAGCATCGTTGCCTATCAAAAATTGGTGGGAAGTGTACAAAAAGAGATTCAGTGCAGATGATATTGTTCTTGAGATGGAACCTACATGGGATGATTTCATAGAATATATAAAGGAAGAATACTACCCCATTAAAGCATATGATGATCTATATATAGAGTGGCAACAACTTTGCCAAGGTAAGGAATAGTCTATTTAAGATTACATTAACATTTTTCATTCTCTATTTGTGAGATTGGGCATCCAAGAAAGTGAGAAACATAAGGTTCTCAAATATTGAGGTAGACTAAAATGGTACATATGGGGAGAAATGGAACTCTTAAATTTGGAAACCATCGATGAGGCATACAAGTTCACAGTGAAGATTAAATAGAAGCATAAAAGAATGAATATAAAAAATTAGTCTTAAAAATGGAAAAGTGGTAAAGAAGGTCAAACACGAGCCCAAAATTGGAAGCAAAGGGAAGGAAATACTAGGAAGTGGTGTGAATATCACAAATCTGGAACTCACTCCAAAGAAGAATGTCGAGCCATCAAGTTACTACTTTCTAAGTCACAACCCTCAACTCTATTGATCTACCTCGTACAAACCCTACAGTTGAAGAGGTTGAAGAATAAATTATATATGCTGATCCTAAATCCATTGTGTCTTCATCATAGACCCATGACGAGATGTTAGATGAAAGGGAAAGGTTATTTCACTCAAAGTTATGGGTGAAAGGTAAGCCTCTGCATTTCATTCTTGATAGTGGAAGCCAAAAGAATTTAGTCTCTATTAATGTCATGAAAAGCCTAAATCTATCTATGAATCCTCACCCAAATCCATATAATATTGGATGGTTGAGTCTAGGGATAAACCTCCGTGTCACCCACCAATGTCTTCTCTCATATGCAATAAAACATTTCCAAGATGAGGTCTTATGTGATGTGGTCAATCTAGATATTTGTGATGTATTATTTAGTCAGCCATTCATGTATGATTGACATGGCATCTATGAATCAAGAACTTGAAGGATCACTCTCACTCTTGGAACACAAAACTACAAGGTACCAGAGGTACCACCTTCTACATCTGTCTCTCTGATTAGTGCCAAATTTTTTTTTCTCATGGTGGTTAAGCTATAAGAATAAAAAAGGGTTAATATTATATCCTTGACTACATAAACAACATAACAATATAAGTAAATAGATACTAAGTCGAAGAAGTTTATGGCCTTCCATCCATAGACTGATGGTCAAATAGAAATGGTGAACAATCAGGCCCTACACAGTTCTATAAATCACAATCCCTTTCAAGTATGCATTAGGAATCAAATCAAAGTAAAAATACCATACTTGATGAAAAATCTTGATGAAATGGGGAACATTGCTTCTCAAGGAGGGAGGAATGAACTGGGCAACAATTTAGATGACAATTCAGGTGATGGGTCCACCCCAATTGATGGCAAAACTTCTGGGAGCCATAACTTTTGCACCGTAGCTCTAATTGACTCACCGTTTAAACCATTGAAAATATAATAAAGAGGGGAACATCGTGAGATGGCATAGAGATTTTATTGATGAATTTTGACCCCATAAAACCCAATAGAAGTGCTCTAAATTTCAATTTTAATAGTGTAGTCTAAAAATAGTAAGTTTCTAAAAATAGTAATTCCTTGAATTCTGTATTGTTGTAAATCATGGATGTCAAACCACTTAATCTCCCTCAAGGTTGGTGACATTACACATCCTCTTCACACTTTAAAAACATGTATAAATTAAGATGTAACCCAAAAAGAAAATCAGCCATCTCTTCTCAGAGATAGGCATATGTTTGGGTCTATAATTTTGATCAATAAAACATCTCTTTTTAGAGTAGCATTATTTGAATTGTGTTGTTATTATTTATGAATTATATTTCAACCAAATATTTTGAGTTTTAGACTAGTGGTATTAGAATGGGTTGTCTTTAGAGTGTATGATCCCAAGAACAAGGTTAGATTACAAGAAGCTTGGGTGGAAAATATAACTAGCAGACTATCAACCCATTCGCTCCAAATGACTTCAAATGGTGAAAAAAACTAAGACACTCGATCCTTTTAAGGAAATGGTGAATGAATCCATCCAAAAATAGCAAGTGTAGATGATACAAAAATTCACTCAAATTCTCCAACAAATCTCAATGGGAAATTCTGGCTCCTCATCCGCACTTGCACATCCTTTCAGTGCCCCAACACCCTTCAAGTTTCAGGTGAATTTTGATATCCCTATATTTGAAGGAAAAACCAATGTTGATGTAGTAAAAAATTCGTTGGATCAATTGTCATCTTATTTTTCTATAAATAAATTCACTGATAAAGAGAATATTACTTTTTCTCTTCTGAAAGCATCATTGCCTGTTAAAAATTGGTGGGAAGTGTACAAAAAGAGATTCAGTACAGATGATATCAGCCTTGAGATAGAACCTACATGGGATGATTTCATAGAAGCTATAAAGGAATAATACTACCCTAATAGATCATATGATGATCTATATATAGAGTGGCAACAATTTCACCAAGGTAAGGAATGGTCTGTTCAAGATTACACTGACATTTTTCATTCTCTATCTGTGAAATTAGGCATCCAAAAAAGTGAGAAACATAAGGTTCCCAAATATTATGGTGGACTACAATGGTACATATGGGGAGAAATATAACTCTTCAATTTAGAAACTATCAGTGAGGCATACAAGTTCATAGTGAAGATTGAGCAGAAGCATGTAAGAATGAATATAAAGAATTAGTCTTCAAAATAGAAAAGTGACAAAGAAGGTCAAACACGAGGCCAAAATTAGAATCAAAAGGAAGGAAAGATTAAGAAGTGGTGTGATTATCACAAATATGG
The DNA here is from genome assembly GCA_037957365.1 of Torreya grandis. Taxonomy (NCBI): domain Eukaryota; kingdom Viridiplantae; phylum Streptophyta; class Pinopsida; order Cupressales; family Taxaceae; genus Torreya; species Torreya grandis. The sequence continues at coordinate 275,491 of JARHVA010007046.1, forward strand.
AACTCACTCCAAAGAAGAATGTTGAGCCATCAAGTCACCACTTTCTAAGTCATAATCCTCAACATCTACTACTCTACCTTATACAGACCCTACAGTCAAAGAGGTTGAAGAAGAATTTATAGATGTTGATCTTGAAGCCATTATTGCTTCATCAAAGACCCATGATGACATGCTAGATGACAAGGAAAGGTTATTTCACTCAAAGTTATCAGTGAAAGGTAAGCTTCTGCATTTCATTCTTTATAGTGGAAGTCAATAGAATGTAATCTTTGCTAATGTTGTGAAAATCCTAAATCTATCCATGAAGCTTCACCCAAAGCCATATAGTATTAGATGGTTGAGTCTAGGGAGAAACCTCCATGTCACCCACCAATGTCTTCTCTCATATATAATAAAACCTTTCCAAGATGAGGTCTTATGTGATGTGGTCAATTTAGATGTTTGTGATGTACTCTTTAGTTAGCCATTCATGTATGATCAACATGGAATCTATGAATCAAGAAATTTAAGGATCACTCTCACTCTTGGAACATGGTGCTATAGGGTACCAGAGGTACCACCTTATACATCTGTCTCTTTGATTAGTGCCAAGAAATTTGTTCTCATGGTGGTCAAGCCACAAGAATATAAAAGGGTCGATGTTACAGCCCTGACTACACAATCAACACAACAACAAAATAAAATTGATACCAAGCTAAATAATTTCATGGACTTCCATCCATAGACTGATGGTCAGATAGAAATGGTGAACAATCAGGCCTTGAATAGTTCAATAAATCATAGTCCCTTCCAAGTATGCATTAGGAATCAAATTGAAGTACAAATACCACACTTGATGAAAAATATTGAGGCAATGGGGACCATTTCTTCTCAAGGAGGGAGGAATGATGTAGGCAATAATTCAGATGACAATTTTGGTGATGGGTCCACCCCAATTGATGGTGGAACTTCTAGGAGCCATAACTTTTGCATCGTAGCTCTAATTGACTCATCGTTTGAACTGTTGGAGAGATAATAATGAGGGGAACATCGTGAGATGGCATTTAAATCCAATATATAATGTTTGATACTAAAAAACTCAATGGAAGTTCCCCAAATTTAAATTTTAGTAGTGCAGTCTAAAAATAGTAAGTTTCTAAAAATAGTAATTCCTCAAATTTTGTATTATTGTAAATCATGGAAGTTAAACCACTTAATCTCCCTAGAGATTGGTGACATTAAAAATCCTCTTCACACCTTAAAAACATGTATAAATGAAGATGTAACCTAAAAAGGAAATTAGACATCTCTTCTAAGAGATAGGCATATTTTTGGGTCTACAATTTTGATCAATAAAACATCTCTTTTCAGAGATAGCATTATTTGAATTGTGTTGTTCTTATTTCTAAATTATGTTTCAACCAAAGAATTCATGTTTTGGATTAGTGGTATCAGAGTGGTTTATCTTTAGAGTATATGATCCCAAGAATGAGGTCAGATTATAGGAAGCTTGGGTGGAAAATAGAACCATCAAACTATCCACCTATTCGCTCTAAATGACTTCAAATGGTAGACAACACCAAGACATCTGATCCTTTCAAAGAAATAATGAATGAATCCCTCCAAAAATATAAAACACATATTCTATAGTAATTGATGCAAATTTTCCAACAAATCTCGATGGGAAATTCTGGTTCTTCATCCACACTCGCACATCCTTTCAGTACCCCAACACCCTTCAAGGTTTAGGTAAATTTTGATATCCCTACATTTGAAGGCAAAATCAATGTTGATGTAGTAGAAAATTGGTTGGATCAATTGGCATCTTATTTTTATATAAATAAATTCACCAATAAAGAGAAGATTACTTTTTCTCTTTTAAAAGCATCATTGTCTGTCAAAAATTGGTGGGAAGTGTACAAAAAGAATTTTAGTGTAGATGATATTGGCCTTGAAATAGAACCTACATGGGATGATTTCATAGAAGCTATAAAGGAAGAATACTACCCCATTGGAGCATATGATGATCTATTTATAGAGTGGCAACAACTTTGCCAAGGTAAGGAACAGTCTTTTCAAGATTACACTAATATTTTTCATTCTCTATCTATGAGATTAGGCATCCAAGAAAGTGAGAAACATAAGGTTCTCAAATATTGTGGCAGATTACAATGGTACATATGGGGAGAAATGGAAATCTTCAATTAAAAAACCATCAGTGAGGCATACAAGTTCATAGTGAAGATTAAACAGAAGCATGGAAGAATGAATATAAAGAATCAGTCTTCAACATGGAAAAGTGACAAAGAAGGTCAAACACAAGTTAAAAATTTGAAGTAAAAGGAAGGAAAGATTAGGAAGTGGTGTGATTATCACATATATATAACTCAATCCAAAGAAGAAGGTCGAGCCATCAAGTCATTACTTTCTAAGTCACAATCCTCAACATCTACTGCTCTACCTCATATAGGCCCTATAGTTAATGAGGTTGAAGAATAAATTGTAGATGTTAATCTTGAAGCCATTGTTTCTTCATCACAGACCCATGACAAAATGCTAGATGACAAGGAAAGGTTTTTTCACTCAAAGTTATGGGTGAAAGGTAAGCCTTTGCATTTCTTTCTTAATAGTGGAAGTTAAAAGAATTTAATCTTTGCTAATAGTTTGAAAGGCCTATATATATCCATGAAGCCTCACCCAAAGCTATATAGTATTGGATGGTTGAGTCCAAGGAGAAACCTTCGTGTCACCCACTAATGTCTTCTTTCATATGCAATAAAACCTTTCCAAGATGAGGTCTTATGTGATGTGGTCAATCTAGATGTTTGTGATGTACTCTTTGGTTAGCCATTCATGTATGATCAACATGGCATCTACGAATCTAGAACTTGAAGGATCACTCCCACTCTTGGAACATGATGCTACAGGGTACCAAAGGTACCACCTTCTATATCTATCTCTTTGATTAGTGCCAAGAAATTTGTTCTCATGGTGATCAAGCCATAAGAATCCAAAAGGGTTGATGTTACAGCCCTAACTACATAAACAACACAACAATAGAAGAAAATAGATATCAAGCTGAAGAAGTTCATGGCCTTCCATCTATAGACTGATGGTTAGATAGAAATGGTGAACAATCGGTCCCTACACAGTTCTATAAATCATAGTCCCTTCCAAGTATGCATCTGGAATCAAATCAAAGTAAAAATACAACAATTGATGATAAATATTGATGAAACTGGGACCATTTCTTCTCAAGGAGGGAGGGATGATCTAGGCGAAAATTCAGATGACAATTCGGGTGATGGGTCCACCCCAATTGATCGTGGAACTTTCAGGAGCCATAACTTTTGCACTGTAGCTCCAATTAACTCATCGTTTAAACTGTTGGAAATATAATATTGATGGTAACATCATGAGATGGAATGGATCTTTTCTTGATGAAGTTTTACCCTTGAAAACCCAATGGAAGTGACCCAAATTTCAATTTTAGTAGTGCAGTTTAAAAATAGTAAGTTTCTAGAAATAGTAATACCTCAAATTCTATATTGTTGTAAATCATGGAAGTCAAACCACTTAATCTCCCTCAATAATGGTGACCTTCCACATCCTCCTCACACCTTCAAAACATGTATAAATGAATATGTCACCTAAAAATGAAATCAGACATCTCTTCTCAGAGATAGGCGTATGTTTCAGTCTACAATTTTGATCAATAAAACATCTCTTTTTAGAGATAAAATTATTTGAATTGTGTTGTTATTATTTATAAATTATCTTTCAACCAAATATTTTGAGTTTTGGATCACATCTATTAAGAAATAGAGCACCTGTCAGAAGTCATGGTGGGGGAAAAGTGGGTATCCCTCACCCATGTATGTAATTTATAAGACTAAAACCATAGAATGGGTAGTAATATATAAGAGATGAATAAATATTATATGTTAGACTTAGGTAAAAATAAAAAGTTAGGTGCCATAATCTTTTATGTCTTTATCAGATATAAGCTATAAACTACATGCACAACATAGATTTTTGAGCTTCCAAACTTCAACAAGCTATAAGACTTGGTATATTTCCTTCTATCATGGGTGCATGGTGACTGGTTTTATTTTTCTAGATGGTGCATGAGAATTTTTTCAAGACTCATATATTGAATCATAGGGATACCTTATACAAGAATTGATATATGGGAGATGGTGGATGATGATGTATAAGTAGAGATGGTTATAAAGCTCCTAGGCTATTATAAGTTAGGATTTGAATTCCCCATAAAATACCTCCAAAACCTAGGTATAAAGGTATTAACATACCTAGTAAGTGCCAAAATTTTCCTTGGTAACTGATGCTTAGACATAATTAGATCTTCTTTTGAATTACCGATCACATGGCATAGGGAGAATTTTCAACATCTCCAAATTCATTAAAAAAGAGATCATAAAGAATATACAAGAATGTCATCAATCATGTAAGAATTTTAGATGTGGATACATGATTATCATAATAGTGATGGAGGAAATAGGTGTGCTAGATGGTAATGATGACCACTATGGGTATTTACACCAAATCATGAGTCCCCAGTAATGAAGTATTAAGACTACATTTACCCCCTAATTTTTTTGTGTAAGTATAAAACTAGAGTGTAGGGGTGGTTTTAAAATTATGTGGAGGCCTTTGGAAATTATTTTCACATCCCATAATAACTCCCCAATCAACTTATGGGAATAGTGACCTTTGACATGATGTAACATTTTTGTGTGGTGCACCTAGCACTCGTAGATTGATATATTTTAGTTGACTCTGATTAACTTATGAATTTTTATCTAAATACTTCATGGTAGCATTTATGAGGATACTAAATGTGCAATAGATCAATATCTAGGCCAAATCCATGGATTACGATAGAAGGATGATGAGGTGCTAATTTTTGTACCCTAAAACCAAGACAACTAGGGATAAGGAGGATGATAATGATAAACCTAAAATCCATCTTATTTAAAGGGTTATATTCAGTGGGAGAATTTTTAACTTAAACTATGAGATGGAACCAAAAAATAAGGGTGGAGATCCTAGCAAAAATGATCTCCCCCTCTTAGTCGGTGATGAAGGAAAAGATGCACCAAAAGTCTAGGTGAAGTTACTATAGAGGAAGTAGGGTGAAAAATTAGAGGAAATTATGGAGTGCATACAAATAAAAATAGCCTTTGAGGAAAAATTCATGCCACCTATCCTAAAAAAGCATGTAACATTCAAGAAAATGGGTTCTTCTTCCATCAAGCATCTAAGAAAGAATAAGGGACCTATGGCATTCTCTACTAAGACCCTTGCAAATATGTAAAAAGAGGTGGAGTTGGTGCCTATAATAGAATAAGAGAGTGAAGAAGATAGAGAAAGGACTTATATCTTATAAATATATGAAGGTAAAGAGGATATTGGCATTAGAAACATTCAGGAGGCCTTGCAAAGTATCATGGTTGTAGTGCTAAGAGTAATTGAGGAAATGACAAGCCTTACCTATGACATAACCTTTATAAATATCCCACTAAATAAAATAGTGTTAACTTCCAAAGATAAGGCTTCCCTAGCATCCCCTCAATCTATTATAGAGAAAAGAGTAGCATAGAAGAAGATGGGATTCAGTGAGGAAGATATAAATTGGGCATTGGTGCTTGAAGAAAAGTGTAAACTTGACCAACAATAGAAGAAAGCCAAGTTAGAGAAGATGGCCCCAAAATTAACCTCAAGTGTAAAACTAGTAATATAAGTGTTCAAATAAGAGCCAAGTGAATTTTCCAAATAATTAGATGATTCTACTAAGGCACACCTAATTATTGAAGAGTTGTATGGACTAAAACAAGGCAATACTAGCACCTTAGAACAATAAATAGAGATAATTTAGGAGCACCAACAATAATAAGGTGACCCTAGTGCCAAATTTATAACCCTTAAGATAAAAATTAAGAATCCTCAAGATGAAGAAATGGATAAGGGGGAAAAGTCTAATGAAGCAACTCCCAAGGACCAGACAAGTGACTCCTCAGAGGAGCACACTAAAGAGAGTGGTGATGCCAATGTAGAGGAAGAAGTGAATATGGAAGAGAAGGCCATTATCAAAAAGGGTGATAGAGAACTCAACATTAGATAAATGCCATAGATAGATTGAGGGATGCATATTTATACTTATACAAAACTATTCCCCCAAGTCACCACTATAAAGATACACAAAAAGATTTCATGTGTACTATATTATTCCATGGATGATCCCTAATACAAGGCACCAAAGGCTACAACTTTGAGCATAGAGGATACAAAGGAAGGTAGAAATATCTTCTTATTAACTCATGATCCATGAAACCAATCTAATATGGGAATGTGATAATAAGAATGGATACAAAAGTAACATGCTAAAATGTCATAAATGATGGCAAGATGAGGAAACTGAATAAACTCCTCAAAGAAGCAAAGAAGGAAACACAGGCCAACAAGTTAAAATTATAATATCTTTGTGAACACGTAGAGGTGGCTGATCCATCTCTTCTAGGTCATGTTAACAAATCAAACCTATCATAGGTCAATAAATCCTATACCTGAGCCAATGCAAGAAGAAGAGGAAGACCCCAACATCATTTTAAAGGAGCTATCAAATAAACTCTAAGAAGTTGAATATCTCTTCACAAATTTGAAATAAGGTGTAAAAATAGAAGATGTAATCTTCTTAAACTTTTTCAACTAGGCCTTGATGATAGATGCTTAAATCAAGTGAAGGAGTAGCTAATGGCTAAGGTTTACTCTATAAGCAAGGCAAAATGGTCATATATCATGGGCAGTGTAAATGAGTTGAGTAATCATATCAAGGATTATAATAGAACCTTATATATCTTTTTCACCCTACAAACTAAGGCCAATGAGCAAGGGGATATTTTGGATGGAAGTGTGATAAAGGCACAAGCCAATCTAGAAGAATTCTAGGAGTTAGATAAAATAGATACACTTTCACTCTTTATTGCCTCAATTAAAATCGATAGTGCCATAAGTGAGATCAATCTAGCCATAAAGTGCTTTGAGGACTTTAGTGCATAGGTCTAGGAGAATGTACCTAAGTTTCTAACTCTTAAGAGTTTGATGGCTTCGTTTGAGGGTAGACTAAGGTTATTTTATGGGGTAAAATTTTGGGCCCATATCTCTAGTTTAATGGAGTTTTCATGCCAACCTATTATCCACTTTAACATTTCTAGCTATTTTGGCAAGCAATTATCTTAATAGTTTTGATAGCCAACTAGAGGATGTAGCATAAAACATGCACCAATTGGCTGATGGCTAACCATAATGTAAATCAAGACATTAAATAATATCTAAATAAATGTGGTAAGTAGAGTGTGGGAATCATGGTGTCATGGAGCTAGTAGTTATGATGATGGACCTCTAGATCATCATTCATCATGTAGTTTCCACCCTAGCAAAGATACTCTTAAAGGCTTATATAAAGAGCTTAAACCAGAGAATGAAGAAGGATAGATAATTATAGAGACGCTCTGGTGGAATGAATTTGAATCCAAGCTATGTAACTTTTGTTTTATTGGCCATTGATACTTAAATATAGAATGGAGGTCACTCTAGCTCTAATTTCATGTGCCCAAGCTTTTATGTGAGCCTTTGGGTTGTTATTAGTATGAATTTGAATGAAAAATATTACTCTAGACTTTGAATAATGAGAAATGTTATTGAAATAAAATGTACTTGAGTATATCTCATTCACATGCCTTATAGTATTGCTATGGTATGCAAGAGTTTATGTGATGTCATACTTTTGATTAATTATGTGAATTGAAATTACTACATTTTATTGGTTTTTGTATTTTAATAGAGTCTCTATATTTTTCATGACATCATCATCATCATCCTAAATGAAAATTGAGTATAGGCTTGCACCCATAAACCTAAACCTTGTTTAATTTTCTTCTATTTAATATGGATAAGAAGTTGAATAAAATTAGTCTTAAAACCTACTCAATGCCTATATGAGTTCTAACTTACCCTAAGAAAGGCCTACACCTATGGTTCTGACCTAGAGTTAAGTTTACATTTCTTTTCTTGAGTCCCCCTAATGAAGCCTCATGTCATGGTATAACTAGCCTAATACAGGCCCCAATTCCTTCTCAACTATGCTTTAAGTGAGTGCATAAGGTTTGTGCCTTATGTGGATTGATGACTTTGTATCCAAGTTGATTCATGGTAAATTTCCAAATTAGTAGTTTGAGTGTGGCTTGTGACACCCTATCTATAGGTCCTTCTTGCATTCTCTTGTGACCCTTCTAGACACTATTTTCATTCTTTGCTAGTCATTTTTAGCCTTTCAAATGGTCATTCTACCTCAACTAGACTCTATTTCCTAGGCCAATCTTATCCCCCAAGTCTTGAGCCTATAATATAGGAGCACCATACCTATACTATAGCACTAGACCCTAGGGTGTGTCATTTTTATCATTCTTACCCATTTGTACTTTAAGCTTAAATAGTCATTTTCATCTGGTTCTTATCCTTCATTATGTCATCCTAGCACAAATACATCTAACCCATGATCAATATTTACCTCTAAAATCCCATAAAAAGATCATTTATAAGAGGTGGTGACAAATATTACAAAACATTAAGGAAAACTTCCCTATTGTCTACATATAGTCACCCAACACAGTTACAAACATATTCAAACTCTCATAACAATCCATAGCCACCTCAATCACTCTCAATTTGACATTTTTGCATCCATATCAAATTATTGTATAAAACACATTAGGTGGGAGGAATACATATGTCTTGATCCCTCTTTAGAGTATTTGTATGTAGGCAACGTCCCCACACAAGGGGTGTGGATCATATGTTTAGTGCATATTACACACACTAACCCCCCCCTTTCTCAAGTGATCCAAATCCCATTTTATCAATCATATGGAGGGTTAGGTTTTTAAGATTAAATCATATCTATAGTGAGATTCATTGACATTCAACACTCAATATTTCATAAATAGGTTCACAGAGGAATAGTGTAAAGAACCTAAAAAGTTTAGGTCTCTATGACCAATTTGGATAATAGCGGCAGGAGTGGACAATAGTGTTAAACCTCAAAGTGCCCTATTTTTGGTGATCCTATTCTTTCACCAAATTAAATTTTGAATTAGATTCATGACACTGTCTCAATCCTGCATAGCCAGGTTTAGATCATGTATCAACCATCTCAACCTACTTTAAGATAAGTTATATTTTCTCCTTATTTATTCCTATTTTTAAAAAGTTAAAAGAGATAGATAAATAATACAATTTAGGACTATAATTATTTCTATATTACTTATTTATTTATTAATCTATACCTTTAACTAAAATAGGAATAAAAATCTAATATTTCAAAAATAGTTAAATCATTTGGTGAACCTGACTTGCTTCATTTACGCATAAAAACCCTAGAAACCCAAGGAATAATTTCTTCTTGATTTTTACATTTTTTAAAAAAAAAATCCTACATATTTAAATTCAAATTTCACATTTGATTTTTAAAATTCATCATAGTAATTTTTAAAATTATTGTTTTCAAACCCTAGTTGAATTTACTAGGTCTCTTCACTTCTTGAGGTATCACCTTAAATGTTTGTGAATTTTGTATCCTTTTTATCCATATTCTAGTTCTCTATTTTTCAAATCCTAGATTACATTTATTTAATCTTCTCTTTTATTTTCAAGTTATTTTTCTTATGCCACCTAATCTCCTTGCATATCTTCCTTTGAGATGAAGTTTAAGACTTAGTGGCAACCCTCCTAAATTCACCTAGATTCCTCTATACCATGGATAAAAAATTAGCTCAATTTATTGATATAGATCCTACACATCTAGATTACACTAATTTCCATGAGGATAATTTTGATAATGAGTAATATGAGAATAAAAATTATGATACACACACTGATGTTCATGACTCACCACATCAAGTTATTGATCTACTTCCACCTATTATTGATAATGATGTGGTCATCAACAAAGATTTGATTCTACAAAGTTTTAGAGAGAGACTCAAGAAACAACCCTAACATCATGTCCTTATCTTATAATCTATCATGGAAATTAAAAAGGCTAATCAAATTGAATCTTCCATTCCTTTAGAACAATCAGTTATAAATGAAACTATAGGGGTAACTATGTCTTAACAACCCCCTATAGTAGCCCAACCTTGCTAAGAGGAACCACTAGTTATGGTTAGTACATCTTTGTCTTTATATGTGGATGCTCTTGTCCAAGATATAAAATCTCTTCAATATAAGGTGTTACATCTTAATCAAGGTGCCTCTAGACCAACACAAGCTTTGGATTATTTTGTTCTACTTCATACACCATTGGCATGTCATATTGCTTCTACACCTTTGCCACCAGGTTTCATTCAATCTAAGCTCACTCTATATGATGACAAGGGTGATCTAGAAACACATTTGATATATTTTCACATAGCATTCTTGGACTATGTGGTAAATGATTGGTTATTAGCTAGGTTATTTCTATGAATTTTAAAGGGTTATGTTATATAATAGCTCTATAGTCTATCGAATCAGTAAATCAACACATTCAATTCTTTAGCTGACATGTTCCTAGCTCATTTCATCATTAACATAGGTGACAAAGTTTCTTATGCCCAAGTTTCACATAGAAACAAAGTTCAAATGAGCATCTCATAGATTATGTTATTTGATATAAGACTATCTTAGCTAAAATGACTATCCCCATGGCCAATCAAAAATTAAAAGATATCTTAAAATAGAGTCTTTTACTATCTTTACATGATTCAATAATGTTCAAAAGTTTCTCTTCCTTCACTGAGTTAAGTCATACACTAAAGGAAAGGGAAGTCAAACTAATTTTAATGGGCAAACTCAAGTACACAAACATATCAAAAACAACAAATAATAGTAATAGTAAAGTCCCATACAAAGTAAAGGTTAATGATAGTAAAAGTCAAAATCAAACTATAGTTAATGTAGATTTCAAGCCCCCTCAATGAGTGGTTTTATCATCATCTCCTTGGTAAACCTTTACCAATCTACCACTATCTTTAGCTAGAGTCTTACAATAGCTTTTGGAATGCAATGTCATATCTCCCCCTCCTATTTAAGAAGTTGATCCAACAAAGCCTCTTCCATGTGGTTAGGATTAGAATGCATTTTGTAATTTTCATAAGGCACTAGGGCACACAATTAATTGATGCATCAATTTGAAACATAAGATATAGGACTTGATAGATGGAAACCTTATTAATCTTGGCACTCTAGTTGAGCCTCCTCAAGTAAAGTAAACATAGGACAAAACTTTTAAAATCTTCTTAGATCCTTTCCCATAACATTCTAAACAAGAGATAGGGGACACATCAAGTGTTCACCATGCATATCATGCACATCCTCCACCATGAACATAACAGGCACCTTCAATTGAGTCACATCCTTTGAGCAACATGATTGGTGTGTATAATTATAAAGTTCTAGCTAAACCTTTAATCTCTTTTTTAGAATAGGATATAGTTGAGGATGATTTAGATTAACATACACTCTTTATTAGATCATATATTAAGCATCATCCTATTAATAGTGTTCTCATAAACAATAGATCTAGTGTGAACATGTGAATTATGACATTATTATAGTATTTGAAATATTTAGAGCAGGGTATTAACTCAATAGACATAGTTATTAGTGGATTCAGTGGGCACATACAGAGTTCATTGGGTGAGATTTTACTTCCTCTATAAGATGGACCTACACATATGGCCACCCCATTTACTATTGTTCCTAGTGGAGGGTTTTTTAATATGTTACTTGGTCAACCATGGATTCTAAAACTTTATACAATACCTTCTACATTTCATTTATGCATGAAATTCATTCATGCTAATTAGGTTGTTATAATTAGTGGAGTTTCATATGAGTTACCACTCACCACTTTAGATCCATCTACTACTTTGTAGCCATTAGTTTAGCTCCTCCACCAGTTATCATTCTTATTCTAGTTTAGATTTAAACATAGTCAAGGCCTCCTTCACTAGCATAGAGAGTTCATACACTTCCATGGATGCCTCTTTTAGATCAACTATAGTTTGAGGATTCGAGACAGTTTCTAGATATATTATTCACACCTAGGGTAGTATCATTGAGGTCTCATGCCTCTACACATAGATCACATGTTTAGAAAACTTTCTCTACTACCAGATGGGTCCCTAAGAGCCCCATAGTTGCATACACTTCTAATATTTATAGGGGGACCCCATAGTTGGTTTCCACTATAGATATTTTAGAGCATTTACAACATAAACATCTTTCAAAGTCATAGTCTCAGCCCTTCCATCATGCTTCATGATCCCTCTCCTTGATATAGGACACCATGATAGGGATTCTCTCATGGGACTTATTGGTTAGTATCATTTTTTTAGTCTTTCATGTACATATCTTCTTTTCAATTTATTGTGCATAGTTTCCTTCTGATTACTTGTACATAACTTATTTCAAAAATACAAAAAACAACACAAATTTTCAAAATACAAAAACATTAAAATAACTCAAAATACCAAAAATATCTCAATTGTATGTATTATCCAAGCTTTACATTTCTACTACCATGCTAGACTTATATTTTGTTGTTCTATGCTACTGTTTGTCGATTTATCTACATTACCATACTTCACTTGATCTTCTTTATGTGTGTGTAGTGACATATAGATATTTGATTTATTCACTTTACCCATTGAGGGGGCATCTTACTTATACATTCAAGACATACATCAACATATTTACCCACTAGGGGCATCTTATACACAACTACACCATCCAGGTTATGTCATTCCTATACCTCACACTCTAGTTATCATGTTGATGTATATTAATTACTGCCATTACACATATTATTTTATTGACACCCACTACTATATATCACTTGTGTATTTATTAGCATATACCTAGTCTTGTACTCCATGATTTGCATACTTTCACTTCTTTTTTTGATTAGTTAGATGCAATAAAATTTCCAACATTTACATGCTTTCCTTTCTTGCTTTGAGTAGCTAGATGTGATCACATTTCTCAACTCTAATTTTTTCTCTTGTGTGTGCATTAGTACATTTGATAATGTCCTTTGCTTATACTCTTCTGTGTGATTGTGGCCTTTATGCCAACCTTGCTTATTTTCAATTATATGTGTATGCGGAATTTAAACATGCCTTGTATGCTTGATTTCTTAGTTTGAGTGACATGTTCCCCTATCCCTTACTCACTTGGATCCTTGACCACTCTTATATGCTTATTTATTTTTACCTTACATGCTTGTTTGCTTTTCAACTATTTTTAATGTTGATCCACATCATGCATTATCTTGATTTCTTGGATACCATGATGGACATCATGCTCCATCCCTCCTTAAAAACTAAAAACTAAAATTTCTAGTTTAAATTTAGTATACTACACATGCTATTACATTGTTACATCTATCTAGGCATACCCCTATTGATCTAACAATCTCCAATACAAATTATGTTATATCTTGAGACATATTTTTTATTATCGTTATTATATCATGTATTTTTTAGCATAACACACTTACATGGATCTTTATTTTGAGGGAATTCATGTTCAAGGTCTTCATCTTACTGTCAAAAGAGGGGGCAAAAAATAGGGGTTTTGTCATAGAGATCAAAGCCTTCTACCTGTCAAAAATCAGATTTTAAAACACTTAGAATAGAAACCAAAACTCAAAATAGGTAGAACAAATTAAGAAACTGGTGATGAACATAAAACAATAATAAAAAATAGTAAAGGACAAGAGAACCATATTTGGACTACAATGCCATATAATAAAGTGTCCTATTTTTAGCACTTCTATCCAAATAGTACAAAAACCAAATTTTCCAAAATTAGATATAAAGGTAAGACCAGTTACAATTTTGTTAGCTATAGTTTAGTTTAGATTAAATAGTTTTATTATTGTTTTTTTTAGAGAATCTAGACATAAGGGGCATCATGCATGGCATGATGGCTCTCACTTCTAGTTTTAGATTAGGAAGTTGGTATAACTTCCAAATCAGAATCCATGCTACAGATACTGATGATTAGGGAAATGTGTATGACACATTTTCCTTCTTATCTTATTATTTTATACATTATCTAGGTATTCTTAGTAGTTTCATGCCTTATTCCATCTGTAAATGGTTGGAATCATTACAGAGTGGCTTTCATATAATCATAGTTCTCAATTTTAAAGTGGATTTCATGCAAGCCTAATCTCCACCTTTTGGAGTGGCCAAAATTGGCCTATTTCTTAGCACATATTTGGCTATCCACACCACATTGTTAGATTACATAACATTCATGGGATTTAGGATCCATCTCATACAACACACATTCATACTGATATTAGTTTATAACTTCACACTTCAAAGGTAATGATGGAGATAAATGACTATCTAGCCCTTTTTATTCTTAAGCCACCTAGTTAGAGGGATTGGAAACATAGTCCAAACATTGATTAACACATGAATGACCATATATATTCATTTAATGAGTGATGATAGAGCTAAAGGGCCAACTTTTATATTTTTGAGCCACCCTCAAGGAATTGAGAACTTAGATCCATTTGTGATATTACTCTTAGTTTAGTACATACCCAACATCACTCAAACATCACTTATCATTACAACAGATTCATGCTTCATGATGTGATCTCCCTATATAGACTTAACATCACACATCTTCACGGGCTTCACCCTTACATGTAAGTTTAGGTAAGTTGTCTATTTTTTCTTTATCCCAGTATTTCACTTTGTTGCATCACTAAAATAAAGGGGGTCAAAATGTGGTCCTATAAAATGTTGAAATTGGTAGTTTGAGTGTGGTTTGTGACACCCTATCCATAAGTCCTTCTTACATGCTTTTGTAACCCTTATATACACCTTTTCACACTTTGCCAATTAACCATAGTCTTTCAAATAGTCATTCCACCTCAGTAAACTTTATTTCCTAGACCAATCCTATTCCCCCATATCTCGAACCTATAGGATAGGAGTACCATACTTGGACTACAACAATGGACCCTAGGGTGTCCCATTTTTGTGCTCTAGTCAATTTGTACTTTTGAGCCCAAATAGTCATTTTCATCTAATTCCTATGATTCACTATGTCAACCTAACACAAATACATCTAACCCATGATCAATAATTCCCTATAAAATCCCATCCAAAGATCATTTACAAGATGTGGCAAAAAACCTTACAAAGCAAATAGGAATATAAATAAAACACTAAGGCAAACTTCCCTATTCTCTACATACAATCACCCAACATAGCTATAAATATATTGAAACTCTCATACCAATACCTAACCACCTCAAGCACTCTCAATTTGGCATTTTTGCATCTACATCACACTATTTCACAAAGAACATTAGGTGGGAGAACTACATATGGATTGATCCCTCTTTGGATTATTGGTATGTAGGCAACATGCCCACACAAGGGGTGTGGATCACACGTTCAGTACATCTTACACACACTAACCACTTCTCAAGTGATTTAAATCCCATTTTATCAAGAATCGTGGAGGGTTAGGGTTTGAATATTAAGTCATATCTATAAAAGGCTCCATCAATATTCATCACTCAATATTTCATAGATAGGCTCACACAAGAATAATGCAAAGAACCCAAAAATTTTAGGTCTCTGTGACTATTTTGGACAATAGTGGTAGGAGTGGACAATAGTGTTAAACCTTAATGTGTCTTATTTTTGACACTCTTATCCTTTCACTAAATGAAATCTAGATTTAGATTCATGACATTATCCTAGTCCTACATAGCTAGTTTTAGATCTTGTATTAGCCATATCAGCCTATTTTAAGATAAGTTATTTTTTCTCTTTATTAATTGCTATTTTTAGAAAAGTAAAAAAGATAGATAAATTATACAAATCAAGACTATAATTATTATAATATTATTTATTGATTTATTAATCTAGACCTTTAGCTAAAATAAGAATAAAAAATAATTATTTCTAAAATAGTTAAATCACTACGTGTTTAAATGTTGAGCATAAAAGGAGTTATCCCATACTTGCACTTTTTTTATAAAACCACCCCTAGACTTTAACAACATGCATCTTTCATTATTTATGACTAAACTCAAAACTATCATTAATGAATCCTATATACTCATGTGACATTTTTTAGGTCAAATAATAGTTACCAAAACTATCATAAATTTATAGATATTTATCCAATTAATCTAAAAATTTGAAACAAAACTTATACACTATAATTTTTATCATCTCACCAAATTTGGCCATCTAATTATTATTAAAGGTTAATATAGGTAAATAAACATCTTTCTAAGTGTCATAAACTATATAAATGACTTATATTGATATAAATAGATGATACATTACCATTTTAACTCCAAATTATTTAAAACATAGTTTTTACATGTCATGTACTAACACCTCATGAATTTTGGTAATCTAACTCTTATAATATAAGGATAAACATCATTATAAGTGTTATGACAAAACTAGATGGTATGTTTACACAATGACTCAAAATGACATGAAATTTAGTGCACAAGTTATAAGTGTCAGGTGATATGACCTCACCAAATTTCATCATCTAATTTTTACCATAGAATGAGAAACATTCTTCTAAGTATTATGATAGAATCATATGATATGCTTACATGATGACTCTAAATGAGTTTAAATTTGGTATATAGTTTTTAAATTTTAGGTTCTATGACCTCACCAAATTTCATCATCCAATTGTTATTTTAGAAAGTTAAACATCCTTTTAATTTTTATGACAAAATTAGACAATATGTTTTTGTTGTGACTCTTAATGAGTTAAAATTTTGTGTGGAGGTTTTAAGTATACATCTATATGACCTCACCAAATTTCATCATCTAATTATAAATGAAGTTGAAGAACCATTTCTGACAAATGTTTGTGACATAATAGTCCATGCAAACTGATAGAAGTAAATAAAATATCTTTGTACTTTTTTGGTGTCAAAGGGATACTTTAGCAACATCATTTAAATAGGTTAAAAATTTCAAACCAATAATACCACAAGCCAAAAACCCAACCAAACACATGTCACTCTATTTTTTTGTGAATGCAAGATTTCACAAACCCCTTGATGTTTCTACATTAGACACCTTATGTTTATAAAATTTGAGATTCTACTTACATAGATGGAATAAGTGGAAAACCCACTCTATGGACCATGAATTATAATTTCCATGGTGTCCCCTTACAACATACCAAATATTTTTTTTGATAGTTTCATTTGTTCTTCCATCTCGAGCTTCCTCTCATTAATTTCAATTATTTCCTCTTTTCTTCTTTTTCTCTACTTTGTTATTTTTTCCCCTCTTTTTATTATCTCTCCTTAATTTTCCATTTGTGGGGTTAGACCCACCATAATCCTTCCTCCTTTGCCGAAGGATATTATTTTTTTCTCTCCATATTCTTGTAGATTTGAACCCACATTAGTTTGATTACATCTACTAAGATTCTTGTTCTTGGATCTTACTCTCCCTTGTGGTCTTAAACCCAATATTGTCTAACCACCTCATCATAAAGCTTTCTTATTTTTTTCCCCATATTTGCAAAGATATTTTTAGGTATTTTTTCAATCACTATGCACTATTTTCACCTCTTCTCTCATGACTACAATCCCCTCTTTCATTCTAATATCATTGCAAGACACTTAAATCACCTTTGGGTATACAAATGATATCCCATAGTCTTTAATACCACCTCAAGGATAGTGTAATCACCTAAAAATAGAATTGGAGTACTAAGAGTACTACTTGAGACAACCTTTTCCTAGCTTAGCCATAGACCTATATTAGATCCTATTATCACACTTTTATATCCTTTGTGTAGACTATAGGCATCCATAATCATCTTAAATGCAATCTTAGACCCTCATTTATTGATCCTAGGCCTTTGTGCCCAATAACCTGCTAGTTAGACATTAGTTCCACATCCAGAATACTAGAGCCACTTGGTTCTAATGTCCCTAAAATAACACTAATGTACTTTATCCTATCTTTCCCAAATGAATATATTTTCAAAATTAAATCCCTTCTAAGGTTAGCCTAAGAATATTTTATTATTCAAAAAAACTATAAAACACTATAAATATGTGACTTTTAAACCTCTATCCACTATACAAAAATTAGATGCTAAATACCTATTCAAACATGAAACAAGTTGAGCAAAATCAAGGTTATTAATCCTTACTCTTTCCTACTTCTGCATACTATCATATACAACTAACCTACGCCCATATTTTTTAGATTTCGAATCTCAAGAACACTTAAGGAATTCAAGACCACTATCATTATATCATCACTTGCACTTGCACTAATGCTTAGGTGGGGAGAACTACATCAATATTGATCCCTCCTTAAAGGATTGGTATCTAGGAAACTCTCTTCATAGGAGGGTGTTGAGGATGTCCACCATATCCTAATAATGAACACACTTTTTATCGCATGCCTTACTTGTAAGTAATTTTAGGGTTTGCATCATAAATAAGCTATTATAGACATAATTCAAACTTTTAGACTTCATGTGTGTAAGAACATAACCTAAAAACATAGATGTAAGTGCACTTAAAAGTCTATAATAGTTATATATAAAGGACAATAATGATATTTTGAGAACATTATAACCACATGGAATTAATGTCCAAGTGTAGCACTACTACCTAGAATGGGTTATGACATAAGGATATACTTTTTGACACTCGAACCTATTCTAATCCCAGTTTCTAGCACTCAGCTCATTTTTATAGGGTGTTTTCTAGATAAGTGTTTATTTTCATATAATTATTACTATTTTTAGAAAATTAAAGCTAGTCAAAATTTGTAACAAATTAGAGGTTATTTTAAGCATATTTTTTCATTGATTTAGACTACTCAACCCTTTAATCAAACATAGGATTTACATTAGTAAAAACCTAAAAGTTTAAAACATTTGGTGAACTTGACTTAAAATATTGCTTCAAACCCTAGTTTTACATTGGGTTTACCTTTTCCCAAATTTTTTGCCCTAAATTAAGGTTACAAACTTCTATTTTTTTAATTTTTTGGAATCACCTAGAAAATTTAATCAATATCACATTAGGGTTTCATTTATTTAAATGTAATTTAATTTGTTGAAAATCAACCCTAATTCAAAACCCTAACCCTAGATGCTCTTAAGTTTTGTATCCTTATTTTTCATTTTTTCATTTGTTGCTTTAAATTTTTAAAATTTTATATATTCTATTTTAGTAGATTTATTCCAATTTGTTTACTATATGCCATCTCAAAAAATCTCTCTTACATTAAGAAGAAGTGTTAAATTAGGTGGTAATCATATAGATCATATTAATATTAGTGTGATTTAATCCTATAACATGGATAATAGACCTATCATAACTCTATTCATTCTTCACACCCTAATTATGTGGATTTTAATGATAATGCATCCAAAGATGAATAATGCAACCAATAAAAAGATCATATAAAATTGAGAATTAGGACACTTCCCCTCCACTTAACAATGATGAACTTATTATAAAAAAAGATGAGATATAATAGAGATTTAGATAGATAATTTGTGAACAAACCCTTGATCATGCACAAATCCTATAAGCCATATTAAAAATTAAGAATAAAACAAATAATAGTCAATCTTCAACTTCCCTAGGTAATAACATTATTACACCTATAGTGGGGCCACCTCAACTAGCATAGATTAGACCTATAATTCAACAACATTCAATGATAAATACACCTCTTATGGATAGTTCTTCCACTCCATATATACAATGTTTTATTCATGAAGTTTGTAATCTATAGGCTAAGGTGTTACATATTGAGAAGCATGACACTAGGCCATCACATGCCTTGGATTCTAATATTATCTTACATATACCTTTGGCACATCAAATAGTGGTAAATCTACCACCATATAATTTTGTGGCATCTAATCTTACATTATATAATGGAAAGGGTGATCTAGAGCACCATCTCAGATTTTTTCATGCAATGTGCCTAGACTACTTGTCCAATGATTAGATTCTCAAAAAAAAATTCCACACAATTTAAAATATTATGCCCTAAAATGGTTTTATGACTTACCAAATCAATCTATCACTACATTAAATCCTTTATCCAACAATTTCTTATCACACTTCTCCATCAATATCAGTGATAGAATATCATATGCCCAAGTTGGACAGTTGAAACAAAAGTCAAATGGACCTATTTTAGATACTTCTTATGATACAAGACTATATTAGCCAAATTGACTATCCCCATGGTAGACAAAGAGACTCAATAAATATTTAAATAAAGTCTTTTACCAACATTACATGAATCTATCTTATTTAATAAGTTTCCTACATTCATAGTTTTGTGCCACATAATAAAATAAAGAGATGTCAAGATTCTATCAATGGGAAAGCTAAAATATACCATTAAATCAAAATCAACTATTAAGTGTTAAAATAAGCCTCCACCAAAGGTAAGGGATACTAGTAATAAGAGTTATCAAAATGTCATAGTCAATGTAGCTTATGGTCCATCTCCTAGATTGGTTTTATCTTTTCCCCAGTATCAAATCTTCACCAACCTTCTATAGTCATGAGCATGGGTTTTATAGTAAATTTTGGAATGAAATTTACTATCTCTCCCTCCCATTAAATAGGTTGATATGACATAACCTCTTCCAAATAACTATTATTCTAATTCATTCTACAATTATCACAAGGTACTAGGCCATATAAAAAATAGATGCATAAACCTAAACTATAAAACACAAGATTTGATTAAGGATAATATTACTGATGTGGGCACACCCATAGAGGCATGAAAAATGAAAAAAATATAATCCAAGGCATTACAAATATTCTCAAATCCATTTCCAAAGCACATAATGAATGAGTCAAGGATCACATCAGGTGTTCATGACACATATCAAGAACATCCACCACCAAATTCTTATCATAGTATTATAGAGGAAGAACACCCATTACATAAAATCATTAGAATGTAGCATATTATAGTCCCACATAAACCAATCATCACCTTATTATAATAAGATATTGTTGATGATGATATAGATTTACATGCACTCTTTATATGAGCATGCATAGATCATCATCCTATCTAGAGTTTTATGGTTGAAAATGGGTCAAGCATTATCATGTGCACTATGACACTTTTAAAACATTTGGGATATTCATATCATGATATATTCCAAACAAACATATTTATTAATGGCTTTAGTGTCATGTTCAAAACTCCATCAAGGAGATTATGTTTCCATTACAGGTTGGACTAACACATATAACCAGCACATATAGCCACTCGATTCTTAGTCATACCTAGTGTAGGTGTGTTTGGCATGTTATTAGGTAGGACATGGTTATATTAGATATGAACAAACACATCCATAATACATAGATGCCTAAAGTACATATACATAAACTAGGTGGTGAAAGTTAAGAATATCTCATATGAGTATCCTCTACCTATCTCATAGGCAATTACAACACAATCACCAATTATAGTTTTGGTATCATTACCAAATATAGCATAGTTATTAATTGTAACTCAAAATATAGTTTTTATGGATACATCATAGATTTCATTGGATCCACCAGTTTAGGTGAGGTCTACTCCTACCATATCAATACATATACATACTCTCCTACAAAAACCACTATTAGAGAGACCCCTATGTCATAGATATGTCATAGATTCTAGAGGTATTTCATCCATTAAATTTATGTTGAGATTAGTATTAATGTGGTCTTAGGGTTATCCTCATATGACACCTATGCCACCTCAAGTTTTTTTTACCAAATGGGTTCTTAATACCCCTACAATTCACAGGACACCACAGTCACTGCCAAAGATTCTTAACACCACTCCATAGGTAGATACGATATCAATTTATCATTACAGTAGATTATAGGGTCATAATTTTCCCTTTCACATAGCACAAATGATCATAATTGTCTTGTTTGACATAGGTCATAGTCATAGTGAGTTTCCCATTAGACTCATCGATTAGTATGGTTCCTACTCTCTTGTAAATACTTTATTTTCTCTTTATCCTTGCACATAGTTTATTTTCATTTAATTATACAAAACTTATATCCAAAAAATACAAAAATAATATAACATTCCAATACATAAAAACATCTAAATATTACTCATAAAACAAAAAATTTATAGATTGTATGCATTTTTATGTTTACATTTCTTATATTTTTAGACACTACATATGATAGCTATCTTAGTTTAGTCAATTTTATCATACACACATGCTTCACTTATTCTTGTCAAGTGTTTGTAGATTTCTTATATGACTAGGGTCCACTACACTAATCTAGACTTGCTATCATCTACCCACTAGGGGCATGTACACCGATTTAGGGTTATTCATTTGAAACATTCACCCATTTGGGGGAATATTATACATAGTTTATATTTCCAAGTTCTATCCTTACATTATTAACATTCCAATTTTATCATTATTATATCTTTTTATTCATTTTAAAAATTCACCCACTTGGGGGTATATTATACCTAGTTTCTTCTACCAGATTCTATCCTTACATTATTTACATTCTAATTTTAACATTGTTATATCTTGATATTAATCAATATTACTCATACTCACATTTTTTTCTGACTATCACTAGTTTAGAATCACCATATGTGCATCCTATCTCTTACATATATTTATACTACATTCATGCATGCTTTCATTTCTATCTTTTCTAGTTTAGACTTGATTGTATTTTATATGCTTCTTCTATTCAAGGGTATTTGAATATGCCATTGTTGTTTGGATCTACACTACTTCTATTCATATATGCCTTTGACATATGCCCATGTACCTTGTGTATGATTTCTTTATTATGTATGTATAAATTTGAATATGTACTTCTATGTGACTCTAAGCCAACTTGCTTATTACTTGCATATGTGGACATTTGAACATGTCTTTTTATGTCGTCTTTTCTCAAATTTAGTTACATGTGACCATGTCACTTATATTATGGCCACTTGGCATATTTTGCATGCCTCACATGTTTATGTATGCTTTTTTATATGCATCATGACTATGAAACTTGTATTTAATTATTATACACACTAGTTCTTGATTCCATGAGGGACCTCATGAATCTACCCTTCCTACTTGGGTGTCATGATAGACACTAGATGCCATTACCCTAGGTAGCTACTTAGATTTACTATTACATAAATTTTTTACATCTATCTTGACACCCTTTTTTAGTGTTAGACATGATATACATCTTACATTACATACTTATGTTCAAATTCTCTTACATGTTGATGTTATGTTTACACATTGAACTAGATTATCATGTATTCTCTAGCTAAAAAAGATTTTTTAGAGATATTTATTTTGAGGATAGTTATTTCATAGGTTCAAAAACTACCCTAAAAAGAGGGGGCATTAACAAGTGTTTTTCATAGAGATTAGGGACCTACATTGCATTCATAGAACATTTTTCAGCACACAGGCTTAGTTTCAAAAAATCAAACATGGGTAAACATAAAGGAAAAATAGGGAATACAAAATTAGTAAAATGGTTTAGCTTTTAAACTAGGCAGACATTAGAATCCAAATAGGGATAATAATTCCACATGGAACTACTATCCAATATTTGGCACTACTATCTAGTAGCCCTAATTTTAGGATAATTTAAATTGGCTTAAATAGTACACCACGAAAAGTATAGGTTTGCATAGTTTAAGCTACAAGTTTGATAGTTATACTTAGATTTTCAATTTAGATTAACATCAATTGATCAAATTGGGGGCATCATGCATGACATGATCATTCCCATATTTAGTTTAGATACTCAGATACAATTATTTTAACTTAGTCTAGAATTAGTATACTTAGTTATCAGATTGTGGGCTTGTGTGTGACATATTATTTCCATATGCTCAATTACACATAGGTTGATAAGATGGAATGGAAAACTCCATGTCACTCTCTATGTTAAATACACTTGACATAATATTATTGGTTATTACCAATTTTATGCCTTACTCCATCTATAGTGGTTAGCATTCTCGAGTGTCACAAAGCTATCTAACATACTTGAGTGGTCTTAAAACTAACATATATAATTATATATACTCACTTAAATATTTTTATCACTTTTCACAATCTAGTTTTATATGCATCTAATACACATGGGTGGGAAATGATAGAATCATATCCTACTTGAGTTCTTGATCCACCCACATGAGAGGGTTGGACACACTTTCAGTCTAATCCAAGCTATTCACAAGTCATCATCCACCAAGTAAGGGTGGGAAATGATGGAGTCAAAAATGTATTGTGTTTTTGATCTAACCACACATTAGGATTGAACAAGATATCAACTTTTTCCAAGTTATTTAACTATTTGATCACTATGTACATGCACACACATATGTTGTCACAAGGTTCATACATTAGTTCACATACCCAATGAGGTTTATTGATTCCTCTCCTCTTTCCCATATATTTACTTAGTTATTTATTCAACATACTCTTTAGATTTTGATATCTCTTAAGTGAGGACTGATTTATGCACATTTCTTTTTCAGTTCATGCTTTAGATCAGGCTTCACATACTTAGGCATAGATTCATGGGATTGACTTTCTAGGTAAGTCCAGGTAGGCTTCTTTTTCATTTATACTAGTCTTTTCACTTTTATATATTTCTAGCATAAGGCTGAAAATGTAATCACCTAAAAGTGGTATTTGAGTGCCAAGAGTACTACTTGAGACAACCTTTTCCTAGCTAAGCCCTATACCTATCCTATATCCTATTATCACATTTTTTCATCCTTTGTGTGGACCACATACATCCCTAGTCATCTTAAATATAGTTTTAGACCTTCATTTCCTAATCGTGGCCTTCATGTCTGATAGCTTACCGGTTAGATATTAGCGATGCACTAAGGACAATAGATCCATGTGGCACTAGTGTCCCAAAAATGGCACTAATGTCTTTTAACCTATCTTTATTGAATAGATATATTTTAAAAATTAAAAGCATCTGAAAGTTAGCCTAAGCATCTTTTATTATTCACACAAACTACCAAACACTGTAAATACATGGATTTTAAACTTTTATCCTCTGGATGGAAATCAAATGCAAAATATCTATTCAAATACAAAATAAGTTGAGAAAAATCAAGGTATTAGTCCCTACTCTTCCATAATTCTACATACTACTATATATAGCTACCTTAGTACCAAATTTTTTAGATTTCCAATCTCAAGTACACTCAAGGAATTCAATACAACTATCATTCTAGAATCACTTCCACTTACACTAGCACTTAGGTGGGTAGAATTACATTGACATTGATCCTTCTATATATTATTGTATATAGGAAACTCTCTTCATAGTAGAGTGTTGAGGATGTCTAGCTTATCCTACTAATGAACACACTTTTTATCTCATGCCTTGTAAGGAAAATTAGGGTTTGCATCATAAATCAGCTCTTATAAGAACAATATAGAGTTTTAGACTTTGTACATACAAGAATAAAACTAGAAACATAAGTAGTTGTGCACCCAAAATTTATGAGCAATCCTACTTAAAGGACACTAGCACCATTTTTTGGACACTAGAGTAACATGACACTACTATCTAAGTATGGAAATACTATCTAGGATGGGTTCTGACACATGGATCTAGTTGATGACACTTAGACCTATTCCAATCTTAGTTTCTAGCACTCAGATCATTTGTATCATTATTTTTCTAAATAAGTCTTTATTTACATACATTTATTACTATTTTTAACAAGTCAAAGCTAGTTAATATATGTAACAAATCAATGGTTATCTTATGCATATTATTTCACTAATTTAGACTATTCAACCCTATAATCAAACATAGGATTTACATTATTAAAACCCTAAAAGGTTAAAATAGATAATCTTTACTTCTCATCTCTTAATGCCTACATTTTTATGTCAATCAATATCTCCATCTTGGTTGTAACATCCTCTTTTTCTCCACATGCTATTATATTAATACAAATCAGTAGTTTTGCCTTGAATTTGGTGAGTTTAATAAATTCAATCTCTTCACCTCTGAAGGCCTCTTTGAATACCTCCATTTAGTTCACCTATGTACTTAAAACATTATGATCTTAAATATGTGCTTAAGATGATATCAAACTTAGCTTCCCCATCTCATCCTTCATCTCCACACTATAAACTTTATTTTCCTCAAGAAT
Organism: Torreya grandis; assembly: GCA_037957365.1. Lineage (NCBI taxonomy): Eukaryota > Viridiplantae > Streptophyta > Pinopsida > Cupressales > Taxaceae > Torreya > Torreya grandis. Next base: position 301,818 of record JARHVA010007046.1, read on the forward strand.
TGGATTCTTAATGCCTATATCATCTAGATGAATCCTTAGAATATTAATTAGATACACTTTTGAAAAATCCTCTTTATTTATCATCCAGTTTATATCATAAGTAAGTTGATTAATATATTCTTCTATCATTGCTTCTATGTTATGTGTAAATAACCATGCACTTCCTTATACATATGACGATAAAGCATACCTTGACTCATAACTATCTATCCTCCAACATCTATATGGGCTACTTACATATATGCAACACCACTTTCATCTTCCAGTCCTCTTGGTAGAAACATGTACACCATCTTAATATCCATATCCTTTGATATACATGCACATTGAAAAACATATTAAGGGAATCAAGAGTTCCAACAATCACTTCTTCCATCTCATATTCACAATACAAGTACACACTATTCAAATATTCTCTATTACTCATAGTCTTTATATAGATTTCTCTCTCAATATGGAATTCCAAAGGCCCATTCTTAACAATATTCATGAGTTTTCTCTTCTCATTCTTATTATTGTTTTATTATACTATAAATATATGGTCTTAAACCATAATCTCATGTGCATTAGTTTACACTTATTCCACATATATTGTTTATTTTGTGTAAACCTATAACTCCTCATGATTGATCTCTTCAGTCACCTTTATTTCTTCCTTTAAATAAAAATGTATAATTACTTAGTTATCTTCAACCATTTACCCTATAAAAGATAAAATACAAGATATTTTCATTCATTAACCAAGGATGATTATAATTTTCCCACTCACAAGACATCATAAACTCTTTCCATAATCACACAATGGATTTCCTTGTTCTGGTTCAATAAATATCACTTCCATATCCTCTTACATGATGATTACTTCAACTATGGGATGCTCACAGCTCTCATTGACCTTTTTGTTTGGAAAATCAGATTTGGGATTCATACAAATTTCCTCATCCTTTATATTTTTGAAATTAGACTTGATTTCTCACATTAAAACCTCACTCTCTTGTTGTCTTTCAAAATAACCTTCTTCTTCACATACACATACTTCTCCTTGCTACTTATCAAATCATTCTTGAGATGCTCATATGGAAGATTCCCTCTCTTATTGGAATTAGACTTATGATCTTATCTTTTATGTCATATCTCACCATAATCAACAAGATTCTATTTCATGACATATAAATGAATCAAAATAAATCCTCTAAAACTACCTCTCAAATTTCAATACTACTATCACACCTACAACAAACTTATACAAACTTCTCTTTCACAACTTGAATTAGACTTATTTTTCATAACCTAAAACTAACTCATATAGGAGTTTCGCACACATAACCCACAATGAAATTTTTTTACTCTAATTCCACTTGGTGAAATCACAAGTGATGGGATCCAATTAAGGACTAACTTTGTCTTTGTGCTACTCATCCATACATTTATTCATGGAAATAATTTTTGAACACACTTAAGCTTGATGCACTTAACAAATTTTCATTGCATTCATATTTAAAATATTATAACATAATTAAAAATAAAACTCATGCTCTCACATATTCCTTGATAGGATTATTAAATTATGTGAAAGATTTTTATTCTCTCATATAGTTCCTCTTAAACCGATACAACTATTTGTTCTTATCTTATAGAGTTATGCTCCTTCACATCCCATCATTACTCCCAAATAAACTCCTTATTTATATAAATATTATATTCTTCTTGACATCTAAATATTCTTGGTGTATTTATTCAACTTCCTTGACCTCAACATAGTGTGTAATAATTTGTCATCTTTTAGTTTTAGTGATTAAATTCCAAATTATCAATAATGTATCATAGGTACTTAGTTGAAATTTTTAAGATTAATAATAGTTACCAAAATTATTATAACATTTTTATATTATCCAATTAATATGAAATTAAAAAAATGACTACATTTTTATATCATCTTACCAAAATTAGATGTTTGATTCTCAAAGAATATTACCATAGGTAAATAACCATATTTCCAAATGTCATAGATTAGATAGATGATGTATACTAAGAAAAATAGATGCTACATTAAATTTTTACCTCCAAATGATCTTAAATTTGTCGCATAGGTTTCATATGTCATGCACTACCAACTCATAAAATTTGGAAATCCAAATATTAATTTAGAAGGAGAAACATCCTTCATAATGGTATAAAACATCAAATATTATGATTCCATGGTCACTCCAAATGACCTAATATGTTTTAAGTGTCAAGTTATATGACCTAACAAGATTTCATCATCTAGTTATTAGTGCATAATAAGAAACATCCTTATGAGGTTTTTGATAAAATTAGATGATACACTTCCATGGTGACTCTAACTGACTTGAGATTTGGTACATAGGTTTTAATTGTTAGTTTATATGACCTCACCAAATTTAATCATTAAATTATTAATGTATGAGGAGAAACATCCTTCTAATGCTCTAAAAAAATTAGATGGTATGTTTCCGCAATGGCTCTGAATGATTTAAAATCTAGTGTAGAGGTTTTAAGTGTAAGGGCATATGAACTAACCAAATATCATCATATAATTAGTAATTTAGTTGAAGAATATTTTATTATAAATTTATATGAATTAGTATTCCATGTGGAATAACATAAATGGACAAAAATATTTACATTTTACACTTGGTAAAGTAATACTTTTAGTAACATCATTTTAGGAGGATAACATGCTCACACCAATAAGACCACAACCCCAAACCCAAAAAAACATGCACTACACTTTGTTTTTGGTTCATTAAATATTTCACAAACCTTGAGATTATCCTACATCAAGAAAAATCAATTAACAGATCTTAAACTTTGATACAGTCTGTAAATGTTGATTACTAGTGCATAAATGTTGATTACCAAAGTGGAAACATCAAATATTAGTTCAAAAAAGATTATGTAAATAAGAATGAAAATGTCAATGAAAAAAGCACAAAAATCAATCGTTAGTGCATAAACATTGATTATTAGTGTGGAAACATTGATTACTAGTGGGAAGACATCAATTACTAGAGTATAAACATCAATTACCAGTGCTTATTAGAAAAACTCCTTACACATAAATAAAACCACTTAAGTGTTGTATGAAAAATTTAATCTAAAAAATGAAAATTTTAAACCCAGGATGAAAAAATTAGTTCAAATAATATGTAAAAATAAAAATAAAAATAGAAAATCAACTTTAGGATCCTTCCCAAAAATATTGTATCTTGCACTAGAATTATGCCAAATCATGTTGAACACCAAAATAGTTAGAAAAAATTATTTAAACAAGAAAAAAACTTAATATAATGAAAACGGAATGGGTCTCACTGGGTAAGACAAAATGTAATATAGAAATATTCAAATCTCAATAGAAACCAAGGGTAACCTAAGTTTCTATTTTAATCTAGCATACCCTCTGATTGAGATAAATAATAGAGAAAAATAAACTTACCTTCACTTACCATCATGCAAAAATATTACTTGCTAACATAGAATAGCTCATGAGTGATTTATTTATGGTTTCTCAAAATAATTATATGCATTAATTCTATTATAATGTACCTTTAATTTTTTGTTTACTTGATAGTTTAATTTATATGGATTTTTCTAATTTGAAAATCACCTAACTAATGATCATTTTTTTCTTTTCATATTGGAAGATGAATATGATTTTATATATTTTTAAGGGAGAAATGGATGGTTGGTATAAATATATATCTATCTGTAATATTTGATTTTATATGGATTAAATTTGGTCTATGGGTTAAATGCATTCAATGATGAAGTTGAGGAATTTGATAGATTAATGAATTGCCTAAATGTGTTATTGAGGGTTTCAAAACTTAAATGAGTTTATTGATAATCTGAATGAGTTTGTTATTAGTTTGAATGAGTTTTTTTAATATTTTAAATGAGTTTTATAATAGTTTTAATGAGATGGTTTAATAGATGAATTAGGTGATTGAATGTATTAAACAAGTTAGTTAATTGATTTATTTATTTATTTCTATTATTTATGAATTATGTGTGCACGAAGTTAGGTAAAATTTAACCAACTTAATTAATTGTGATTACTTTAGTTAATTTATTATGGGGAGTTATTAGTAATACTATATGGAATTATTTGATAAATAATATGAGGTTAATGTTATTATTAGGGTGATACTAATACATATTTTTTAGTGATGAATTGGTATAATTAATAATTAAAGTATCATGATTAGGGTGGTATAATTAGTGTATCCATTTTTTACATACTTTTAAAGTGTATCTAAACCAAAAAAAGTAATTAAATTTAAAATAATAAAGAAAATTTAGAATAAGGGTGTGTGTGTCAATGCCCCTAGCAACATAGTTTGGTAGTTATGATTCCCCTTCGAGAGTGCATGTAAATATGAAAGACAGAGGAAATGAGAAAGGAAAAGAAAGATAATGTGAATTAGTTAGGGGGTAAACTAAGAGTTTTGGGTGAATACATAGGAGTTAGGGATGAAATATACATCATTTTCACTCATTCAACATAGGATATTTGAGCTCTGGCCTTACTTAAGACCTTGATAAAACATGGCCTATATTCTTATAGTTGATCACTATGGCGAATGCATGAGGGAATATAGGATACCAAAGGGAGGTTTTGGAATAGTAACTAATGTCTTTATCTTTTTATTTTTCTAATTTTTTTATATAGTTAATGAATTAAACACATACTAAGTGAAAACACTATGAAAATATTTTCCTTATAATGTTTGATTTTGAGAAAACAGCAATGATGAAACTATTAATTATTTATGACCTAAGGCTTAAGGATATTACTTAGAGGTCATAAAGGGAGTCATAAACACTATGGGTGGAGTATTTGATATACTTATATTATTATATGATTGTATGTTATATCATTTTCCTCCATGAGTAAATTATAGATATATACAAGATTGATAGAGTTTTGTAATGATTTGGTTTATATCAGGGCATTCTTGTAGTACCTCACATTTTTCACATGTACAAAATAAGTGGAAATAATAGAAGTCCCTAATTTATTATATTGTGGTTGTAGCTACTTGGACATATTTTTAGTATCTATAGTGGGATAGGTGATGGGGCATTATATATGTGGGGGTGATAGATGAGTACAGATCTTAGTGGGAGAGAACTCGACCAGTGAGGCTAACTATCCCATATTATATGTTGACCATATGAGATTGCATTCAAGGTATTTTAGGGTCAAAAACTTTGATAGTTGGGTTGTGGATGATGAGAGGATAAATATATAGGATATATGGTGGTGGGGCTATAATTGAGGGAGATGATGGAGATGGGGCAACTAGGATTTTTGTAGGTAGATATGGAGAAAAAGTGGTGGTTATGCATATATGAGGGAGATGGAGGTGGAAATAGGGGGATTGGAATGGGATATGTTAGATCCAAATCTAGGTTATCTACACTAGTGGTGATGGATATTGGTGGAGATGGATCAAGGATATTGATACCAATAGTGAGGGTTTCTAGTGGAGATGGGTTTGGAGCAAAAGTTATAGTGGTGGATACAAGAGGAGATGGTGTAGGACAATCATAGTCATAATAATTAGAGGATGAGTATTTTATAGAGAGCCTAAAATAGTATATTATATCTTTAGAAACTAAGTTGATAGGGGTGAGGAGGGATGGGGAGAGGAGACAACCCACTCACTAGTCATAACTTATGGTTAAGGATGCAGAGATCACTGTATTACAAGATGAGGTGGATCAAATGAGAGTAGATATAGAGAGGAGAGAGTCTAGATATTATGTCCAATTATTTATGAAATATGATTACATAATGGAGCTAGGTCAAGAATGAGTGAATGTGTAGATATTATGGAGAGTGGGTCATGCATCAGGCTCTACTGATATAGGTTTTTATAGTCACTAAGGGAATCAAAGGATGCATAATATTATATAGGATTATATGATTAAGATATAATAAATTAGTATATATCAATTTATTTTGTATATTGGATGAGTGGATAGGTGAGGGTATCATCAATGAGATTAACTCACTCATTGGAAGCTCATCCTAGGAGAATCCCAACATTAGAGATCCCCAGTGTTAAGATTTATGGTGAGAGATGATAGATGTGATTAATATTTTATATGTATATGATGATATGTATTTTATACATGTAAATTTACACACACACACATGCACCCACGTACACGCGTGCGCGCGCACATGCACGCATGCACACACACACACACACACACACACACACACACACACACACACACACACACACACACACACACACACACACACACACACACACACACACACACACACACACACACACACACACACACATTTATTGTGTTGGTTTATGGGCTTTCTCATGTCTTATTTTGATTATGTTTTATGTTTGATGGATACTCTATGATTATGTTTTATGAGTTATAGGTGCTATGATATGATGTAAGTGCATGTACATGGTTGGTTAAATTTTTTGTGTTTTGGTATTTTTATGTGATTCATGTTTTTTCAATAATAAACATATCATATGCTTCATTTGTTTGTTCCTAGTCATTTTTAAGTGTTTCTAGCTTTCCCTATCAAAATAGTGAATTCAAATTTTTGAATTGAAAAGTTTTTTGGTCCCTTAGAATAATTATAAATAAAGGTATTTAATGTATGGTTATAATAGGGTTTTATGAATTTTTTTAATGTTTTTAATTTACTAAACTCGTACTTAACCTTATAAAACTCAACCATGGTCAATCTTATGTAAAGTTTACTAATTAGTTAGATAGTTGGAAAAATGGTAGGGAGTTGGAATAAAGATTGGAGGATGAAGAGAGATAAGGTACATGGAATGAGTGTATAAGAAATAAAATATTGTTAAACACTCCAATATTTGGAGAGTAAATTATGAAAATAAGGAGGAAAAGTTTTGAAAATAGGGTTCTATATAGGACTATATTCATGTTTTGTACTCAAAGCAATGAATGATTTTTTTTATTGAGTTTATATTTTCAGTTCAATCATATTATCATACATAGTTGAATATTTTTTTTGTTTTTCATTAAAATTGATTTTTTAAAAATAGTTTTTAATCATATTATAATATTGAGGAGAAAGTATCACAATTTTGAGTTTAGGAAGGTCCTTTTATAGTTAGAAAAGTGCCTTAAAATCATGTTTTGAGATTTTTTTAAATCAAACCTAATGTGATAAATGAGGCTAATAGTAAGAAAAACCATATACAGGTGTCAAAATTTAAAAATAATCTTTAAAATTTAAATTAGGCCTTATTGAATGCTCTCAGCTAGTGTGTAGACTTATAGACCTTAAATCTAGGGTTTCAAAACTAAAACCTCTCTATAAAGAAAATGAACTACCCAAATTGAATGAAAATTTGTAGAAGGGTTTATCTTGATGTGTTTTAAGAGATTATAATGGTTTAAATATTTATGATCATTTATAAATGAATATACTATTATTTCTTAGAAAATAGGCACATTTGAAAGGGATACAAAACCCTATTTTGCATATAGTGAAGTTTCAAGAAAATAAAAAACCAAAGAAGAGTTGGATGAATTAGAATAACATTATATGAATGTGTTAAAGTATTTTAATGCATAATAAATCCTTTTTTCTCATTTTTTTCCTCAATTAGGCTTGTAGGCCTATTATTCTCATTAAAGAAGATTGCAAGTTGACTCTCTTTCTATCCATCACCATCATGTTTGGTATCAAAGTAGGTTTGGTTGTAATTTAGAGATGAAATAAGGAGAAATATCTCATTCATATAAGTGAATATTAGGTTTTGAAAAAGGAACTAATAATAAAGAGAAAGATGACACTTAGAGGAGTAGCCAAAGGTGGTGCATGAGCATGTCAAAGAAGACAACCAAGAAATGATTTACTAGAGGAGATTAAAAAAATTATATGTATGTTTGGAGGAAACATAATTCACTCAAAGAAGATTTGTTGTGAAAAGTGGTGTGAGTGAAGGATAAGAATGACGATAAGAAGAAGTGGTATAGAAATAATAAAAAGATAGAGTGGAACAAAATATTCCTAAAAGTAGTCTAAGGAATAGGATAAAACTCCAAACTAGAAGTTATAGTATATTAAGATAACTTAAATGTGGAATAAATTATGGATTGGATAGATGCAGTGGACAAGTATTTTAAATATGAAGGAATAGAGGATGAAAATAAAGTGAAGTTTACGAGTATAAGATTGAGAGTTCATGAATCCCTCTAGTAGGATGGAGTTCAAGATGAGAGAAGAAGGAAAGACAAAATAAATATTAAGAGTTGGGAAGAATGGTATCCAAATTGAAAGGTAAGTTCATGCTAAAATATTATCAGATTAATCTATTAAATAAATTTTAAAACCTAAAGTGAAAGGACATGATAGTGAAATACTATATAGAGGAGTTTTACATATTAATAATTAGATTAGGTTATATAGAGGAAGATATTAAAAAGGTGTAAAGGTATATCAATGGTCTAAGGTTTAATATACAATATAAAATCAATATTTTATATGCAAGATCAGTTGAGGAAGCATACCAGTTTTCACTCAAAATAGAGAAAAAATTATCTAGAAAGTAAACACAACATTTTAGGGGAAGAGGTAGAATTTTTATAGGTATGGGTAAACATGTTGGTAGAAATTAGTTATAGATCCACAATGAGGAAGAAATCATCTCACAAGATCAAATCAAATTACAAGAGGATACTCATTTAGAGGTAGAATACCATACACAATAAGAAGAGGAAGATGCTTTTAGGGTAACTGTAGACATCCAATTCCTATCACTATTGTGATAAAATTGTCAATCTAAGCAATATCTTATGACAACACACAATTTGAGCCAAAAATCACTAAAACATGTTAAATAGTTTGAACTTGTCATGTACATGTGTCAATTTAGGCTAATGTATCCCTAAATGTGGCAATGTATTTTATGTGATTATTATCTTTTCTTAAATCACTTAAATTCAAATTTAAACCATGAAAAATGACACCATGGATCACTGAATTCTTTTAATACAATAGCACACATCATGTGCATGTGTTATTTCACATCCATAATACCCTAACTAGTGTATTATTCTGTATACAACTAACACCTTCTTCTGATTATACTCCAATAAAAGTAAGACTTAGTAAAATGAAATTTCTAACTTTGTTAATTAAACATGTAATATATTTACTAATAATTGTAAAAATTTAATCAAATCCACTTAAGCAAATTAGACCAAATCTGGAGCCTAAGTGAAAATTCCATGAAAGTTGTTGAAAATATATTTATTAGAAATTCAATGTTCAAATTTTCATCATCCCATGACATTATCAATGGGGTGGCATTCATAGGCCATTAATGGAATAAATATTAGGATTAAGATCTCCCATACCTTATCAATGCCCCATTATTATAAATATTAATGGGCATATTTATGGCTTATCCTTTCAAAATTAAATTGGTCGATGGCCACACATCTTGATTTCAATATGGACGATCATGGTTGATTTTAAATAATCTTGAAAAGATATAAATAAGTGAGATAAGTGAACCATTTTTTAGTTTAAATTGTGTAATCTTATTATGCAAAATTATCTTCACAAAGCATTGCCTATTTTCATAAACTGAGCAGTCTTGTGAACTTAAGCCATTGGTGCACAAGACAATGATGGAAAAGCATGCTACTCTTAATTGATGTAGATTTGGAGCACCAAATCTAGAGAAAAGCATGATTTTTTGCCATTCTTATAAGGACATATGTTATTTATAAGGTTTGGTAGTATTCCTTTCTTAAATAGCTCTTACAATTTATGAATAATACCGCATGAGGTAGTAACATTGATGTTTAGTGTCTATATACTTATTTATAGATGTTTTATTGACTAATGCATGGACTAATGCTTCTCTTAATCTTACTCTACATTATGGCACACTCGGTGGGACTCACACCTCACACAAGTCTTTATACCTTCTAATTTTTCATTAAAACCCTCTTTGGAGGCTATTTTGCACTTATTTTTCTTGCAGTTAATGTTTCTGTGAATTTTGAGAAAAATGGAAAGATCAACCTATAAAATGGAGATAATGTTATGGAATTTAGAGGGATTAACCTAAACACCAACAAGATCACCTGTGAAATGGTGAAAAGGCATACACAAATGGAAGAAGCACTTTATTTTCTCTTTATCTGCCTATATATTTTCTAGAATTAACAGGATCATACTATAGATTGGTAGGATTGCACTATGAATCAACGAGATTATAATGTGAAATAGTGAGACCATATTTGATTAGAAATTGATAGCTGACTATTGTTCCTTTTTTTCATTTTTTCTCATTTTATCAAAAATACCCTATACTTTGGTACGAACACCTTGATTATCGATGATATCACCTTGTCAATTGGTGAGATCATAAACTAGTGTCTTTTTTATCATTGTCTTTTAGTAAGATCAATCTATATAATGATATGAACACACTATGGAACAAAAATATCACTTTATATAATGACCAGATTGACCTGCATAGAAAAATAAGGACTTAAAATAGTAAGTTACAACATTATCTAACAATCTCACACCCTAGTTTTAGAATTTTAACACTTTGTTTGTAGGATTTAAGTCACTTAGTCTCTATTCCATAACCAAATAAAAAGTAAAAAATCATTACATTATTAATTTTAGTGTCATAAAATTCACTCTCATATTAGCTAAATATTCTTAAGAGTTCAATATTTATGCTTGTTTGTTGAAGTGTGTTTTTTAATCAAGACAAGTGTTGCATGTATGCTCCCCCACCATCCACTTTAAGGAACTTGGGTAACCACAAACACTCATTATTTTCATTTTTTACATTTTCCAAAGGTGTGAAAATAAAATCACTAAGGCCCTCCTCAAATTTATATAGTTTGGGTGATCCTAAAATGACCATAATGTCTTTTCACTTGTCTTTATTTTTATGTACTTTGGCTTGTGAACAGGAGTTTATAGCTTCTTCACAAGTTCTCTAGGGAAGAATTAACATAATAATTCATCTCCTAACATAATTGAAACCCTACACCATGGTGGGGTATATAAATTGATGGTGACCTACTGGGATGCTTATTTTAAGTGATTAAAACAAGTTCTGTTAGTGGTATTAAACTTTGGAATATAGGGATAACTCAAATATCGCACTACACTAAGCAAGTAATGGATGTAGTGGTTATGAAAAGGATAAGACCTTTTTAAAATAATCTAATTAACATGGATATACTTTATATGAGCATCTCTAGTGTTATCTACACTTGGCACCATCTAGACATGCAAAAATTTAGTTTTAAATAAACCCTCTTGATGCAAATATACTATTGATGTAGGGTAAGTAGCTTGAAGTTCCATGTAATTGTAAAAACTCTTAAGAGAAGAGGGGTATAAAAACCATACTTTTTATATGATTTTACTTTTTGTATTAACAATTTTAAATCCTATCAATATCATGTATATAGATAGAATTTGATAGTACAATGCAAGCTTGTTAGTTTTAGGATTTAAGATGTTACACTTCGATGTTTTTATAATTTTATCCTTTACTTACATTAAATTTTTGAGTCTAAAACTATTTATATGAATTCAAAACACACTAATAAACCAAACACATGTTATACAACATATCTATTGAAGAAAGAGGTCTTATGTTGGTCAAATCAAGTTTGCACATGTATTTCATTGCACACTTCTAAGATGTAGCATTACTCTACCTAATTTTTGGGCAATATTTACCTCATGTTAGTGTTATTATACCACTATTTTTTTCCATAGCACCATTGTGTTTTCTAATTAAAAACCATTTAAATTAGGTCCATTTGGACCCAAATTTGGTTTGGGATCAATTATTTATGTTAGGGTTCATTTTAAACCTACATACCTTTTATAAGACAAGTCATGCCAAATTAGGGTTTATTTTTTAAACCCACATAATTATTAGAAGACAAGTCAATCCAAGTTAGGTTCATTTTGAATTGCATGCCTTACCACACTCTATTTCACTGAACTAATATTGGCCTTTCTAAGGGTTGATTTTTTATACTAATACCATCCTTTATAAGGGCATATTTTCTTGGTTGATATCACCCTCTTTAGAACTAATTTCTAATTACCAAACCAATCCATGATAATTTTCATATGCCAACCCCATCCTCCTCCTTTGGCCTATGTAAGCAATTAAGCTCTGCATCACTTTAAGGTTACCATTCTGGGTTATCCTCCTTTGGCTTGTGCAAGAAAACAAGATCTATAGGGCTCAAAGGTTACCATTATATGTTATATTCCTTTAGATTGTGCATGGAAACAATCTCTATAACACTTTAAGGTTACCATTCAAGGTTATCATCCTTTAATTTATGTATGTAACCAAGCTCCATAGCACTCAAAGGTTACTATTCTAGGTTCCCCACCTTTGTCTTACACAAGCAACCAAGATCTATAATGCCCAAGGGTCACTCATTATAGGCCCTCCTACTTTGTTTTACACTATCAAAAAAGTTTCATAGTGTCTATTAATCACCATTCTAGGCTCATCGCTAATATTTATTAAATCCATCATTGAGGAACTTCAATTAGTTGAGACAGTCTTTATTGATCCATTCTTTGATAGTTTAATTTTTGGAGAGCCCATTATTCACCCTATGATAATCATTCCACACTTTATAAAATTTGTGCCAACCTTTAAACTATAACATAAACAACCATTAACTCTTCAAAATATATATTTTAAGGACCACAATGTGCTCAAAATTAATATTTTATAACCAAGTATAAACCAAGGCCATGATGTTATTTTTGGAACAACCATTTATGACAAGTTAACATGTGATGAATCACCCTTAGATCCTTTTCACTTTGTTGAGGAACCTTACATTAATAAGTAAGTCTTGGTGGAGTTTCTTATCAACCCTAGTCCTTTTTTGAAACACCTCCTTCTGACAAGCCAATCTTTATGGAGTTATCTCTAGACATTTTCCCCGTCATTGAGGAGTCTCACTTTGACAAGCCAATCTCTATGGAGTCACCCCTCAAGTTGTTCCATCTCTTTTAGGAGCTTCACCTAGATGATACAGTCTATGTTAAACCCTTCTTAGGTGAATCTATTTTTAAAGATACCATTATGCCATCATAGGCCATTACTTGTCTACTATTAAACATTCAATAAGACATCAGTGTACAACATCCACAATCAAAGAAGAATCATAATTAGAGTTAATTTTTATTTTTTAATGGATATCATATTTAATATAAAATGAAAAATCAACGTTAGTCTTAACATTGGATTTAGATTCATTTGAGTTGGAATCAACTTTAGAATCAAAATATAGTCATGGTTATTACATTGGTTACATTTGACTTGTAGATAAATGTGAATATATTTGTGATCCTTCTATAGTTTTTGAGGATGATTAATTTAGCATAGACACAATTTATCCTAGTATATTCTATGATTATTGTGTTGCCTCTTCTCATCTCATTAGCATTTCATCTACCATTAATACCACCCAACATAGCCATTATATTGGCATTCTACCTACCACGAGTGTTGATTGAGATTGAGAGATTAACAATTTATTTAACTACATCCAAGGTGACATATAAAGTATAGAATATCAAGGAGACCAAGGCCATGTTCATGAAAAAGATTAAAAATATCCTAGTGAAACCATCTTGTAGGTGCTAGGGGGAAATCAAAGTCCAAACTCAACATATTTTAGTGAAACCTTGTTTGAGGTTCTAGAATACAATCAAATTAAAAAGTCAGCATTCCTTAGTGAAACCTTATTGAAGGTGTTATGAGAAAATCAAGATAATTTTATTGGTAAAACCCTCTTTGAGGTGCCAATAGTTGAGCATAATATTTATTCAATGCTTAATGAAGAAATTATCAAACATAAAAATTATATAGCTTCCAATATATAGCATAATCATGTGATAGCTAATTTCAAGCCCAAACAACAAAATAAATTATGGTCCTATCAAAAACATATTCAGAAGTCTTCAGCCCCACCATAACCAAAATTATGTTGAATCAAGAATAAACAAAATTATGTGTGCCTTAAAATCCTGATCTTTATTTATTCCCCAACCATTATACATTATATTATAATCCATATCCCCATCACCAAAATATACCTTTGATCTATTATTTATCCATATTTATCACCCCTAGCCACACTTTCCTATATAGAGGCTATGAAGACATCTTGTCTCAAAATTTGAAGGAAATATAATTAATGACCAATGAAGATTGTAATAGTATTTTAGATTCCAAATCACTATAAGGTTCTTGACATAATAACTATTCAAAAGAGGTGTGGGCTCAAAATTTGCATAATTAATTATTTTAGTTATCTCATATGTTGACTAGGACATGCATCTCCATGTTGGTAGGAGAAACAAAATCATTTAATTTTCATTTCCCTTGTCATTGTTTCATACCCTACCATTCACTTTATCTTATCACTTAGGGGAAACCCTATTTCCATTATAGATCATTTCATTCTAGGAATTTGTACCTTTGTGTCCCATTTACCATTCTCATTTTAACTACATTGACTTGAGGTCCTTAGGGACCATGTAGGCAGTACTCAATTTCTATTTAGGTTAGCTTGGTCACCCCTAATCCATTCTCCCACCATTTTGTGAGTTGAAATATTTGGTATCTCATTATTCTCAATCAAGTTGAGATGATTAGAAACTTCCAAAAACATTTACAAATGACCTAGAAAATCCTAAAACCACACTTTCTTTTTTCATGCAATCACCATTTTGTGAGGCCATTCCCATATTTATTATACATGTCAATCATCTTTTCTTATCATCATTTTCTTCTATCATATATCTTGGGAGAACTATATTTGGCCTAAAGTTCATGTTGTATCTTGCATCCATGGAACTATGTAGGTAACATCCACTTGCCTTGTGCATCTACAATCAGCTCGACTACCCCTTATTTTTATTCTATTTCCCCCATCTTGTTTGTTTGTTTCATTGTCTCTTATATCCTAGGTTAAATATTTATCATCTTGTTTGTGTCATTATTTCCCTATAGCCTAAAGTTATCTTTGTACCCCTTTTCCTTGTGTTGTTGTCATAGTATCTTTATTTCTTAGCTTAGGGGTCTTCCTATCATAGAACATAATGCCTCTATTACACATACATGAATAATTTATTTTTTGTTGTTTGTTTGCACTAACATTATGATTAACCATTATTTATTATTATTATTATTATTATTATTATTATTATTATTATTATTATTATTATTATTATTATTATTATTATGCTTTGTTATCTCTTCATTTATTTTTATTGATATTTTGTTGTTCATTTGTTAGTTTCTATTTAAATAGTGTTGTGTCTTTACTTTATTTGTTGGTGTTTTATTGTGTTTTCATTGTTGTTTTGTTGATTTTTTTCTCTATTGTTGTTTTATTATTCATTCATTGCTATTAGTATTTAGTTATTTTTTTCTTGATGTTTTGTTTTGATTCCCTTTTTGTCTTTTGTTTTACTATTTTGTTCTCTTTATTATATTGTTTTTTCTATGGCGTTTGAATACATCTCATAAGCATTTTGAGTCTAAAATTAACTTAGGTTTACCTTGTTTACATTTGTATTTAAATTGTTTTATTATTTTGTTTTGTTTTTCAAGTACACATTATTAATACATGTGGATCTTGATTATTTATATCTTTATTCCAGGTTGTTTAATAATTTGATCTTGCTTTATTTTTATACATTTTTGTTATTAATTAAATCTTGATCATTCATATCTTGATTTTAAATTAGATTATGTTTTTTGTGCTATTATTTTTCTCTTTGTTCTTATTTGTTTTTTATTTAAAATTAAATAGTTGTAACTTTGGGTTTGGTAGTTTTTATCATTATCCTTAGTTATAAATATTCACATTTGAATAATCCAATAATAAATGAAATACAATGTTGTTATAGGTTATTCATACTTATGATGCATAATTTCATTTTGCTAAAGTAAAAACTAAGTGATCTAAGTCGAAACATCAATGTGATGTTGAACACCATCTCTAGAGACACTATCCTACATATTTACTACCTAAAATGATTTCACAACTTACCATTGCTCCATATTTCTTCCATTATTATTTACTCATTCCATTTTCTCCTATGTCTTAGGATAACTACATTGACATGAGGTCCATCTGAACTATGTAGGAAGCACTTAGCTACATGATGTATCTTAGGTTAGCTTAGCCACCCTTATTCTTTCAATCATCTCTTTCATCACTTTGTGCATCCTTGCATACTTGGTTTTTTATGGATTCTTTAGTCATTAGACCCTCGCATCTACATTTTCACTCACTCAGATTTAATTTATGAAATAGGTTATATTTTTGAGCTATGCTTTCTAGTTTTCCCTATTGGGGAATAGTATTTAGACAAATCATTGATCCAATCATCCCTACTAGGGTAAAATCAATTATCAGTGGTCAAATCAACCCTTCTAAGGAAAAATTAATTTATCAATTGATCAAATATAATCTATTGGGGCATATTATTAATTCATTAACCTCCTTTCTCTTGAGAAATGCTCTCATTTTTATTCTAATTCCAAGATCTTTAGCTTTTGCCCTCATTCTAGTAATTGAAAGTGTGTAACTTGTCTTGGGATTGATCATTCCCTAATACCACAACTTTCACCCTCTTTTGGGTATGTTAAAGTGTGCCACTTCTAATTTGGTATTGTATTCTTCCCATTACCCACTGCCTTGGGACCCATTATATTATATTCTATTATATTTTTGATCATTAAGAATCAATGCATGAAAGCATTATCTCATATGGATTCAAACTCATCCATGGGTTACTTTAAATCTTTGTCTTATTTTTGAGATTCCATCCCTCTCTTTCATCCTTACATGCCCTCTTGAGGGGGTATCATGGGCCATTTATTCAATCATTACCTTCCAACTTCTTCTTAGCAAATTTTTCATTCTTTGAAAAGTTGTTTCTTTGATTGAATGTCTCGACATGCCTTAAAAAAATAGGGGAAAATGTAGACATCTAATTCCTATCACTATTTTACTAAAATTTTTAGTCTAAGTAATATCTTATGACAATGCATAATCTGGGCCAAAAATCACTAAAACATGCTAAATTATTTGAACTTATCATGTATAGTTTTTGATTTAGGCTAATGTATCCATGAATGGGGTAATGAATTTTGTGTGACTATTGTATTTTATTAAATAACTTTAAGTCAGATTATGACCATGTAAATTGACACTCTAGACCATTAAATTCTTCTAATTCAACATCACATATTATGTACATGTGTTATTTCACATCCATAATGCCCTAACTGGGGTATTGTTCTATCACAACTAATACCTTCTTTTGATTATACCCTTATTAAATTATGACTTGGTAAAATGACATTTTTGACTAGGTTGATTTAGTGTGCAAAAAATTTCCAAATAATTTTAGAAATTTAATCAAAGCTCTTAAGAAATTAAACCAAATCAAGACCCTTAGTGAAAATTCCATGAAATTTATTGAAAATCTATTAATTATAAATTCATTTCTCAAATCTGTATCATTCCATGACATCATCAATGTGGTGGCATCCATAGGTCATTAATGGAACAAATTTCAAGATTAAGCTCTCCAATGCCTCATCAAAGCCAAATTATTCCAAATATTAATGGGCATATTTATGTCTTCTCCCTCAAAAATTGAATTGATACATAGCCACACATCTTGATTTCAAGATGGATTGTCATGGTTGATTCTGAACAATCTTCAAAATTTATAAATAAGTGAGCCAAAACTACCATTTTCAATCTTGAATTGTGTAATGTTATGATGTATAATTATCTTCACAAAGCTTCACCTATTTAAACAAACTAATCAATATTGTGAGCTTGAGCCATTATTACACTATGAAATTATGGAGGAGCATGATACTCTTCATTGACATAGACTTGGAGCACCAAATCCAAGGAAAAACATGCTTTTTGGCCACTCTTAGAAGGAAGGATGTGTAGTATTCCTTTCTTAAATAGCTCTTATAATTTCCTATAAAAAACCCTTTAGGGAGTAAGATTGATGTTTTAGTGTCTATATGCTTATTTATAGATGTTTTCTTGACTAATGCATGGACTAATGCATCTCATAATATTACTCTACATTCCATTGAATGGGGAGATGCATTTTATGTGATTATTATCTTTTATTAAATCACTTCTAATCAAATTATGACCATGAAAAATGATGCCCTAGACCATCAAATTATTCTAATTTGATAGCACACATCATATGTGTTAGGGTGTGGAGCTAAAAACTTCACCAAGGAGCATAGTTTATCAGGTTCGGGTCTACACAGACACCGACGTCGGTCAGGATCGACTGACGTCGGTCACAGGTAGTTGTAGAGACATCGACGTCGGTAGAAGGTCGGCCGACGATGGTCACAGACAAGCAGTAGAAACCGACGTCGGTTACCTGCGTGTCTAGAAAGCTATTTTCGTGGACAAAAGCGAGTGTTTGCATGATAAGTTTGAGTTGTAGACTCAAGCTCACGTCTCTATTATTGGCATTACTATTTTTAGAGCCCTTGTTTAAGTGATTTAACTATTTTTTGGATGTACATGCTCATGTCTCCTAATTCTATATGAAGAATTAGATCTTCTTAGCTTAGTAGTTATTGTTGTAGAGAGTGAATTATTGTAATTCATTGTGTGTGAAGAACAGTACAGAATTGAATCAATCCAGGCTTGTTGGAGTTGATTGTTCTTGAGACAGATAGCTCTTGAGGAATAGAGATCTATTTGAGAGATCTATACATCTAGGAGAGGTGTGGAAGAAAGAAGCTTTCTTCAATTGTATTCCTTTTGTAAAGAGTTTGTTAATACAAGTTTTCAGGGTGTTTTCTTGTATCTCTTGTTCTTGCTATTATCATTCTAATTACTTGTCAATCTGGTTTAATTCTGCGTTTATTGTTGTCACAATTTTAATCTATTATTGGTTTGATCTCCCAACAAGTGGTATCAGAGCCTTGGTTACAGGTTTAGAGCTTGATAATTGGTATCAAAGTTCAGGTTCACTAACAGGTGTTTCAGATCTGTGTAGTGTTTATTGATTACAGGTTCTCACAGGAGTTTCTGTAGGGATTTCTATTTGAGTGGGAGAAACAATGGTAGATGAAAGTACATTAAGAATGGAAAAGTTCAATGGCAAAAATTACCAACACTAGAGAATGTAGATAGAAGACTATCTGTATCAAAAAGATCTCTACTTACCATTAGGAGGTATTGCAAAGAAGCCCAAAGACATGGAGGATGAAGAATGGGAAGTTCTTGACAGAAACGCTCTGGGTTCTATAAGACTGAGTCTAGCATCCACTGTGATATCCAATTTATCACAGGCAAAGTCTATGGTAGAGTTGATGACTATGTTAGCAAATTTGTATGAAAAACCCTCAGCTTCCAATAAGGTATATCTTATGAAGCAGTTATTTAATTTGCATATGAATGAAGGTGGATCTATTTCTACTCATCTGAATGATTTCAATGGTATTGTGAATCAATTAAGTTCAGTGAATATAGTGTTTGATGATGAGATAAAAGCTCTTTTAATATTATGTTCTTTACCTGAAAGCTGGCATGGCTTAGTAATGGCAGTAAGTAATACTACATCTGCATCAAATATTTTGAAAGTAGAGGATGTTGTTAGTGTTATCTTGAATGAGGAAATACGTAGGAAAAGCACAGAAGAGGCATCTGGGAACACTTTAGGTTTTGAGAGCAGGGGAAGGTAGAAAGAGAAGAGCAAGAAAGGTAGAGCAAGATCCAAGTCAAAGGGGAAAGGCAGATCTAAATCCAGAAATGGCAGAAGGCCACAATGTTGGAATTGTGGAAAGATAGGGCACATAAGTAGAGATTGTTGGTCAAAGCCTAAGGAGGACAACCAGCATGAAGGAAAGGAAGAAGCCAAGATTGCAGGTATTGCACAAGATGCTTTAATTTTCTCTCTGCATAATAATAATATAGAATCTTGGGTATTAGATTCTGGTGCATCTTTTCATGCTACTCCTAACAGGGAATATTTCAGTGACTATATCCATGGAGATTTTGGAATAGTGTATCTAGGGGATGATGAGCCCTGTAAAATAATTGGCAAAGGTAAAGTGCAGCTGAAGATGCAGAATAGTAACACATGGGTGTTGAGAGATGTGATGCATGTTCCTAGCTTGAAGAGAAATTTGATTTCTGCAAGAAAGTTAGGGGATGAGGGTTGTACAGTAACTCTCATAGCAGAATCTTGGAAGGTGACCAAGGGTGCACTTGTTATGGCCAGAGGTAAGAGAGAAGGTACTCTCTATTTGTGTAATTGTGTTACTAACAAATCTCCTTCTGTATTATCTACTTTAGATGTGGATGCTAAATTGTGGCACTCAAGGCTTGGCCACATGAGTGAGAAGGGGATGTCAATTCTTAAGTCTAAAGGTATGATTTCAGATTTAAAAGGCATAGATCTAGAGTTTTGTGAGCACTATGTATTTGGAAAATAGAAAAGGGTTAGTTTTCTCAAAATTGGGTCTACTAAGAAGAGGCACAAGTTGGAGCTTGTTCACACAAACGTGTGGGGGCCGGCTCAGGTTGCTTCCATTGGAGGATAATAGTACTATGTATCTTTCATAGATGATGCCACAAGGAAGGTATGGATCTATTGTATTAGAAAAAAATCTGATGTATTTGATACTTTTAAAGTTTGGAAAGCTATGGTTGAGAATGAAATAGGTAAAAGATTAAAGTGCCTGAGATCAGACAATGGCAGTGAGTTCTACAGTCATAAGTTCAGAGATTATTGTTACATGCATGGAATCTGTAAGCAAAAGACGGTTCCAAGGACACCTCAGCAGAATGGAATTGCTGAAAGGATGAACAGGACAATAATGGAGCGTGCAAGATGTATGAGATTGCATGCCGGCTTGCCCCTACAGTTTTGGGCACAAGTTGTTGACACTGCAGTGTACCTGATTAACAGAGGACCCTCTACAGCTCTGGATGGTGGTATTCCAGAAGAGGCATGGATAGGTAAAAAGGTTGATCTCTCATATCTCAAATTTTTTGGTTGTGAAGCCTTTGTGCATATAGATAAGGAAAATAGAAAGAAGCTTGATGCTAAGTCTATGAGATGCACGTTTATTGGCTATGGCTCAGATGATTTTGGCTACAGATTGTGGAATCTAGAAACTAACAAGGTAATCAGGAGCTGTGATGTTGTTTTCAATGAAAGAGTGATGTATTGTGATTAGCTAAGGAAGTTGAATCAATCTAAGTAGAGCAATGGTGAATTGGATGAGGTGAAAGTCCAAGATGAGCTCGTAGGAAAAAGAAATAATCACTTACAGGAAAACACAGAGACCGACGTCGGCAGGTTAGGAACCGGCGTCGGCAGGATAGAAATCGGCGTCGTCCATACAGAGACCGACGTCAGTCGTACAGGTACCAAGGTCGGTCAGGCAGAACCGACGTCGGCCAATAACAGGTCTTCAGGTGACCGAGGTCGGTCACTGTCAGAGAATTTGGGTGGACAGCGTGTTGTGGACGAGTCTCAGACACCCATCAGGAGGTCAGAAAGGGTGAGTAAGCCTCCAATTAGATATTCTCCTTCTTTATTTTATTTATTGCTAACTGATGGTGGAGAACCAGAGAGTTTTGAAGAAGCAATACAGGTGGAGTCCAAGAGTGAGTGGGAGCGTGGCATGGTTGAGGAGTTGGAGTCCTTAAGAGAGAACCAAACATGGGATTTGGTTAAATTGCCAGCTGGTAAGAGAACACTTAAGAACAGATGGACCTATAGGTTGAAGGAAGGTGAGAATGGACAGATGAGATACAAGGCCAGATTAGTGGTAAAAGGATTTGCATAAAAGCCAGGTATTGACTTTGGTGAGATTTTTTCTCCTATTGTTAAAATGACTTCAATAAGGGTTGTATTGTCTTTGGTTGCTTTTGAGGATTTGCATCTTGAGCAGCTAGATGTTAAGACAGCGTTTCATCATGGAGATTTGGATGAGGAAATCTATATGGAACAGCCAGAAGGATTCGAGGTCAAGGGTAAGGAGAAGTTTGTGTGCAGGTTAAAGAAAAGCTTGTATGGCCTCAAGCAAGCTCCTAGGCAATGGTACTTAAAATTTGATAGGTTTATGACTGAGCACGGCTATAGTAGGTGTTAATCAAACCATTGTGTGTATTTCAAGAGATTTGATAATGGTAGATATATTATTCTATTGTTGTATGTAGATGACATGCTGGTTGCAGGGTCTCACATGCAGGATATCTCAGAGCTTAAGGTAAAATTAGCTCAAACGTTTGCTATGAAGAATTTGGGAGCAGCAAAGAAAATCCTTGGCATGAGCATTAAGATAGACAGGAAAAATCACAGGTTGATATTGTCTCAAGAAGATTATGTAGACAAGGTGTTAAAATGGTTCAATATGCAGGATGCTAAACTGGTAAGCACACTTTTGGCTGGACATTTTAAGTTGAGTAAAGAACAATGTCCTAATTCATATGAAGAGGTGGAGTACATGAGTAAGGTTCCATATTCTTCCGCAGTAGGGAGTTTGATGTATGCAATGGTGTGTACTAGACCAGATATTGCCCAAGTAGTGGGAGTGGTAAGTAAGTATATGGCCAATCTAGGTAAGGAACATTGGAAAGCAGTTCAGTGGATCCTTAGATATCTGAGAGGAACCAGTAGTAGACACTTGAGCTATGGAGGTTCAGATACTTCTCTACATGGTTATGTAGATTCAGATATGGCAGGTGATTTGGATGGCAGGAGGAGCACTACAGGTTATGTTTTTACTATAGGTGGAATGGTGGTTAGCTGGATATCTAAGTTGCAGAAGGTTGTTGCCTTGTCAACTACAGAAGCAGAGTATATTGCAGCCACAGAAGCTAGCAAGGAGATGATATGGATGACACGGTTCATGGATGAGCTTGGTAGGGAGCATGAGAGTTGTAGATTGTATAGTGACAGTCAGAGTGCAATCCATTTGGCTAAGAACTCAGCCTTTCATTCAAGAATAAAGCACATACAGCTAAGGTATCACTTCATACGACAGGTATTGGAAGATGGTGAGCTAAAGCTGGAGAAGATCCATACAGATAGGAATCTTGCTGATATGTTAACCAAGCTAGTTATAAAGGAGAAGTTAAATCTTCATTCAACTTCTGTTGGTCTTCATGATTGAGTTGAAGATGGAAGAGCTAGAAGATGTTGCTGTACAGGTACTGGTGCACCTGTTTATCTCCAAGTGGGAGATTGTTAGGGTGTGGAGCTAAAAACTTCACTAAGGAGCATAGTTTATCAGGTTCGGGTCTACACAGACACCGGCGTCGGTCAGGATCGACCAACGTCAGTCACAGGCAGTTGTAGAGATGCCGACGTCGGTAGAAGGTCGGCTGACGACGGTCACAGACAAGCAGCAAGAATCGATGTCGGTTACCTGCGTGTCCAGAAAGCTATTTCCGTGGATAGAAGCGAGTGTTTGCATGATAAGTTTGAGTTGTAGACTCAAGCTCGCGTCTCTATTATTGGCATTACTATTTGTAGAGCCCTTGTTTAAGTGGTTTAACTATTTGTTGGATGTACATGCTCATGTCTCCTAATTCTATATGAAGAATTAGATCTTCTTAGCTTAGTAGTTATTGTTGTAGAGAGTGAATTATTGTAATTCATTGTGTGTGAAGAACAGTATAGAATTGAATCAATCCAGGCTTGTTGGAGTTGATTGTTCTTGAGAGAGATAGCTCTTGAGGAATAGAGATCTATTTGAGAGATCTATACATCTAGGAGAGGTGTGGAAGAAAGAAGCTTTCTTCAATTGTATTCCTTTTGTAAAGAGTTTGTTAATACAAGTTTTCAGGGTGTTTTCTTGTATCTCTTGTTCTTGCTATTATCATTCTAATTACTTGTCAATCTGGTTTAATTCCGTGTTTATTGCTATCACAATTGTAATCTATTGTTGGTTTGATCCCCCAACAATATGCATGTGTTATTTTGCATCCATAATACCCTAACTATGGTATTATTCCATACATAATTGACATACTCTTTTGATTATACTCCAATCAAATTATGACTCAATAAAATGACATTTTTGACCAGGTTGATTAAGCATGCAATATATTTCCAAAGAATTATATAAATTTAATTAAATACACTTAAGAAAATTAAACAAAATCAAGATCCTAAGTGAAAATTCCATGATTTTTTTTGAAAATTTATTTATTATAAATTCATTACTCAAATCTACATAATCCCATGACATCATTAATGGGGTGGCATTCATAAGCCATTAATGGAACAAATATTAGGATTAAGCTCCCCAATGCCTCATCAATACCCCATTCTTAAAAATATTAATGGGCATATTTATTACTTGTCCCTCCAAAATTGAATTGATCTATGGCCACAAATATTCATTTCAAGATGGATGTTCATGGTTGATTTTGAACAATATTGAAAAGCTATAAATAAGTGAGCCAAGACCACCATTTTTAAGCTTAAATTGTGTGATGTTATTATGTAGAATTATCTTCATAAAGCTTCAATTATTTTCACAAATTGATAGATATTATGAGACTAAGCCATTGGTGAACTAGGAAATTATGGAGGAGCATGCTACTCTTCATTGACATAGACTTAGAGTACCAAATCTATGGAAAGAAACATTCTTCGGCTACTCTTGGAAGGAGGGATGTTATTTGGAAGGTTTGGTAGTATGCCTTTCTTAATATCTCTTATAATTCACTATCAACACCCCATGAGGGATTAAGATTGACGTTTTAGTATCTATATGATTTTTTATAGATGTTTTCTTGACTAATGTGTGGACTAATTCTTCTCATAATCTTACTCTACATTATATTCTATTTTTTATCATTGGGAGTCAATGTGTGTAAGAATTAGCTCATATGGATTTAAACTCATTCATGGGTTAATTTAATATTCCTCTCTTTTTTGAGATTCCATGCCTCTCTTTTATTCTCACATGCCCTCTTGAGGGGCCATCATGGGTCATTTCTTCAATGATTACCTTCTAACTTCTTCTTAACAACTTTTTTATTTTTTGAAAATTCATTTCTTCAACCAAATGTTTCACCATGCCTCATCAAGTAGGAGAAAAATGTATACATCCAATTCCTATCACTATTGTTTTACAATTTTCAATCTAAGAACTATTATGATATAATACACAATATAGGACAAAATCACTAAAATGCACTAAATTATTTAAACTTGTCATCAACAGGTGCTAATTTAGGTTAATGAATATCTTAATGGGGTAATCAATTTTATGTGATTACTATATTTTATTCAATCACTTTGATTTAATTTGCAACCATGAAAAATGACACTCTAGACCACTGAACTATTCTAATTTAGCAACATGAGTTATGTGTATGTGATATTTCACATTCATGATGCTCTAACTGAGGTATTATTTTGTATGCAACTAACACCTTCTTCTGTTTATACTCCAGTTAAATTATGACTCAAGAAAATGACATTTTTGACTAGGTTAATTTATCATGCAATATATTTCCAAAGAATTGTAGAAATTTAATCAAAGCCACTTATGCACATTAAACCAAATTAAGAGCTTCAGTGAAAAATTCCATGAAATTTATTGAAAAAGTATTTACTGAAAATTCATTAATCAAATCTACATCATCCCATCACATCATTAATGGGGTGGAATCTATAATCCATTCATGGAACAAGTATCAAGATTAATCTCTCCCATTCCTCATTAATGCCCCATTCTTCCAAATATTATGGGACATATTTATGGCTCGTCCCTCCAAAATTGAATTGATTCATGGCCACACATCTTAATTTCAAGATGGATGGTCATGGTTGATTTTGAATAATATTGAAAATATATAAATAAGTGAGCCAAGACCACCATATTTAAGCTTGAATTGTGTAATGTTATTATGCAAAATTATCTTCACAAAGATTCTCCTATTTTCAAAAATTGATCAATTTTGTGAGCCTAAGCTATTAGTGCACTAGGAAATGATGGATATACATGTTACTCTTCATTGATGTAGACTTGAAGCACAAAATCTTGGATAAATAATTCCTTTTAGCCACTTTTAGAAGGAGGGATTTTATTTGAAAGGTTTGGAAGAATTCCTTTCTTAAATATCTCTTAGAATTCACTAGAAACACCCCATACGGGAGTAAACTTGATGTTTTAGTGTTTATATTCTTCTTTATATATGTTTTCTTGACCAACGCATGGACTTATAAATCTCATAATATTGCTATATAGTAATTGTTTCAAGTGTAATAAATATGTGGCCATAAATCATATGAGTGCCCAAAAAACCCACACGTAAGACATGTTAGGACTAAGGGTAGCAATCAAATTTATCAAGCTGAAGAGGAGAGCGTGGGATCACCATCACATGTGGATGAATATGAATAAGTAGAGTCATTAATAATGAAAAGGGTATTTATCAAGCCAAAAAATGAGGAGAAGGAACCATCCAAAAGAATCACCTTATTCAAAACCACATGAAAATTGAAAGGTAAATACTATAAAGTGATCATTGTTAATGGTAGTATAGATAATTTAGTTTATTCTAAAATAGTTGAGTAACTTAGATTGAAGAGATTAATACATCTTAGACCCTATAAAGTGCCATGGATTTAAAAGGATCACCAATTATTGATTGATTAATAATTCAAGGTTAATTTTTATATAGACAATTATAAAATGAAGTGTTATGTGACATGATTCCCATGGAAGCCTACCATGTCTTATTGGGAAGACCTTATCAATTTGATAGGAAATCCATACATGATAGAATAAAAAATACATATACTTTTGATATAGATGGTAATAATCATACACTAACACCATTTAGAGATCATAATGTAGTATTAGAAGATAATACTAAGGTATTACTAATAAGTGGTAAAGAGTTTTTGCAGTGATCAAAGAAGAAGTAGGTTTTGCACTAGTTGCCAAGAGTAAGATAATTATCACATCCATTAAAATAATTGATATAACTTTATAGAGTTATAATTTTTTAAATGAGTCTTTTTATATAGTAGTGTATGATTTACATAATGAATTTCCACATATGAGAAGCATAAGCCACCATATAGACTTCATTCGAAGAGTCAGTTTACCAAATTAAAGAAAATTATAGAATGACACCAAAATAGCATGAGGAGATAAAAATACAATTATACATGTTTTTAGATAAATATCTAGCTAAGAAGAGTGTAATAAAATATATTATACCAACAATACTTACCCCTAATAAATATAGAGGATGGAGAATGTGCATGGAATATAGAGATATAAACAAGATCATAATTAGGTATAAATTTCCATTGCATAGAATTGATGATCTCATGGATTGTATAAATGGTGAAAATTAATTTTCCAAGATATATTTGATATATTTATATCATCAAATAAGGATTAGAGAGGGAGATGATTGGAATACAACTTTTAAGATAAATGATGGACTATATAAATGGCTTCTAATGCCATTTAGGTTAACCAACACACCAAAAAATTTCATGAGGCTTATGAATGAGGTGATCAAGGATTTCAAAAGTGAGTTGTACATTGTTTACCTAGATGATAGTATAATTTATAGTTAGTCAAAGGGAGAGAATCTTAAGCATCTTAGGATGGTGTTTAATAAGTTACTAGAATAGAAGTTCCTAATCAATCTTAAGAAGTGGACCTTCATGAAGATAAAGTTAGTCTATTTTATGTTTATCATTTCCAAAAATGGATTGAATAGTGATAAGGATAATGCCAAAGATATAATATAATTTTCTACTCCAAGGAGTGTATTTGAGGTAAGGATTTTTCATGTTTTGGCTAGTTTTTATAGAAAGTTCATTAGGAACTTTAGTGTTTGTGATCCAGTAGTTAAAATAATAAAAGGGAATAAAAATAAATTTTAGTGGATGAAATTAGCTATTATTTTTTATCTTTTAAGGAAAAATATCAAAAAATAACATATTCTAGCCTTAGCTAACTTTAATTAACTATTCCAAGTAGAATGTGATGCTAGTGGGCTTATAATAGGAGTTTTTTTAGCTAAGAAGAAAGATTTATTGCCTATTTTAGTGAGAATATCAATGAAGCTAAGAATAAATACTCAACCTGTGATCATGATTTCTATAAGACTGTCCAAGGCTTGAAGAAATAGGGGCACTATTTATTTCCTAAAGAATTTGTGCTCTATATAGATAACCATGCCTTTAAATTTATTAATATTCAAACTAAATTGAGTAAAAGGCACATTAAATGGATTAAATTTTTCAAAACATTTTATTTTTTTCTCAAGCATAAGAGTGGGAAAGCTTAAAAATTTATAGATGCACTAATTAAAATAAAATTTATTGTGCATGAGTCTCAAATGAATGTTTTAGGATTTGAATAGTTGAAATACTTATATAACAAAGATCCTTATTTCAAGGAGGCCTATAAAGATTTTAAGAGCCTTGTAAGCATGTGTAGTTTTTCAAGGATGGACTATATGATACAAAAAAAAAACATTCATTCAGGGGTAACTAGTTATGTGAGAAAATATATTAAAGAAAACACATAGTTGCCACTTAGAAAGGCATTTTGGTCAAACAAAGACACTTGATAAATTGAGTGTCTATTTATATTGGATAAGGATGCAAGCTGATTTGAAGAATTTTATGGATATATATGTAATTTTCCAACATGTTAAATGGAAAAGTTATAATGTAGGCTTATACCATTTATTACCTATTCCAAACATGCCATGGGATTCAATAAGCATGTATTTTTTACTTGGGATGCAAAGGACACAATGAGGTAATGAATCCATATTTGTGGTGGTTGATAGGTTTAATAAAATTACACACTTAATATCTTGTAATAAAATAAGTGATTCCACCAATATTACAAACTTGTTCTTTAATGAAGTAGTAAGATTTCATGGCCTTCCTAAAAGCATTATGTCTGACAAAGATGAAAAATTTGTGGGGAATATTTTTAGAACATTTTGGAATAAACTAAGGAATAACTTAATATTTATTTAAGCTTACCATATTCAAACTGATGGTCAAACTGAAGTTTTCAATAGAACTCTAGGAAACATACTTAGATGTTTAGTAAGTGATCATCCAAAATAATGTGATCAAGCACTAGATCAAGTAGAATTTGCATAAAATGATTCTCCAAATAGAAGTACAGGTTAAAAAATGTTAAAAATTATGTATTAAATCAATATAAGATGATTATATGAGTTTATAAATTTGAGATAGTAAGATAAAATAAATGTTGAAGGTGAAAATTTTATCACAACCATGCAAGAGTTGCATGAACAAGTTAAACAACAATTAGAGATGAGCATATGTAAGTATAAAATGAGTGTTGATATGAAAATAAAATATGTAAATTTTGAGATAGGATATTTTTTTATATCACATCTTAGGAAAGAAATAATTCCTAAGGAAGAGTATAAAAAATTGAAACTAAAGAAAATTGGACCTTGTAAGGTTATAAGAAATTTATTTACCAATACTTATGAGTTGGAACTCCCATTTGACATTTGGATTTCACACATATTTAATGTGGTATACCTATATAATTTAAAATGAGATTAAAATATATTAAAATTACTTGAAGACATTGATGAGTAGGTTATTAACTGGGAGTAGTAGTTACCTAAGGCACAACTAGATGAGGTAGAAGTTATTCTAGACAAGAAGGTGGTAAATAATACTAGAGATAAAGAGTAGTTTTAGTACTTGGTCAAATGGAGAAACCATAAAATTGTGGATTAAACATTTATTACACATTTATAAATATCTAATCATGGAAATAGTGTTGAAGACCTCATGAGTAGGAGCTCATGAACAATTTTTACTCTTTAGGACTCTGATGTAGGTGCATGTACATAGTTTGTTAAATTTTGTAAGTTTTAGTATTTTTAAAGTTTAGAGATTAAATTTTATTCAATTATAATCATCTCATAGGATTAATTTGTCTTTTACTAGTAATTTTGAGGTGTTTCTAACTTTTCTTGCCAAAAATATGAGTTTAAATTTTTGAATTTGTTGTAAAGAGTTGAAGAGCTTTTTTGTATCTTAGAATAATGCTAAGTCATGATGTTTCAATTATGGGTCTAATATGGTCTTATGACATGTTTTAAATATTTATAATTTATTAAAATCATACTTAAACTTATAAAACTCAACCAAATTCAGTCTTGAGTAGAGTTCACTAATTAGTTAGATAGTTGGATAAAGGGTAGGGAGTTGGAACAAAGAGTGGATGATGAGGAGAGATTACGTATGTATAAGGAGTGTAGAAATAATAAAATAATATTAAATAATATAATATATGGACATTAAAATAATATAAGGAAGAGGAAAATTTCTAAAAATAGGGGTCTATACATGACTGTATTCATCTTTTATACTCAAAGCAATGAAAGATTAATTGTTTGAGTTTGTATTTCTATTTTAATCATCTTATAATATGTAATTGAATATATTTAATTGTTTTTAAGTCACATTCATAATTTTAAAATATTTTATAATCATATTACAATATTTAGGATCAATTACAAAAAAATTGAGTCAAGGAAGGTCATTTTACAGTTAAAAAAAGTGCCCTAAAATCATGTGTTTTGAGATTACTTTTAATCAAAAATGATGTGAAAGATGAGGAGAATAGTAATTCATACCATATATAGGTAATTTTTTTGAATACACACACACACACACACACACACACACACACACACACACACACACACACACACACACACACACACACAATTTAAATTATGCCTTTTTGAATGCTCTTGGCTGATGTTCAGGCCTATAGACCTTAAAACTAGGGTTTCAAAACTAAAACCTCTATAGAAAAAATGAACTAGCAAAATTCAATTAAACTCTATAGAAGGGTTTAACCTAATTTTTTAAAAGATATTAAACTAGTTTAAATATTTAAAATCATCTACAGGTGAATATAATATTGTTTCTCATAAAGTAGGCTTGTTTTAAAATGTTAAAAACCATGTTTTGCATATAGTGAAGTTTCAATAAAATACAAATCCAAATAATATTTGCATAAATTGGAATAAAATTATTTGAATGTGATAAAGTATTTTAAATCATAATAAATAAAAAAAATCTTAATTTTATTTTCAATTATTCTTTTAGTCATATCATTCTCAATGAATAAGATTATATTTTGACTCTCTTTCTATCCATCACCATCATGATATGATGCAATGATTTTTTGAATACTCATAGTAAATTTATGTGTAATGCACACTTAGTCATAATGATGAATGTTTGGTTATAAATGCATTTTAATTGTAAATAGTTAGTGCTAATTTAATGTTTATGTATGCATGTTTAGGAATTATTATTGGCATTGAATGATTAATGAGGATGTGATATTGGATGAATTATTTCTAATCTTGCATAGATTTATGAATTTTGAAAAACCTAA
Source organism: Torreya grandis (assembly GCA_037957365.1). Taxonomy (NCBI): domain Eukaryota; kingdom Viridiplantae; phylum Streptophyta; class Pinopsida; order Cupressales; family Taxaceae; genus Torreya; species Torreya grandis. Next base: position 333,395 of record JARHVA010007046.1, read on the forward strand.
TCATTATATACCATATGACATAATGTATGATGATATGGAAAAACATGATGACACTATTGTAATATGTAGTAAGACTAACACAAACATAAGGATTAAGAAAACATAAAACACTTAACAATAACAAACAATGAACAATAACACAATTTTTTTTTAAAAATTTATTAAGTGATAAAAACCATGTATTAAATATTGATGATGATGATGATGATGATGATGATGATGATGATGATGATGATGATAATGATAATAATAATAATAATAATAATAATAATAATAATAATAATAATAATAATAATAATAATAATAATAAATTCCCCTCCCTAAGAAATCATATATGTGAGTCAGGTAGATTGGGAATGATATATCCTAATAAATATGCAAAGATGTGTTTAAATTTTGAATAAGGTTTTTAACAAGATTAAGGACAAAACAAAATGTCTATTACTTTGGTATTTTTTGGTTTTTCATTTTTTATTTTTTTGTATTATTCTATATTTTTTGAAAATGAATAAAATATGAATAATGGGAAAACTAATTATATCATTGGGCATGGATATGGTAGTGGATGGAGTGGTGAAGGATTCAAGATGGGTCTCTAAGGATTACATCATGTAGGAATAATGTTACCATTTGTCTTCATGCCATGTTGATGCTAATACCAATTTCACATAATTATTTTAATAATATATAATACACTAAGATGTTTCCAAAAACATGTCTAAAAAATTCTTCCATGTCCTTATCAAATTCAAAAATAAGGAGAAGGAATATCATAATGGCAAAAATGGGATAGCTTAGTTAAATGGATGGTTTAGAATGGCTTAGGTTTGGATGGGTTTGGATGGGTCTGGATGAAGTCATGGGCATGCCCCCAAGTGTAGGGTAATTATAGACAATACAAATTATGAATGATGCTAAAAACTAGTTTTCATCATGGTACTTTCCTAAGGTGCCATAAGAAATGGTTTTCACCTTTGGATAATTTTTTAATCTTTTTTATTGATTTTTTATTATTATTTTTTTAGGAGAATTAGATCCTTTAGGTGTAGAATCATTTAATATTCATAATTTTCATATGTTCATAAATATCCATCTTGTGTGGTGAATTTTTATTCTCCCAATCCAAAATTGGCAATGATGACATAAGGACCCACCCAGTTAGGCTCAAACATGCCCTTTCCTGATTGGTGTTCTTTTTATTTTATTTCAAGATAAGGTCACTATTATCAAATTACCTAGATTTTATACACTTTTATATTTTTTACATTGACTATTTTAATATTATTTCAAGTGATCTAATGCATTGAGTCATTTTTCATCTAGAAGTTCCAACTCATTAAAATGTGCAACCATGTATTCCTCCTCCTCAATCAAGTCATGCAAGGAAATACACAAAGAAGGTAATTTGATCTTAGTTTGTAATATAATTTTAGAACCAAAGATAAGGGAATAAAGTGCTTCCCCTATCGATGTTAAGGTGTTGGTTTGATAAGCCCATATATTTAGATAATATTGAAGGTGATAGTCTAAACCAAATTCATTGATAATAATTTTAAGAAGATTAATATGGGTTTTATTTGATGCCTCATCTTTACCATTATCTTGAGGTTAATAAGGTGTGTACCAATTATGTTTGATATGGACATATTTATTTTTGTATTACTTTACATTATCATAGATAGTGGTAGAGTAATAAAATAATGGAAAATGATGTTATTGAGGATGAAATTTGATATTTTACTACCTATTATATATGTAATGGGAATGGATTCCACCTATTTGGTGAAAATTTTATAGGTGGAAATGATATTTTTATGACCATGATATGAGTTGTATTTTATCTTTCCAATGAGATTTATCCCCCAAGTATAAAAAGGCCACATAGTTTTGATGGGTTTTATAGCTTGTGATGGTGCATGAATAAGGTCATTATGCTTATAACAAGTTATGTACAATTTTACATATTGACAAACATAATTTTTCATAATGGGCCAATAGTATATTTTTCCTATCAACTTATTCAATATGACTGTGATACTAGTATTTTCTCTACATATTACATCATGAGCTTCCTTGATTGCTAAGCTAGATTCTTCAAAGTTTAAACATCTCAACAAGGTTTCATAGTATCCCTTATGATATAGGGTGCCACAAGGGACATAAAAGTGTCAATAATGTTGGATAAAGTATTTATGGATATTACATAAAGGGTTTGGAGGGATAATGATATTATAGAGGTAATCATAGATGTCATGGTACTAAGGGGAGTTAGGGCCAACAATCTCATGTACCATTTATGATTTAAGGACTTTGTATGTTGAGATCATTATTTTTTCAACCATAAATTGACTCTATCTAATATATTTCTAAATTTCCATGATAGAACCAATATTGTCCATTTAATTTATAGATTTGTTATTGGCATGTGGGACTTGTTCAAACTAGATGTGCTTAAAATATTATTTCAAACTGCCAACCATTATTTTCTATGAGATGAGCTTTTCATATTTATCTTGTATTCATTATTAAATTACTTAATGATGATTTTTAAGTCATCATATACTTAAATATGTTTAATATTCCATTAGTTTATTAATTTGAGTCCTGAGATGAGGGTTTCATATTTAATGATATTATTGGTATAAGGAAACCCAATTTTGAATGCTTTAGAAATAAGATCACATTGTTGTGTTAGGAACAAATAATTGGTCATGATCTATGAGTGATGAAGGAACCATTTAAGTAGAGTTTTTATTTAGTTAACTGATAAAGATATAAAATAGACTCATCCAAAAACCCAGTGTTCAAAGATTATTTATCTGATAGAGGTGCTTTTAGAAGTTGATATATAAAAAATATCCATTTATAGCCTTATAATTTATGTATTAAATTTAAAACTCACTTAGCAACATGGCCCATTTAACCATTATTATTTTAATATTTGATTTGGATAGAATATATTTGAGAGGATAAATTTGGGCAACAAGTATAATTTTATTGTTGAGCATGTAGTGTCATAGCTTTTGAGAAGCAAAGAAAATAGCTACATGATTTCTTGATTTGAGTGTAATTAATTTTATATGTCAAAAAAGTTATTAGATATTACATAAATATTTCTATTATTTTATCATCATGTTGAGATAAGAGATCTCCCAAGGCATGATAAGTTTAGATATAAAGTAATAATGGCCTAACATAGTAAGTGGCATTATCAATGGAGGATTTTTGATATATTACTTGAGTTTTTCAGAGGATTTTGTACATCCTTAATTTTTATGGATGATATTTTTTTAAGAAATGTGTGAATGGCTTACATTTTTATGAAATATATGAAATAAATATCCTAGTTGTCTAGATCTTTCATTGTAAGTTGTGTATCAATTTGAGGTTATTAGGAGGAAAAATTTATATTATATATTTTACCTTTATAGGATCAAATTAAATACCAATTATATATAATCAACCAAAAAACTTCCCTGATGTGACATCAAAGACATTTTTTAGGATTTAAACAAATTTTGTATTCCCAGTCTTTCAATGATTCTACACAAAATGGCTAGAAGTTCTACTATAGTTTTTTACTTGGTCAATATATCATCCACATAGTCTTTAATGATATCATGAATCATTTCATTAAATATGTTAATAATATAGTTTTGATAAGTTTCACCTATGTTTTTAAATACAAATGATATGAATTGATAATAAAAGTTTCCCATGGTGTGGTAAATTTTGTTTTATGTTGGTCTTTAGTTGTGATTTTGATTTGATTGCATCGCAATAAACCATCCAAGAGAGATAAAATTTCATGTCCCATTGTTGAATCAATGACCATGTCAATATTGGGTAAAGGCAAGTCATCTTTTGAGCATGATTTATTGATATAAAAAAGTTTTTGAATATTAGATTCCTATTTGTTTCTTTCTAGTTGGAATAATGTTTGATATCTATTTTGAATAATTGATCGGTCTTATGAATATAACATCTAAGAGTTTCTATGATTATTCCTTGAAATGAAGGTTCACCTTAGGATACATATTTCTAAGGTTTTATATTATAGGTTTCACATCTTCATGAATAACTATGTGATGCACCATAACATATGGGTCCAATCTAAGCATATCATCATAGGACCAAGTAAAAGCATTTGAAAATTATTCTATTAAATAAACAAAGATTTCCTCTTCTTTTAAATTAAGATTTTTTTACAATTTTGATGATTTGGGGATTCTTCTATATCCCAATGTTGATGTCAATGGTTTTCTCAACAAGTGATTTAGATTCATCCTATAAATTTAATAGTGTAGGGGAAGGTTAATTTAATCATTTATTAGTGCCTCAGAAATATTTTCAAAAATAGACTTGTATTTGTTCTCTTTATATTGATTTTCTTCATCTGATAGTGTCTCACAAGGTTTTCACTAGGGAACTTATTTTTTTCACTTTTTTTATTTTTAGGGTTTTTATGACTAATGAATTATTCATGTTCTTTGAAATATTTTGATGTATCCAAGTTGATTTCAAATACTTTTTTATGATCTTATAATACAATGTCATCTTTTATTCCCATATAATCTACAATAGCATCTCGTTTTGGAATAAGTCAAGTGGTATATGATCATGTTGATACCAATCATTGAGTTTAAGATATTGTAGGTAAAGGGAAAGAATAATAGTATCATTTAAAAGGTTAGTAAAGGTGACATCTTAATAAATAATATTTTGGAACCTATTTTGATATCATATTAAGTTTCCTTAGAAATCCTAGAAGTATCACTAACATCCTCATTTTGATCACCTAGAGGTTTGTAACTAGTGTCATGATATATTTTATTTTCACAATAAGGTATGGGTTATATGATTACTTATTCATGGAGTCCCAATCCATTTCATTTATAATTCAAGATGTGACACATGATTATTTTTCTATGGGATACTCATTGTTTTAGAAATAAGAGGCTAGACAATCATTTTATAATCTAGAATCATCATAAATTATGATATTCTCATCTACAAGAAGGCCTAATTTTACAAAGGATGTTGGAAAAAATTGGTTGGATACTAGTTCTTTCTTGTTGTCTAGGTTAGGTCTACCCTAGATTTTTGTATAAATTGGAAGATTTACCACATGAAAGGTATTAAAAATCTCATATTCCCTGTAACTTTTATCAATGATCTTGAAAATGATATTTATAAGGTGGAATTTTTGATTTGGATAGTAGATCATATATATGGATATAAGATGAAGGTTTTGGTTTTTCTAGTGTTATAAATTTTATAATTCATAATAAATTTTTTAGTGATTGTATATTAGTTAATTTTGTGACAAAATCCCTCTAACATTTTTTAATATTATAAGGGTTGAAAGTCACAAGAGATAGTAACCTCAACTCCTAAATGTAGTAATTTTATGCATTGGTGAAGGGTAGATGGGACATATTTCATGGCATGACTCTATGGTTGGTCAGGGAGGATTTTATAATAAATATCAAGATCAACAACTTGTAACCAATTTTGTTGTGTAACAGGCCAAACCATGATATAAAGATGTAAGGTACATGCCAACTCTCTTTATACATTATTGTATGCCTTGTTTGTTTTTATTTTAGGATATAATTCTATAATAGAGTAACCAAAATTCTTTATCAAGGTTCAAGTGCAAATATTTAGGCCCATCATTGTCTACAAATACCCTTTTGATAGTGTGTTTTGTGATAAAAGCTTCAATATATAAGGATAGGTTATGGGATGGACTAATAAGAGACATGCCATTTTGGTTGAAGGTGAGTTGATTATTTGAAAACAAGTATCCAATAAGGGATTGGAATTAGTATGGGTAAATATCACTAGGGAACATTTAATCTTGAAGGGTTTTATACATGATTCCCTTGTGAATAATATATGTTTTGAGAAGTTCTAGGATAGGTATTTGGGTAGGAGTATTCTTGATATATTTGATGAGGTTTTATTTGCCTTCAATGGTAGCGATAAGAGGCCATTGGATAGTGATTGTGTTTCAAATATTTATGAAAACATAATATAGGGCTTTAACTTTGATAGTGGCTATATGATTATCATTGTTAGATATAACCAATGATTGAATCATGGGAGGATATTCGGTAGTTGATGTTATTGGATTGTGTCATCTGAACCTAATTTTGGGGTGGATTTTGATTATGCTTTGGAAATTGATATTTTTATATCCCCAAATACCAATTTTTGGATGTATATGGACCTCCTTCTAGTTTAATATCTTTATGATTGATTAGATCTTAGACATAGTTATTTAACTTCATATATCTATTAGTTGAGTGCCATTTAATATTATGAAACTCATAATATTCATGTACCTTTTACCATGTGGGTTTAAGATTGGTTTAATCATAGGGTTTTATTTCCAACAACATAGTTATATTTGTAGAAACTAATTTATAGAATATTGTTTCAAATTATTCACCTAGAGGAATATAGGTTCTTAAATTAATTTCCTAATTGGGATGGCCCCTAGAAAAGGTTATGCTAGATGTGATTTGAACTAAATGAAAATTTTAAGCATTAATTTATCACCAAATACTTTATTAGTTCTTGTTAAATAATTTAAGCTTTTTTGTTTTTGGTTGGTTTTGGTGATCCTTATTGAAAATTTTTACCAATCCTATAGATAAAAGGGGTTTTTTTTATCTAGATTAAATTATCAATTATTTCATTTAAGGTGGTATTATAATGTACTTGTAAATTAAAAACCATTTCTTACTTAAGTTAGTGGTAAAGATGTTAACCATTTGTTTATCATGAATAAACCAAGTAAAACTACTTGCTATACTTATCCAACATTGTAGGAATGAAGAGAAACTTTGTATATATTTTTTTTGTAATTTAACAAGATCATCATTATGAAATAATTTACCATATTATATGATAAATTATTTACAAACCTCTCTGATAGCTATGAAAATGTGGTGATGGAATATTTTTGAGGATGGGGGAATCCTTCCTAGGCTTGGTTGCCTAGGCTCCAAGGAAATACTCTAATAAAATATATGTCACTATAGGCCACTTATTAACATGACATAAATAACTCTTTAATATGTTCTCTTGGGTCAGTCTTTCCCTTCTATTATTCTAATCTTGGTCATTTGAGTTATGGAGGAAAATGTCTTATTATCATGTCTTGATCAAAGGGGTAAGGTAATTAACTCCTTAAAGTTATACTTCTTATTTTTCTTCCCATTTTAAAATCCTTAGAGGTTATCCATCATTGATTTCCATCCTTGGAAAAATGACATACACTCAATTGGTGTAGATGGTGGTGATATAAATTTATATTTTGGTGACATATGGGTCTAATTAGCATTGGATTTATGATTGTTTGATAGTTGATTATTTCATTTATGTTGATGTTATGAAGTATTTGATATAGAATGATTAACATGAGAAGCTATTCTTTTCCAACTATTAGATTTGGTCAAACCTAACTTGGTTTTGGTCCTAGTGGAGTTGTTCAAATAGAACTAATTTCACTTTTTAGATAATGACATGGAAGACATATGTATTGGAGTTCTCATTGGTCAATTCTAAGATGAATTTATTTTTGCCAATGGGTTTTAATAATTAGTTTGGTCTTATGGTGGGAGATTTTAGTCATTATTACTTATGATATGACTCATTTTTTTAATATTAAAGTCCAAAATTAGTTTGTCTCCTATCTCTATGATTTTTAGGAGAATTTTAGCCTTGTTCTCAAATAGATATTGGTTAACTTGGGCATAAAGTTTTATAGATTTAAACACATCATTACATTCCTAGTTATATTCAATTTGATTCATGAGGATATCATTATAATAATCATGATTGTGGTCTTTATGAACATTATTTTTTTAGTTTTAAGGTTCATCAAATGAAATGGGTTTGCGTAAAATGGGTTTTTCATGTTAGTTTCCTGATTCAACCTTATTTAAAACCTTAGTGTAGGTTCTATAGGAGAGTATTAGGTTTGCTAAAGGTAATTTTATCTTTGGACTAACTTGATTTTATTCTATTTTTACACAAGAGGAAATTAACCACATACAAACAACAAAAGTCCTATGTTAATCAATTGGGAGTGTAACTAAGTATTGGCCCAAATATGATACATCAGAGGTACATTATGGGGATCTCAAGGAAATCTATTTTTAGGCACCACTATGTGATTAGAAACAAAGGGCTATTACACTTGGTCTACATAAGATTATATATATAAGTCCTCATTATACCCTAAATTACATGATCCCTAAGTATTTTAAATAAGGGTATCATCTAAGGCCTTTGTATTGGTGGTAAACCACCCCACTTCAAAGAAACTAAGTAAGACTAAATTTTTTATTAGCCAATTAAGACATCCACGCCAATGAATGTATATTTTCCACTAGAACATGTACTTTAGTCGATGCTTAGTGATGAAATATAATTCATTAAACCCCTGATAAAGATAAAATAAAAATTCAAGCAATTTTTTATTTTTGAGATTGATTTTCAATGTGAGGAAACAACAAATGCAATTGACTTGGGGGAGACATAAGTAGTTGATTCATTTTTTATTATTAATATCAAATTTTAGTGTAAGATAAGAGAATACATAAATAAATTACACAAACAAGTACAAATAAACAAATAAAAATTGATTGATTTAAGATTAATGATTATATGTTTTAGATTTCAATCTTTTGAAAAGTGGGGCTATAGACCCCGTGTTAGTAGTTTTAATTTTGGTATTTTAAAAATGATTAATTTAAGTCATAAAAATATAAAAATTCCAAAAAAATAAATGTCAAAATATAGAACACAAACATTTTTTGTCAAAACAAAAATGTTGATTAATAATATAAAAACATTGATTAGTATAATAATTCATAATAATAAAAATCAATTACATGATAAATAAAAATAAATTAATAGAGCATAAACATTGATTACTAGTGCATAAATTATTATTAATATTTTGTAAAATTTTACTATTATATTAGAATCATCAAATCTTAGCTCATAAATGTCATTGCACAAAAAAATAGAAACGTCGATCACTAATGTGGAAACACTAATTACTAGCGCATAAACACCAATTACCAGTTTGGAAAAGTGAATTACAAGAGAATAAATGTTGATTAAAATCCAAGAAAAAATACCTACACATAGATAAAATCATCAAAGTGTTGTATAAAAACATCATCCTTGAAAAAGAAAACATTAAAACCTAGGACAAATATGTTAGTTCATAGAATACATAAATAGAAAACTAAAGCATAAATTAAACTCCATAATCCTTAACAAATAGGGTTTAGATTAAACCAAAATTAAACCAAAGCTTGATAAAAACCAAAATAGTGAAAGAACATTATTTAAACAAGTAAAAAGGTGTAATTGTTATCATTTTGGATTGCACCCTTGAGGCAAAGAAGTTTCAGACCTACCTCATCCAGTTGATATAATGTAATCGCCTCTAGGTGTGGAGAGCCTAATGGGTGAGGTGACTCTCTAGTTCTGAGGCTATCTCCCTTGATGCATCATATAAAATCAGTGACAAAACCTACTTATTTTGCCAATGAAAAGGGATAGGAGAAAGCATGAAATAAAACCTAAACTATAAGAGTTGATGCACTAATATGTTATGTCTCCTACACTTGATCATTTAACAAAACAAAGACTAATTTCTAAGACACTAGTTTGAAAGGACTCCTGCACATTAGTACTTCATATTGAGGTTATAATAAATGAATATTTCCTAAGGATGATGAATAAGAGGTCTATTTTAAGACACTATCAAATAATTTTCACTATAAACACAATAATTAGCACCCATAAACACCATGCAACCTTCATAATTACAATCTACTAGAATCTAGGTGAGAATCAAGGACCTAAAAATGGATAAAATGGATAAACCACTTGTGAAAATCAAACAATAATGAAATACACTAGAGAACCAACATGGAAAAGGTTGAATTAGTCCTTATATTATCTGAAGGCTACAAGATACAAATGGGTAGAGTTTTCTCATACCCAATAGAGGGATGCATGTAATGTATTTCTAAGCCAGGTTTATAAAACATGAGAAGGAGAGAAATGGATAATGTTTCATATAAGTGGAGTGTAGAGTACATATTAACCATCATTCATCTAATAATCAATTACAACCATTAATGAGGGGTGGAAACAATCCCATAACTCCTTCCATGTACTGTCTTGGTGGCATATCAACATTCAATGAGATTTTTGGGTGTGAAAGTGTAGTGTATGGCTTATTTTTTGTCATAATTGACCCTATAAAGGTACCATGTTCCTTGAAACTTATCCATTTATCTTTGACATGCATCAATAGGTCATGCACTTATAATGAGAGGGTAGTTACATGTTTGAACATGTCTATTACTCACCTAACTACCACCCTTCCTAACATTCATAACCCATTCAATACATTAGTCCTCTTAATGGGTGAGAAACCTGAGACTTAGACACCCTAAAGTGTTTTTTGAGTTACATAAGGGTGATTCTACTCTATAAATACTCTTTACCATGTGAGCAGACTTTAGATATTCTTCCCTTAATGCAAGTGATGGTTATCTCTTCTCCTACCTTTAGGTCTAAAAATTAGGTTTACTTGTACTAATTTGGGGGTTGAATATTAGTTGTTTTAATACATTCCATCTCTTCATATTAATAAGAGTCCTTCCTACTCATTTAATATTTCAAACATGTCATGGAATCATGAAAACAGTCTCAAAACCAAACCTCATAAACCATTTTCCTACACATTTTGGCTCACACATACCAAATTTATATATTTAAGGGATTAAATAGGGCCTTTAAGTATCCTATTTATGTTTTATCATGTCTCATTTCCATTGGAGTCATCAAGAATATTTTCTTTGTCATTAGGTTCTTCATGAGGGTTTTAGAGGGTTTAGAGTGGCCTGCCATCTTAATAATGATTCATAAATCACAAGCACTAGATTACAAAATTAAGGCCATAAATATTTATTATAGATACACCATAAAATATACCTAATATATCTTTGTCCCATTTATATTTTATGGTGATATCTGATCAAAGGTTGGTAGCCCTTGTGTTTCCACTAGGCAGTTTGGGCATGCTTATAGTCTTAAGGATTGTTCATAAATCTACCCTCCTAAATCTAGCTCTATCCACCATTAATGTAAAGTTAATATGGGTAATTAAATTATACTAATATAAATATTCCCCATACATATTGTCATAAACTATATGATCATCCAAACTTGTAATTCAAATTGGTATACTGTGGGGAGAGAACTCGAAGAGGGCTATTAGGCCAAATTGTCATTTACCTTATCTTATTTTACCTAAAACACCTCATTTGAGACATGTACCATTATTCCAAAAAAAATTGTGTCCTTACATATTCTTAATGATCTTGTCTTATAATAATAGTGAAGTTGGAGGTCTGAAGGTTTATGTAGGGTTTTAAGCCTGTTAGGCCTAAACTGACCCTTAAGGCACCAAACCACATGTAGGTGCTTGTGGTAACTTCAAATCCTTATTGGAATATTTTTAATTCAATTTAAAACCTTTACACATTATCATATTATTTTATATCTTTGTCTCTATCATTCTTCCCTTTTAGGCTTGATGTGAGCATCATTGACCTATATTAAGTTCTCAAACCAGTTGATGTCAATGAACTTAGTGGTATGTATTTACTCTTTTTCTGACTATTGAGGGAGTTTTAAACCTAATTAAATTTAATTTATGGTCTATAAACACCTTCTTAGGCTTCATTCTCCCTCTACCTGCAACAAACATACTTTTCTATCCACACACACATATGCATGTGTGTTGTGAGTGCTTAGTCAGAATTGAGCATCTCTTCTTAAACCTAATACTACTTTCAAAGGTACTAAAGAACATACATGGGACTTTATATCATCATAATAGTATCATATTCACATGGTTTTCCTCTTCCTATATATTTGATCATTCAAACCAATTAGGCCTTCCAATTTTGTCTAGGTAGATTGTGTGCACTAGATCAACTATGTATGCAGGGTTAGAGAGTCTTATTAGTTATATTATTTTAGTCACTCTCTCATATTCCATTTAAATTTTATTAACATATGTACCTTATCCAATTACTTGAGATCAAACCTCAATGTGTACGTGGCATTTTATATCAATTTTAGATACAACTAGACTATAATCCTATAGGTGATGATTGGGAGAATTTGACTACAATTGGAACCCTTATACAGATTAATGAGTAAGGGAAAGTAATTATACACAAACTAGGTAATTAGTTGACCTCCTTAGAACCTCTTAAACTTTCTCAAGATAGTCATAACCACTATCATACAATGATATTTCTTGCACCTACCTAGGCCTAGTTATAGGTGATGATATGGGATAATTCTTGAAATTTGGGCTTGAAATTGACCTTTTTAAAACTATGTCACTAACATTTTAACAATAACCAAGCTTGATTGGAATTCCTTTCTTATAGTTTCATTGAATTTTCATGGAATTATATAAGCTTTGGGTTTTACTTAATACATAGGATTATGCATGAGGATCTACACCTATAGGAATATTATAGTCATTTTAAAATTCTTATTTTGGAATAAAAATCCCATTATAAGGTGAAGATTTATTGATATATCCATTATGAAGAATATGTCTTTTGGAAACCTCATATGGACTATTACTTCTCCATTCAAGACAAAATATTGAGACCTAAAAATACCCCATCTGGGAATCCAACAAGGTGATGAATTTGATTGGGTGGACTAGGAATCCTCAAAAACCTTAAACAATGCTAAGAAACCTTAAACTATGCTAAAGGATTATGAATGCATTTGGTGCTAGTTTGTGAGTGTTTGTCTTGAGGGTATCGTGGAAGCTTATTTATTTTTAAATAGGATCTCCCCCATATTATTAAATCACTCCTTCTACATGAATAATACATTATTTATATGATTTTAACCTTGAGATGGATTGCCATGAAAACAAACTAAGTCATGCTTGGAGCTTTTCTCCTTCTTTCATATGGTGGGCATAGAAAAAACATGAAGGAGATATGATTTGATAAAATGGTGACCATGTGGAGTATATGAGGAACATTGGGTAATCATATAAACTTTACATTGATCATCCTTGTGCTTTATTTCCTCATGAATCATAGGAATTCTAACACATAAACCTACAATCTACCAACCAAGGGAGACTTGATGTTGATCCAATCCTAAAAATTCCATGAGAATATACTTATATGAGTTTAATACACTTAAAATACCTTTGGATACCTTTCCCCATATTCAAGCTATCAAAATGAGCTTAAAATCTTCATACATATGCATTTAACTAGGCTTATGGGGCTTACAAAGGGGTTAAGTTCACCTGAGGGTTTTAGTGATTGTTCATAAAGCTCAGGGATTTGACCTAAAAATAAATGCCACTAATTTCAATCCCATTAGGTAATTTAACTTTGACTAAGAGATTGGGCTCTAACTCCCCCTATACAAACCATACCATCCAACTCAAACTGGCCCTTATGAACTTTCCAAGAGATCGATAGAGATCTTGTTTCCATTTTTTTCCTTTCTCTTAGCTCTATGAGCATGGATTATTCTCTATGATGCCTTTAAGGGATCCCAAATACTGTGTATGACCTCATATGACTCTAATATAACCATACAATTCCATACAAGTCTTGAAAACACATATAAAACATCATTTTTTAATATTTTCTAGGTTTGAGATCTTAAAAACCATTGGAAGACAAGAGGAGGGAAATGAGAGGCCAAAAATATTTTCAAATTAGAGTGTATAGATGGATGGAAGATTAAAATTCACCTTTTCAAGTGTGTGGGCCCTTTTTTGGTGAATGAAAGGTGTTTTACTTCTAAAAAGACACTCTTTTACATATAAAATTGCCTTAAAATGATATTATAATGGCAATGAGACCCTTTTGGAGACATTTTATTCTTGATAATGACTTAATGATGTCCTAGGGGCCATAGTAAAACTATTCACATGGTTTGAACACCCCTTAAAGGTAATATATCCGTGACCTCAAATGTAATATCAAATTAAAAAATTACCTATATGCTGGTCAAGAAAATCAATTATCTCATACATGATTGCCATGAATCAATTTAGATGAATTTTCTACTTGGAATACTAATTAGAGATATCACGTTACAATATTTTAAGGACTATAATAGCTTTACCACCCACACAATAAGGACATAAAGGAAACTAATACCTAATAAAGGAATAAGAGAATAAAGAAACTAGATAACAAAGCACTTGTTCAACATCACTCAGAAAAAATAAACACATAACCATTATGTATGACAATATATTTTATCCTCAATAATATTACTTAAGTAACAACCCATTGACATGGATAGGGATCTCCTCACCATTCAATATTGACAACTAGAATTCATTGTGCTCCTTGCAACTAGTGATGGCATAAGGTCCACTCTATAATCTATAAAAGTGTGAGTGCTTACCTAGTTTAACTTGATATTTATCCCACTTAAGCACAATATCACCTTCTTGGAAAGTCCTTGAGATAAATATCTTATAAAATTTCCTCTTAACTTGATCTTGATGGGACTATATAAAATTCAGAGCATTGTCTCTTGTCTCTTTAATCTCTCCCAACTCATTCATCCTCACTTCTATGGTATCATTCTCCATTATCTCAAGTTGGTATGTGAGTTCCAAGGATAGAAACTCAAGTGATATAGGTATACATTCCTCTTTTCCATAGATAATAAGTTATTTATAATGGCCATTATCTCTTTTGGGGGTGATCCTATTTGCACACAAGGCTATACTTAGTTTGGTATGCCACTCCCTTTAATTATCTTCCATAGTTATCTTTATGATTATAATTAGGTTCTTATTGGTGTACTATACAAGTATATTTCCATAAGGATATTATTTTGAGTAATTACTAAGGTAAATTACATAATTTAGATCCCATTCACTTACCCTTGCACCACTAAAAGTAAGTGCATTTTATTATATAATTATGGAGGGGACCCTAAATCTAGTCACTAGGATGTCATATAACTCCAAGACTAATTTTTCATTTACCTCCTTAAGGGATACTTATTATACCCACATGGTGATGTATTATTTAGCATTCAAGACCCATTTATGGCTTGTACTAGATGGAGGGTGTATCATGCCTAAAAAATCTAGGCCCCACTTCATGAAAGGTTGTTCCACTTGGATGGGCTTGAGGGGAAAAGTAGATAGCTTCTATTTCCAAATGAATATGACACACTTATGACACCTTCTAACCCATTCATGGGAGTATTTTAATAGGCTTGGCCAAAAGTATTATGCACTCATTATCCTTGTTGTTTTAGTCCTAGCTGTAAAGTGGCCTCTTATAGGCCCATCATGAAACTAATTCAATAGGTTATCAAATTGGTTAGTCTCCACACACTTTAAGAGCATACCATCAAGATATCTCTTAAATAAGACCCCATATATAAAAACATAAGGAATTTATTTTAATTTATAATATATATTTCTTATCCTATCTAAACATATAGGACATTCCCCTATTTGAAGGAATCTCACCATATATTGAGTCTATATAGAAGAAGGTGTAGGTGTAGTTGCTTAGTGATCACTATGCATTGTTAAAACCACCTTTGTGTTCTCCTTAACATATACTTCCAAATGCTTACATAGTCTTCTACCCATCACTAAGTTTGTGACCTTCAATTTTATGTCATAATACATGCATCTAGTCACCCAATTTACCCTTTTTTGACTCAAATCTTAGTTAAGAAGGAAGTCCTTAATGTTAGGGTGGGCCACCATGACATAGATCCTATTTTTGGACACCATGTACCTAAATTTCTCAAGGATTATCATGACTAAAAGAACATGTTTTTATGCATAAGTATACCTCTCTTCATATCCATCCAATGCTTGAATAAAAAAAGTTATGGGCTACTCAAAGCCCTCACTATTTTTTTACATCAACATGGTAGATATGGTGTCATTAGTTGAGAAGGTATAAAAAAGTCTTTTGATAAATTAGGTTAAGCAGAGTGGGTGCTTCGACAATAACCTGCTTAATTCCTTCAAAATCCTCTTTCCTTCCCTAGTCCATGTGAAGTCCTTATGTTTCTTAAACATAGAAGTTATGGGTCTAACTAACTCAATAAACTCAAGAATGAACATTATAAAAAAATTGGTCTTACCTAGAAATATATAGTCCATTTTTGTTCTTGGGTGGTGGTAGGGATAAAATTTCACTTATCCTCTCAGGGTCTATGGAGAGGCCTTCTTTACACACAATGTGGCCTAAAAGTCTACCCTCATGGATTGCAAAAATTAGTTTATGGGATTCAAAGAGACCCATACTACATGTACCTATCAAATATCACCTCATATGTGTCAAGTTATCTTTGGCATCCTTTGATAAAATTATGATCTCATTAAGATATATGATCACCATATTATTGATGAGTCCTTGAAAGTCTGCATTCATTTCCCTTTGGAAGGTGTCCCCTACATTGGGTAGCCCAAAGGAAATCTTTCTGTAATTATAAGTGCCCCACTTAGTTGTGAAGGCAGTCTTATGTTGGTAATCTTCCTTCACTAACACCTAATTATACCTTAAGTATCCATCAAGTAATGAGAAACATTGTGATCATATAACCTTTTGGAGAATCTGATCCATGGATGGTAAGGGGTAGTGGTCTCTTAATGACACCTTGTTATGATCCTTGAAGTCTACACATAACTTTATCTCTGCATTTTTTTTCCTTATAGGAACAATTTTATCCACCCATGAAGTGTGTTTTATGGGGAATATAATGTTGGATTCAATCAATTTAGTCTATTCTTGCTTCATGAGGAGTTCAATCTTGGGGTTGACCAATCTTTGATTCAACCTCACAAGTTTGGCTCTTAATTCTAATTCTATAGTATGTTGAACTAAACAAGGGTCAAACCCCTTGAAATAATTATAGTCCCAAGAAAATATGTCTATAAATTCTTTACACATGTCTATTAAGGCAATAGTATCTTCTCTACTATTCATCTTTCCTAGTTTAAGCAACCTATCTTTAAATATGGTGACCTTCTCATAGTGTTCTTCCTTAGTTGAAATGTAAACCTTATCTCTTCTCAATTGGTCATATTAAATGAAGATGTTTTTAAGAGTTACTAACCCCTTAGGAAGTTAGTTTGTCTTCAATTTAACAATTTGGTCACCATACTATTGTTGAATTCTACCTTGGTTGTTTGAGTAGAATTCTGCCTCTTATTTTAAGAAGCATGCTATCTACCTATCATTGTCAAAGACCTACCAACTAGATTAATTATCAAGTACTTATGGTCTACATACTAACTTTATTTTTTACTAATTATTTATGTTCTTGAATTTACTTAGGATGTCATATTGTGCCCTTATAGATGTCAGCCTATCTACATGTTGGTTGTCTTTTCTTAGCATTGAACAGATGCCAAAGACCTCAAAGTCTTCTAAGAGGTCTTAAAACCTATCCCTATATACCTTTAATAGTTATTTTTTACTAAATGCTTCCCTCTTACCTGATGGAATACTAATTAATTATCCCCCATAGCTTGTATCATCTTGATACCTCTTTTCCTTGCCCATTACAACCCATGAATGAGGGCATCATACTCTACTATATTACATGTGTAGCTAAATGGGAACCTTATAGTAGATAAATAATTTTTATTAGATGGAAATACAAGAATGACACCTATTCCACTTCCATTATTTCACCTAGATCCATAAAAAAATAGTTTTCATATTCCATCATTGTCTTGACATGGATTGTAAGGGCTAGTAGGACTACCTCCTCCTCATGTATACAATGTATCCCCAAGTGTGATTCTTCAATACTCTTATATGGATCATAATCATTGTTATTTATCCCCCACTCATAAAATAGTAGGTTTAATATTCCTTCAAGTGGATCAAATGGATCTTGATCATCAATGTGATCATCTTCATCAATAATAGTGCAATTAACATTAGATAGATTAGGCATGTAGGGATCTAAATGAAACCTAGAGATAGGATTAGACTAAATGGTAAATTTGGTCCCAATGAAATCCATAGATAAACATAAGGAAAAATAAGGTGGTATATCAACCACTAAAAAATATTAGGACATAGTTCAATTGGATAAAATATCTAGGATACATTTTAGGTCTTTAAGCACATAAAAGGTCTTAGTAGGAGACCCATCTAGTTACAAGACTCAATTAGAATTAGGCTCATATTTTAACCCAAAATTATATACTATTGAATTTAGCATGAAAAACGTACTTTACCCACTATATATCATATAGTTATGAACTTAGACATCCCCTATTATGACATAAAGATAGAAGGGAGGGGGTTTATTTGCCTTGGTTGGATGGTGTTCATTAGGATGAGTAGTGTTGGTTAGGTCTACACTTTATTTTTCTAGTTACTTGTCTGAGATGTGGATTTTAGATAACTCTTATTAAAGGAGGATTTTCTTCCATGGAATAAGTAATGTTTCCCACATTTACATGGTGACATGAGCCTTCTTCATCTATTCTACAATGTTGATGTGAGGGCCAACAACCTTTGACTACAACTTAGGAGTACTAGCACTACTTGTAGCTTGAGTGAAATGAAGTATAAATGGACCTTTCTCATTATGAACCTTTTGGAGTAGTGGAGATGTAGGTAATGCAACTTATTCATTAGTTTCTAAGATGGTAGATAATATGAAGGATCTACACTCCCAACATTTGAGTCACCACACACTTCCCTTATTTAAGCCCTTGTATTGGCTACAATAGGACTATCCACCTTAGTTGCACCTTTAATATGATTGAATGTACATTATCTAAAACAACTTTCTCCTTATTGAAATTTTACAAAGGTAGCCTCTAATTGTGCCTATCCTCCACTCATTACTTTTTGAATTGGCATTTCATTTTGAGTCATGAAAGGGATCTCTCTATGTTACACAAGAAGAACTCCTTGTATTGTGTAGGAGGATCCTAGTTGTTTTTCATGGGATGAGCTTGATTATTATACATAAGATAAGCTTGATTAACATGTTCAATTGTGATAAAACCTTGTTCATTATATTATCCACATTATGTATACCATGGTCCTTATTGAGCATATTTATTTTGATTAGGAACTAATGCTCTGTAAGTGCTGGTAGAATTAATATTGAAGCTGTTATATGGCCTTACATGAGTGATCTTCCCTTGACCTTGAAAATTATCTTGGATTAAGAACTAATAAGGTTGGTAAGGAGATTTATAAGGATATTATTAGGGTCTATGGGGGAGGCAAAATATTTTGTTTTGTGCCTTGAGGAGCCCTTCAAGTTTAGCCAACCTATATGCTTGACTAGTATCTACCTGCTCATTATTGGTTAGTGTAGGTATGATGGAAATGGTAGGCATAAGAGGTTTTATATCTACAAACAATTCCATAATGGGAATTTGTATAATATTTCCTACTTAAATAATACAATTTATACCCTTATTACCAATTCATAGGCATCAGGTAATGTGTTCTCATTCATTTACTATATCATGAATACCACATCAAAATTAAGGGATCTCAAATTATTAAAAGAAGGAATGAATTGGTGTGGGTTTATATACTATTGGGATCCTATCCCATGTTTTTTTGTAAACTATAGTTAAAATCCACCATAAATTCTTGAGGATCCCTTTTGATTGGGGTTAATTGTTTTACTAGGTATAAGTGGTCACTTCTATCTTCAAAGTGTTTACATAGGTGCTCTCCAAAATCATCCTAAGTGTTGATGAATAAAGGTGATATACTTATTTACCACTAAAGTGTCTTACCTCTCAATGAGGTAGCTATTAGCCTCATTACTACATTCTCTTGAGTCACATTATGGATGGAACAAAGGTTTGTTATGTTTACGATGTATTCAATAGGACTGGTAGAGTTTTATCTTATGAAGTATGGGATACTTTTAAGTTCATCAGTAGGGATATAGTCAAATTTATCTAGGTTCATAGGGTTTCCACCATTTAAGGGTATAAAGGCTTGATTTTCAGGTCTATACATTGATGGTGTAGGCTTGATTTTTAGGTATATCAAGGATTAGGAGAAACATGAGGTGTATGATAGGGATTATACCTAGGGTACCTCTTCCTTATATCAAAATACAAATATAACTCAATAATTAAACTTCCTTACCCTTGGTATAAGACCTTGTGATAACATTTAGCATGAAATTTAGATGCTAATCTACCATCATAGAATTAAATCTCATTGAGATCACCCAATGTTGAGATTAAGTGCTCTGACTTCTTTGAATTATAGTCCCACTTAGTGTTCTATAAACTATTATTAATTTGTATTTCCCCCTTGATGTAAAGTAGTTTTAGACCTACCATATGTAGTTGATATAATGGAATCACCTTGAGCTATGGGTGACCTAATGGGTGAGGTGAGTATCTAGTTTTAGGACTAGCTCCTTTAATGCATAATCTAAACTCAATTTCTAAACCTATTTATTTCTCTAATGAAAAGGGATAAAATGAAACATGAAATCAAACCTAAGATATAGTAGGTGATGCATCAATATGTTATGTCTCCTCTACTTGATCCTTCAACAACACTTATAGACTAAAATTAAGACTAATTACTAAGACACTCTATCCAAAGGACTTCTACACATTAGTGCTTCACATGGAGGTTATGTTAAATGACTATGACCTAACGATGATGAATGAGAGGCTTATTTCAAGATACTATAAATTGGATTTCACTACAAACACAATCATTTACACCCACACAAATAATGTAACATACATAAGAATAATCTACTAACATCTAGGTGAGGAGAAAGGACCTTAAAAGGGAGAAAAGGGATCAACCACTTTTGTAAATAAAATAAGCATGAAACGCACTATAAAACTATCATGGAAAATTTTGAATTATTCCTTATATTATCTCAAGGCTAGAACATAAAAATGGGCATAACTTCCTCATACCCAATAGAGGGATTAATACAATTACTTTTTAAGCCCAATTTATAGAATAAGAGAGGGAGAGAGAAGGATAACGTGGTGTATAAGTGGAGTATAGATGCCTTAATGACCATCATTCATCTAATAAGTAGTTATAAACATGAATGAGGCATATAAATAGTCCCATATGTTTCCTTGGTGGCATCGTCGCCTTTAATGAGCCTTTTGGGTGTATAAGTGTCCTAGATGGCCTATTTTTTGTCATAGTTAACCCCATGAAGGTACCATGTTCCTTGAAACTAATCCATTACTCTTTGACATGCAAAAATAGGTCATGCACCTCTTATAAGAGGGTAGTTACATGTTTGAACATGTCCATTACTATTTTAACTTCCACCCTTCATACCATTTATAACCCATTCAATCCATTAGTCCTCTTATTGGGTGATAGACCTAAGACTTAAACACCTTAAAGTGTGTGTTGAGCTTGGTATTAGCCTATAAAATTTGACACGAGGGTGCTTATGCTCTATAAATCCTCTTCACCATGTGAGAAGACCTAAGATAATCTTCCCTTCATGTAGATGATGACTATCTCTTCTCTTACCTTTAGGTCTTCTCATTAGGTTTACTTGTACTAATTTGGGGGTTGAATATAATTTTTTTGAATACCATTACATCTCTACATAGGCCTAAGAATCCTTTTTACTCACTCAAGAGTTCAAACATGCCCTAAAAACATAAACACTATCTCAGAAATAGATCTCATAAGCTATTTTCCTACATATTTTGCCTCACATGTGCCAAATTTATATCATTTATATAATAAATAGGGACTATAAGTTTCCTATTTATGTTATAATTGTTTCTCATGGCCATTAGAGTTATTAGGAATATTTTATTTTCCACTAGGTTTTCTATGAGGGTTTTGGAGGGTTTATAGTGGCCAACCATCTTAATAATGGTTCATAAAGCACATGCCTTGGATTAAAAACTTAAAGACATTAATATTTATTACATATATCCCCTCAAATATCCTTAACATCTCTTGGTACTATACATCTTATATAGTGAGATCTTAGCAAAGGTTGGTAGCCCTCGAGCTTTTACTAGGTAGTATGGGCATGCTTACAATATAAAAGATTATTCATAAATATTCCCACCTAAATCCATATATTTCCACCATGGATGGAAATTTCATAGTTTTCCTCAATTTATCATAATACCACTATGCCCAATACATATTTTCATGCAAGATATGAGCATCCAAACTTATATCTCAAATTATTAGACTATGGGGAGAGAGATCAAAGAGGGATATTAGGCCAAATTGTCATTTACCCTAAATTATTATACCTAAAACACATTATTTAAGAAATATAACATCATAAAAAAACCTTTTATGGTTTTACATATGATTTAGTATCTTGTCTTATCGCAAGAGTGAAGTTGGAGGTCTAAGGGTTTATGTAGGGTTTTAGGCCTATTAGGCCTAGACTAACCCTCAAGGCACCAAACCACCTATAGGTGATTATGGTAACTTAAATTATTTATTTGAATATTTTATATTAAATTAAAACCCTTTCCATAGTATCATAAGTTTTTAGATATTTATATGTGTCATTCTTCCCCTGTATGCCTATTATGACCATCATTGGCTTATACTAGGTTCTGAAACCAGCTGATGTCAATGACCTGAGTGGTTCTATATTTACTATTTTCCTCACTAATGAGGGATTTATAAACCTAATTAAATGTACTTCATCATCTATCAACACCTTATTATTATTTATTATCCTTTTACCTACAATAAACATACCCTTCTATCCATACACAAACAAGCCTATGTGTTGTGAGTGCTTAGTTACACGTGAGCAACTCTTCCTAAAATTGGTCGTACATTCAATGGTACTAAATAATATACATGGATAATTAAATAATAATTATAGGATAATATTCAAATGGGTTTCCTCTTCCTATAAATCTCATCATCTGAACCAATTAGGCCTTCCAATTTTGGCTAGGCATCTTGTGTGCATTATATCAACTATGTATGCAAGGTTAGAGAGTCCTATTGGTTAGCTTATTTTAGTCACTCTCTCATATTTCATTTTACTTCAAATAAAATTTATTCCTTATCCAATTTATTGATCTCAAACCTCAATGTGTATGTGGTATTTTATATTAAGTTTGGAGACAACTAGAGTGTAATCATATAGGTGATGATTGGGAGCATTCAACTACAATTGGAATGCTACTACAGATCAATGAGTAAGAAAAAGGATTTATAAAAAAAACTAGGGACTTATTTTACCTCCTTATAACCTCTTAAATTTTATCAATATGGTCATATTCATAAACATATAATGAGCTTTGTTACAACCTACCTAGGCCTAGCTGTAGGTGATGATTTGGGAAAATTATTGAAAGTTGGGCCTGAATTCAACATTTTTAACTATGTCACTAACATCTTAAAAATATCCAAGATTTTTTGGAATTCCTTTATCATGATTTCATTGACCTTTCATGTCTTGTACAAGCTTTTGGTCTTACCTTCATACACTAGATTGTGTATGAGTATCTATGTGTGTAGGTGTATTATATAGTTCTTTTGAAATTCTAAATTTGGAATATAAATCCCACTATAAGGTGAAGATGGTTTTATATATCCATTATGAAACAAATGTATTTGGGGATACCTCATATGGACTATTACTTCTCCATTCAATACCACTTATTGAGACCTAAACATCCCCCTTCTGGATATCCAACAAGGTTTTGGATTTGACTATATGGATCAGGCATCCTAATGGATAAAATGAATTGTAAGCATCCTAAAAAATCTTAAACAATGCTAAGAAACCTTAAACCATGCTAAAGGCTTATGAATGCATTTAGGGCTAGTTTATAAGTGTGTCTTCAAGGCATTATGTAATCTTGTTTATTCTGAAAGAGGATCTCCCCCATATTCTTACATCACTCCTACCACCTGAAGAAGACATCATTCATATGATTTCAACCTAGAGATGGATATCCATGAGAACAAACTAAGTCATGCTTGGATATTTTCTCCTTCTTCCATATTGTGGGTATTAAGGAAACTTGAAAGAGATATGATGTGATAAAATGGTGGCCATGTGTAGTATGTGAGGAACATGGGTAAAGCATATAAACTTTGTACTAATCATCCTTGTGCTCTATTTCCTTATGAATCATAAGAATTCTAACACATAAACCTAAAATCTACCAAATAAGGGAGACTTGATTTTGATTTAATCTTGTAAGTGCCATGATAACATGCTTAGATGAGTTTAAGACATTTAACAAACCTTTGGAGACCTTTACACATGATCAAGTTGTCATAACAAGCTTATAATCTTCATAAATATACTTGTAATTAATTTTATGGGGTTTGTAAAGGGCTTAAGGCCACCTGGGGGTCTTAGTGATTATTCATAAATTCCAGGGACTTAATCTATAAACCAATACCACTAATTGTAATCCCACTAGGGACTTTACCTTTGACTAATAGCTTGGGATCTAAATCCTCTTGCAGACCATACCATCCAACTCAAACTAGCCCTTATGAGCTTGTCAAGATTTTTATGGAGATATTACTACCATTTATAACTTTCTCTTAGATCTATGAGCATAGATTATTCTCTATGATTCCTAAATCCCCCATAAAATGTCTATCCTCTTATGCCTCTGATGTAAATGTATAAGTCTATACAATTTTTGAAAACACCTACAAAACATCATTTCTCTACATTTTTTTAGGTTTAAGATCTTGAAAACCATTGGAGGATAAGATGACAGAAATAAGAGGCCAAGTATGTTTTCAAATCAGAGGCTATGGATGGAAGGAAGCTGAAAAGTCACCTGTTCAAGTGTGTGGGCCCATTTTTGGTGAATGAAAGTTGTTTGAATTTTAAAAATACCCTCTTTTACATATAAAACCACCTTAAAATGATATTATAATGCCAATGAGACCCTTTTGGAGATATTTTACCCTTGATTATTACTTAATGATGTCTTAGGGGCCATAATAACACTATTTACATGGTTTAAACACCATTTTAAGGCAATAAATTCATGATCTTAAATGCAATATCAACTAAAAACATTACCATAACATCTACTAAAAAAACCTTTAAAAATCTACTAAGGATTAAAATAAAGTTACCCTTACCTCCTCATACTAGCTCTAATCTCCTTGAATTCTACCATTTTATAAAGGTTCTTGGCATGCTTAAATGGATACATGATTGGACATGGGTTGCACAATCATATCCCATCCTTTCATGAGTGATTTTATATCATAAAGACCACATCAAGACGTATTATTGACTCTTATACATAATCAACATAAGATAGATCCTTGACACAATTTCAAACAATATGACATGGGGATCACTATGACATATTGACATAAGCTCACTACTTGAACATGTTGCCTATAATCCTAATGATAATTGGTCCTCTCTTAGACTATCAAGATATCTTAAGGACTTATAAAAATGACCAAGGACAAGTTTAAGTAGTTTTAGAAGAAGTTGATCCTTTATAAGTCCAAGGGTAGAAAAATATCAATAGTAATATAATGAAAAAGTGAATGGGTCCCATGGATCATGTAAAAATGTAATATGAAAAGATTAGTAGAAAGTAATTAACCTATGTTTCTAATCTAAATCTTCCATACCCTCTATTTGAGCTAAATAAAAGAGAGAGAAAATATTCCCTTCACTTACCATTGTGTAAAACTCTCCTTTATTGATGTGGAGTAGGTTAGGATTAATCAATTTGTGGTTGCTCAAAATATTTATATGAAATAATTTAAGTAACATGTACCTTTTATATCTTCATTTCTTGATGGCTTGATTTCTCTAGATTTTTTTAGATTTCAAAATCACATATCTCATGATCCTTTTTGTTTGTTATTTTGGAAGAGGAATGGATAATTTATAGATTTTTAGAGGGACAAATGGATGGTTGGGATATATAATAATTTATGTGTAATATTTTATTTTTGGCATATGTGATTTGGTATATGGGTCAAATTCATTTAATGAATAAGTTGAGGAATTTGAAGGATTAATGAACTAGTTTAATGTTTTGAATGATTTGTAAATGGTTTTAATGAATTTTTAAATGGATTAATGAGATGATTTAATTGATTAATGAGGTTTTTGAATGGATTAAGTGAGTTGGTTAATTGATTTATTTAAGAATTATGTGTGCATGAAACTAGTTAAAAGTTAATTAAGTTAAATAAATGCGATTAATTTAGTTAATTTATTGTGGGGTGATGTTAGTATTACTAGATGGAATTATTTATTAATAAGATGGGGGTCGTGTCATTATTAGGGTGATATTAATATTAACTTTTTTTATGATGGATTGGCATAAGGATTGAATTAAATAAACATTATTAGGGTGTTAGAACTAGGGTTTCTACAAGAGTAATAAATATATTTTGATTCTATACTAACTTAAGAAATGGGATATTACAAATGTTGAGTCCAGACCAATTATCCACCAAACCCCTTTTAACCATATTATTTTAAAAGTGTACTTAGATATGTAATGGAATATGTTGATCTATAATGTGTTTATGGGGTGGATCCTATTTTATTAAAAATAGATGATTTACTGTGTCCATAATAATTTGTTAATAATGGAATCTACATAAGGTGGTTCTACATCACTTCATAAAATTATATCATGCAATATTGTATCAAGACTATATTTATACATAAGCACTATCGTATTCAACACCCCCCCCCCCACACTAAATTTTTTCTTTGAAAAGTGGGGATTCCCTTTATTTTAGAGAGTATGACTATTTTATCTAGGTATTTACATGTTTATAATTATTATGATGGTTATTATTATGTGTAGATACTCTGTGCTTTGGATATTAAATCATGTTGGGGTATACATATTTCCATTTTAAAGGTCTTTCTCAAACTAATCTATTAATAAAAATTCATCAAAATTTGATTTACATGGTAGGTATTCAAATTAGCTTATTTTGGAAGGTTTCTACAATGGCAAGTTTCTCTTTGAAAACTTTCATTAAGAAAAAATTGATTGGAAACTTTTTGTTCAAGACTTTTCTTTAGAATTTTTATTTTGGTCAAAAAATTTAAACTCTAACTTTCTCTTTATAGGATTTATTTTGGTTCACTTCAAAATAATTGTTTTAGAGACTTTTCATCAGAGAATTTGCTTAAAAAGGATTCTCTTTGGGAGCTTTGCTTTGAAAACTCTATCTTTTCAAGCTTTGTTTTAGGAACTTTCACATTAGAGACTCCACTTTGAGAACTTTTCATGTGACTACTTATACTCAAAACACAATATTTTCAAAGAGTAATTAGTCTTCAGAAACTATTGTTTTGGAGACTTTAAATAAAATATTTTGGAACTAATTTCTCCAAAGAAAATTCTAATTTCTAGGGTATTTTGGGCTTGAAGGCAAATTTTGACTTCCCTTAACTAGACTACATAATAAAAAATGGAAAAGGGGAAAGGAAACACCATGTCACCCTAAATGAATAGGCATCCTATGTCACATATACACTAGGATAGGGTATCAATTTCAAATTGAATGAAGGTGACAAGCTTGTAGATGTTGGTGATTAATGGCCTATAAATTGAAAATAAATTAATAAAGCTATAAAATTGATCCCCCAACCAAGTTGATCTCATTCAATTTTAAAGAGTTCAAGTAAACTTAAGTCTTCTACAATCAAAATATCCCTAATTGTAATTAAAACTATTTGCAATTCACATAATTTAGTTTAGTACATGCCATTTTCAAAAGATTGAAGTGTATTAGTGTCCATTAACCAACCATGGCCTCATAATCTAGGTCATACAAAGGAACCTTAGCACCCTCTAGGTTCTCCATCAAGTATTTCACTAAGTATTTAGATATATTTTTTGATGATACTATATTTGATGGTTACTATCCTAATTAATCAACCTTATGGGAAGTTGTAGAGAACATGGATTACTTTACATTAGAATAAGTCATTTAAACTAAGGATAAATAGTTAATAAAAGACCTACTCCTATTCAAGTGATAAGATTTACATTATGCATCTACTAAGTCAAAGGTTATTCCATGTATAGACTTGATGTGAGGTATCTTATTTGAAGGTAGAATAGAAGACAATAGTTACCTATACTACATTGATAATAGCATAGTCATCATGTACATCTCAAGGGATGTATTTAGTATCTATTTGGATCGCCCTATCCCAGATGTTACATTTTATTTTCATACTATAGTGACATGGAGTAAGGCCAATGATGTGGAATGAGCAATATCAATGGGAATTATCCTAGGGGAAACATTTATTGTAAACTAACATGTTAATAATTCTATCCCCAATACCCAATTCAGAATAGGGATTCACATAGGCATGGGATTATTGAATCAACATTTTATCCACTCAAGCATATACTTCTTACATCTATAATGGGTTCCCCTTATATACTTGTTCAATACCTTAAAGTTCACCTACACTCTGGGGGAAGTAATTAGCACTCATCTCTAAGAGCAAATTTTACACAAAAATAGGAGGCCACATGGAGGAAAATTTTACATGATGTCTTACCTTTTAGATGTAGTCACAAGAATGATATATAGGCATAATTAAATCCTATGGGATCCCAACCCAGATGTTATCAAGAATCAAATATGTGATTATTAATTTTTGTTCACATATACTCATATGTCAAGAAAATAATTAATATTATTGAGGATCTCTACCCTTAGGTTTGGATGGCCATTCATAGTTATCCTTTAGCTAAGATTTCATCCAAATTCACCAGAACACTTTCAAACAATGTATATGATTATTATCTCCACCTTGAATACATTATCATCATGGTTTTTGTCCATAAAGTGGATCCTCTTTAGCTTTATAACTTTGTTCCAGACAAGGTAACTAAACATGAAATTGCCTACCAGATATGGAATAGTATTGATGAGGAGATGATAAAGTATAAAAAAACTACCTTCCATGGTTCCCACATTACTATTAGGAGGATACAGTACACTATGAGGGAATTAATGAAATCTATAAATGTCAAGAAAACATATGCATTACCCACTCTCCTCTATATATATTGGGACCCCCATGGAAAATTTTAAGAGAATATCTGCACCCTTAGCCTCTCATATAAACATGATCCATTTGACCATGATTTTATATTTTTAAACACTAAAGATGATGAATAAGTGAAAAAAAGATAAATAATATCAAGCTTGATCAAGGAAATATTGAGGGTAATACAAGATGAACCCTATCTCACACTCAGCCAAGCAAAATTTAGGATCCCACCACTAGGAGGATGGATATCTTCTAACTTCTGGAGTGGCAAGACATATCAACAATTAGAAGGAGAGAGATAAGATCCCCAAGGTCCACTCATGACTCAAGACCAGCTATAAGAGCAAGAATATTTGGTCAGTGAGGTATCACTTAATGGAAGTGAGGCATCACTTACTAGAAGATAAGATCAATAAAATGAGGAAGAATAAATGCCTAATCCTACATGAGAGGAAGATAAACAAACTCCTCTAGTTAAAACATTAGTTATTAAACTAAGGAAAGTTAAGTATGAGCTATCAAAGGAGATAAATCAAGGAAAGGATATAACATGATGGGAAGAAGTTGGGATAATTTGCTTGGATTATTATGATAAAGATGAAATAATGGATTCAATAGCCCTAACATCTAGAATGATTACCCCTCCTCTTCCCTAAAATATGACTACTCCACAAACCAAGAGAGCATAAAAATGCTATAAGAGGAAACCAAAGAGGGATAGACCATAGACCCCACCCATGCAAGCACTTAAGGAGTCAAAAAATTCACTAGAAGGAAATCTAACATAATAATTAGATGAGGAAGAATTATAACAAGAAAATGTATTAAGCTTGTAAGCACTTAAGGCCAAGACACCTCTCACTGATGAGTCATTTGGTAAGGGTCCTTTTTTCACAACCCCCTTAGGCCCTTTTCCTTTGATGTCATTACCAGTTATTTATACCATATATACTTTGATTGTTTCCACTTACATTCCTATGCAATCACTTTATATGGGTCTTCTTTTTATGCAGCCACTTACTACTATGATTATTTCCACTTCACCTTCTTTAGTCTCTACTACTATAGTTTCTATTCCTTCAGTGTACATCCCTACAACCATAGCTCTTTCCATCCCAACCATTAGCTAATCCATCACCTAACTTTTTGCTTCCTATACCCAATTAGGTTTACCTCTTCCTTATTCAACACCGATCTCTATAACCATAGTTGTGACGACCAAGTGGTCTCCAAGAAAGAAACTAGTCTATGGTGTATACCCAATGCCATAATTCAAAAACATAGACTAGTCCAAAATAATTTGTCCCTAAATGGCCAATCCTTCCTCTAAAACATAGTCTAAGATTGAAGAAAATGCAAAATTAGAATATCAACCACCATATCCTTTGAAGCTCACTCTTCCAAACTAGTCCAAGGAGTTGGAAGATTTAGCCTTTAAGATGCCCAATATAAATATCACTAATATTTCAATGGTAAGCTTGTTATTTGACAAGGCTACAACATCAGTCTAGTAGATCATAGAGAGGAAGATTGAGGATAGTTCTAGTAGGAATTTAATCTTAGAGGAAAGGGAAGAGATCAATTCCCTTTCAAATATGCAAAATAAGAAGAAGGGTCAGTCCCCATGTGTTGAGGACCTCAAGTCCTACATGGATACCCATATGGAAGCAATCTTGGCTATAAATAAGGGAATAAATATGTCTAAACAAGAGATAGAATAAGAGTTAAAAATTCTAAAAGATCAATAATAGGTGATACAATTTCTCCATGGTATTGAATAGGATGTGAAAAATGTAACACTTAAGCTATATGATATTTTGGATACAATTCATTCTTTGAGAGTCAATTTGTCTCCACATGTAAATTCAATAACTTGATTGTTCAAGATTTTTAGGGAAGATGAGAAAAATTTAAATTTATTAGTATTATACACCCCCAATAAGGCATTTAGACACCTAGACCTAATGACCCCTCTTGAAGCATCAAATGCATTGAATCTAGCTCTAATAAGAACATAAGAGGCCCATGATTAGGTATCACCTTCTGAAGCTTAATTAAAAAAATTGGTTGAATAAGAAAATAAATCATATAAAATTTTGACTGAGCTTAAAATGACAAAAATTTGAGACAATAGTGGGAAACTAGTAAATTAGGGTACTTTTAATCAAATGATTTAGTAAGTCTCATATGGATTCAAATATAATCTACAAGGACTAAATTTAGAGGACATTGATTCCAAGTTGAGAATAGAAAGGGAAAAGGTAAAAGAGGTAGAAGTCTTCTAGGTTACATTTTGAGCCACCAAGACATGACATACTAAACTAATAGAAAAAATAGGTAGGGTGACTAGGCCACATCTTCTAGACATGAACTTAATTTTCACACAATATACTAAAGCATATAAGTATTACAAGGAGTTAGACACCAATAAGAAAGTAGCATCAGGGCCACTTACCAGTTATGCTCCGCCAACCCCACTTACAGTGTTAGAAATAATAGAAATAATAACATCAATGCCACCTCACACTTCATATTTGATTGTAACTCTAGTTCAATCAATGAGTGCATCACTGATCACAACTAAAATTAACACATCATCAATCATATGAACAACTATAGTTCCAATGATAACTTTTAGAAACATCAAGCAAGATCCAATTTATCCCAAAGATAAAAGCTAATTTTGTATAATTTTACATGTAGCGATGATAAACAAATAGTTAAGTCCTATTTATATCCATATTGAAATTAACTAAATCATTTTTGTCATCATGCACATGTTGCATGTCTAAGGCATATATAATTTATGACATGTAACTAAGACTTATCATGTAGTCTTTATAAGATGTAATAAAACATTTCTAAACTTGGAGGATGAGGCAACCCCTTCCCCAAGTTTTTTATATACATGTAGAACCCTTTTTTCAAAGGGTCTAATTTTTGGATGAATATATAGGAAGAGATCAAGAAATTGATTGTCATATAATTTTTTTTGTTTTTTCTTCTTCCCTCTCAGTGTTAAGGAATTTGAAGTTTGTTATTTTATGTTGATTTAATAATTTTGAAGTGTGATACTTATATGAATGAATATGATTGTTTTATTAATTAATATTAGTCTTATATGTACAAAAACAATTGAGTATTGATAGGTTTCATTGATTTAGATAGTTAGTAAAATTTTAATTGATAATCTAAGGTGTTTATAAGTATCTCCTTTAATTGTCTTCTAGGTATGAGACATAACTACACCAAATAAATTTTTAGTCTGGACTATAATCTCTTATACCAAGGTGTGTAATAGCATCCCTAAAAGAGAAACCTTCAGTTGATATCATTAAGAATCATATATATTTTTTATCCTAGACTACTAACTATGCTTGTTCGTGAGTGTTTAAAAGATGAAAACAACAAAAACTAGCTATGGATATAATTATATACCAAAGAAATAGCCTTAAAAATTAATTTTCAAAGACATAGAACCTTATTTTCTACCTTACCCCTCCTTCCCTTTTTTATTTTATTTGAGATATTCCCACCATATAATAGTTCTCCACCCATTCAACTTGCCTAGTTATTACCTTTCTAGAATACAAACATCTATCCACAAACTTGGTTAAACAATCCACAAGGTCAACCTGTTATTCCACCACTTAGGTTTTTTAACCATATATTTAAAACTTGTACCCCAAAGCGAATATTTGTTCTATATAGATTTCATAATGTTAGAGGATATCTCATTTAAATCTTTTGAGGTATGTATAAAATCCACATCAATAAGCACATTTTGAGTAATTCCAAAATTTAATTTTAACCTAAGTATTCTTTAGTTGATTTATAATATCATATTTTTTAGATTTTTTTTTTCTTGTTTGGAGGTGATTTTGGTTTAGGATGAAACTTTGTTTATACTTCATGATGTGTAGCCTTACCCCTTTGATTTTTAATAACATGGATTACAGATCCTATTATAATCTTAGGATGAAAACATAGATTAAATCCAAATTATACATATCCAAGTTTTTAAAAAATAAATGAATCCAATCATGACTTGAGTGAGCCAATAAAAATAATGTTTAATAATTAAATCCATATGTAAATTGTGATATGAGGAAAAACAAGAAAATAGATATGAGAATAAAACCCTAAGGAAAAAATCTAAAAACCCTAGAAAGAAGGATTAAACCTTATAGGTATCCTAGTGTTTAGAAATTTTAAATTAATATACAAGTTCACCAATATGTTTACCCAATTTTTTGTGTTAGTGTAAATCACATTAGTATAAACTTGACTAACTAATTTAGATTATGATATATGGAAAGTAAGCATAAATATAAATGTAATTGATTGAGATAGATTTGATAATGTAATTTGATGTTTATGGAAATTAATAAGAATATCAATATAGTTAGATTTATTAATTGATTAGTTGATTGAGTTTTTTTATAGTGGAAATAAACTAGAATTAGCCATGAAATTCATCCAGATCCAGATCTATGTCTCTATGCATATGGTGTCAATACCATCATGCCTATATAGAAACATTAGTGGTGGTGACTAACATTGACATTATGACCATACAATTTGATTCACCTACATGATATGTATTTGTATGTATAATCTATGACCCTCAATAGTGCACAAAACTACATAAATAAGTTTCATTCTCCTTGAAACCCTAGGTCTCCTTGTGAAAGATAAAAACCTATAAAAAGTGAGGAAATGTAGTTGGGCTAAGTTAACCCCAGTCACCCCTTTTAATGATTGATGTTTTTTTACATATCCAATACTCCAAAGAGGGATTAAATACACATAGAGTAATTCTCCCTAGTGTGAATGTACAATTATGCTCTTTCTCTATATGTTTTCACTAATAAATTTACCCTAATTCTTAATAAAAATGTAGTTGACCCAGTTTTGTGTGCTTCATACTCTGCTAATGACTAATCCTAGTGATTGATTTTTAGTTTGGGAAAAATAACATATATTTTCTTAATGTGTAATGATGTACTTGATAATTAATTGAGAATTATAGATGGTGAATATGTTTGAACCTATTTTTTATTTTCACACACTCAATTGGGTAATTTATTATGTCATTGACATGCTAGGTTAATTATTTGACCTATGGGAAGGGTTTTATTTTGAACAATATTTATTTCTAGGAAAAGTATGGTAACATCAACCTTAGGACAATAATGTAAATGTTAATATTTGAGTATGACATTACTATCTAAGAGACATAAATTCAAATTTAATATTATAGAAGTGTCTAGGTAGGATATTTCATTGACTTATCATAGATTGAGAGTATCATATAGGTGATTAAGTGTAATTTGGAATGGATCCGGATCATAACTAATATGAAGGTGTACAATGATTGTGAGTGAGATTCATTTGGAAACAAAAAAGTCATGTAGGTTAAGTGTAGTCAAAGATTGGAATTTCCAAGTGTAAAATACTATTTTTTAATCTCTACATCTATATCAAAAATATATATAAGATTTTAAACTAAAAATAAATTAAGTGGTGAAATGGTCAAGAGATCGCTGATCTATGTAGCCTAAGGTGATAATGGAAATCCTAAACAATATTATAGATAAACCAACTTATGAGGTATAAGGAGAAGCATAATCAAATATAAAAAAACAAACATCAATTATATTAATAATCAAATAAATTATATCTACTAAATAAATAAATGAAAGATAATAGGGATACACATATTTACATTTAGGAGGACTCGTCACCACATCCATATCTTGCTTTGGCTCATGTGGAAATTTTCAATACATTTTTTATGTTGAAGACCAAAAATTAAAATAAGAAGACCTAGATATCCTTAATTATGTAATTTAAATATTGGGACACATTCTCAACATGAATCCTCATCTTGAGATTCAAAGATATTTAAGAAAGGATATAGCTCCAAGAATAATAATTTAACCTCTAACTCTTCATTTTAATACTTAAGAGAATAAATTTGAATACAAACAAACCATATGAATGTGTTATATGTTTTTACCTATAATATTACCACTATAAATGGATCCAATACTTGAAAATAACCCTAAAGTCTAAGTTGATGATATCAGCTAGACAAATTGAATCAGAAGGATCTTAGATGACACATAACTATATTATCCAAGATGATATAGTATAACTTATAGAGACATGACTCAAAAATATATTAGCTAGGTGGAAATAGTACATGGAATGACAAGTATGAAATAGACTATATTGACCTAGGCAATATGGTAGGAAATAGGTTAGCTATCAAGACTAAACATAAGGAAGATGAAGAGGTAAGATGGAAAGAGAATTAGAGGAGGCCATACTAATAGTAATGAATGTATGACATTATTTTATGTAATAATGTCTCAAAAATTACCATAATATAATCCCATACCATTCTCAGTACACTCTTAAATATGTATACTCAGGGAGATTGATGCATCAAAGCCCCTATAAAATAAATTATCAATAAAGTATTAAAGTTTAAAATATAAGGTACATATAATCATTTTCAAAATAATACCAAATGAACCAATAAGAGATTGAAAATTGAAATTTAAAATAACCTATAAGAACATTATTATCATACATGACCCCATGATATAGTTATTTTGAGTATGTACATAAATTCTTTGGACCTCATTACTTCTATGTTTGGAATAACATTCGTTGCAAGTTCATTAGTTTTAGCTTATGAAGAGGCTATTGTATCAGAAATAAATTTTATTCCCAACTAAAAAATGTTTCCCATATGATGGACTATTCCCTCTTTCAAAAATTTAATGCAAACATTCCTCAACTCAAAAATATAAATGTTCCTATTATCATCCATTTAGATAAAAAAAAATATTCACATTGATTGTATTAAATCATGCACAAACCCTCTTGTTGAGAAAGTCATAGCCCTTGTTAGGATTACAAATGAATTTGTTGCACATGAATATTTTTATAAAATATATTCCAACTCTCAAGATAATTTAGGGGAAAATTATGCACCATAAGAATCATAGGAGAATAAATAAGAATAACATCTTATAAAAGACTTATCAAGAAAGATTCTTTAGAATATGGTTTATTGAGTCATGACAATATTTTTTAAATATAAAATAACGTTTTGAATAAAGTTGAATTCTAAAATTTTCATGCTCTAATAGGTTTTGATGACCAAATTTTAGATCTAGAATAAAACCATGAACATATACAAGAAGAGGAAAAATAATATTTTTGTTTAATAGTAGATATAGATCATGTAGAATTACCAAATATCATCATCATATAATCTAAAGTAAAATTATCCCATATGTATATTTGCCCATACATTGAGCTATTTTTTTATAAAACCAATGCTTAATCTAATTTCACATTTGAGGATAATTACCATACTAATAATGAATACATGAATTGTTGAACTATTAAAATAATACAAGGATGTTCCTACATGTTTGATAAATTTAAGTACAATAATCTTTCTTTTACAAGGGAGTGGTAGATATTATACACAATTTTTCCAAACGTAACCTCCCATTCTGATTGTGAGTTATTAATTTATCTTAGTATTAAATTAGTTATATTAGTTTACTTACAGTTCTATTATCATAATTTTAGTTATTTTCTTGATCTAGATTAATTTTATTTTATTAGTTAGTGTATACACATAATTTATTTTATCCTTTTATCAATTAATAATGATTTATATCTTGTAGGAACCCATCAAGACTCAATCTCTCTGAGTGCGTGCCCTAAGGGGTGCACTAGGAAAGGGATGGGTAGACCTTTGGTGCTTTGTAGGATCATTATCCCTTATTTCCACATTATTACAAATCCAACCAGATCTTAAAACCATTCCCTAAGATATTAATAATCCCTTGCACACTCTAATTTTTTTC
Organism: Torreya grandis; assembly: GCA_037957365.1. NCBI lineage: Eukaryota > Viridiplantae > Streptophyta > Pinopsida > Cupressales > Taxaceae > Torreya > Torreya grandis. Next base: position 370,438 of record JARHVA010007046.1, read on the forward strand.
CTCTTTATATCCCTCTTTTCTTCACCTTGATTCCTTTAAGCTAGTTGACTATAGTAGGTTGACTGGGTCAACCTTGTATAGTTTTTAGCCTCTAATTATTTTACAACATCAATTAGGTTGACCCTATACTATTTAGGGTATTTTTCACTTGAGCTATTTTTTAGCCCTTTGGCCAACCTAGCTCAGGACCTAGTGATTTATCTCTCAAAAACATACAGGATCGACTAGGTCGACCCCATACAGTTGACATATTTAAAAGTATTTATGGAGACATATTCTTATAAATACAATATAATTTTTCCATTACTTCAATATGAAATTGAGAGTTATTATTCACTTTCACTTCTTCAAAATTTGCTCTTCCACCATTCTACTTGAGGAGTCTTAGCTTAGGGTTTATACTTGGAGAATATAGTCTTGTGGATAAGTCTTGGATGATTTGTGCTTTCTTAGTGATCTTTAAAAACCACAACAAGCTCTTAAAAATCCCCTTTGGCCAAGGAAGAGATTGAGATTTGATGGGTTCACATTCAGGTAAGTATATTCTAACTTTGTTCTCCTCTCTTTAGTAGATAGAAGTAGCATAAGTGTTGGCTCAAATAATATTACTCTTCATATTCATTGTATTAGGGTTTTACTCATACTTATCTTAATCGAGATTCTTTCATACATATTTTGATTAATTTTAACCCCTTTATTGTGCCACAAGCTTTGGTGTGCAGTAGATTAGATTTAATTTCCTATTTATTAGAATAGGTGATTATTAAACCTTAAGAATCTTTTAGGGTTGTTAAATTATTGTGTTAGACTATAGGCTTTGGAACCCTAACTCACATGGTGTATTGTGACAAGCGATCCCCTAATCGAGTCTAGTGGATCCCCATATTGGTCACGCTCTCATATAACAAATGTATTCCCAATTAGAAGTATAGGTATTCTCTATCTTCTCTGAAACATGATTGATTTAAAGACTTGATGCATTTTTGATTGCATACATTCTAGTGAACCTAATGTGAAATCCTATCCCACCACTAGTTGGATTGTCTTCACATTTCCATTTTTTTTCCTTTCTTATTAGCATTAGCTTCACTTTAGCTTCGCCTACATATTACATTGTAGTGAATCCAATGTGAAACTAAACCTTACAATATTTATTTCACTTTATTTCAATATTTTTAGCATTATTTTTATCATATGTATGTCATATTGGATTGACTCTATTGACCCAATTCTAATCTATGTGCACAAGTTTTTAAGAACAGGAAACTAGATTGACTTAGATGACCTAATACAGGTTTCTAGACTTTCAAACTTCTAGTTTAGATCACTAGGTCAACCCAGTTGATCCTATACACTTTCAAGCATCTATATTTAGCTAATAAGTTGACCTAGTTAACTTTGTACATTCTAGACACTTATCAGTAAATTCTATAAAGCTTGGTCAACCCAGTCGACCCAGTTAGCATAATTTTTAAGCATATTCCAAGCTTCTTGACTAGCAATACTCGTTATTAGCATCTCTGATCTACCAAGTTTTCTTTCTATCTCTCTTTTTTCTTTTCTATATTTCCTTTCATAGTTTTTAGTCTTAAAAATTTCCCCTAAACAATCAATTAGATCAACCCTATCAACCCAGTTCTATGGTATGTGTGTTATCTAAATAATTGAATCAACCCTAACTAACCCTATTCATTTTATACTTTGATTTTGTATTAAAAGTTTGAACCTATCTACCCTATTCTATATTTTGTTCATATAGTGTTGACACTATACCTTGTTTCAAATTGGAATTAATCTCTATATTCTAGTAATTAGTTCACACCTTTCTTTTCTTGTTACTTACATGTTTAGAATAGTTCACATAGTCTAATCAAGGGGGTTTTAATCAATCATTTAGTTTCACTATTTATATTTTATGTACACATGGTAAAATCATAAAATCTAAATAAGCATTTTAACATTTGTCTACACAAGGCCAGCTTACTTGGATTTCATCACCAAGGGGAAAGCTGACTTGATACTTTGGTCAAGTATAAATCATGGTTAATGGTATATACTAACTAAGCACCTAACACCCTTATCAATATGATGCTTGAAGTGAGGGGTGGCCCCAATACCAAGCTTGTCTTAATACCACTATAGTTCCTTTTAGCCCAAACTACCTAAAACCATCCTTAGATTGTTATCTAATTGCTTACATACAACCAACTTTCGATCAAATTTAAAATCATATTCTTAATAATCTAATAAACTTCTTAGGTTGACCAATTAGTTATCTCTTTAATTTTAAATTTGATTGCTTGATCTTTTCTCAATTATGTGTGAAAAAATTTGCATTATCCAACATTAGTGTAAGGTTTTTTATTGTGTGCTTCAATTGGATTGGCCATCATTAATCTAATTGTCTATTTTTTTCCCTTCAGTTCTTACTTTCCTAGATTAGCTAAAAAAATTGTCTTATTTCAATTCATAACTTTTTTTCAACTTTCTCATTTTCCCTTTCTATTGTACTAGGTTGACCCAATCAACCCTGTACCTTTTTCTAGCCTCTATGCACTATACTAGATTGACCTAGTCAACCCTATACTATTTTTAGACCCTATTTATTCTATCTTTACCTTTGTTCACTACATTAGATCAACCTAGTTAACCCTATACTATTTTTAAGCCCTATTTTCTATGCTAGGTCGACCCAATTAACCATGTACTCCTATCAATCTAGTTCTCTATCTTTCCTTCTTTACATTCTATTCATCTCTCTTTAGTCATAATGAATTATACTATCATAATCTTCTTGGATAGCTTGAATCCATTTAGATACCATATGGGATGTTCATTTTTCCCTCTCTTTTCTTCCCAAGAACATCATCACTCTTGGGTCACCTCTTCTCCTCCATCCATGAACTACAATATGGTGAAAATAACACCTTAAGATGAAGTTGATAGATCTAATCCTTTCTAAACTTACCAATAAACTTCTTGTCTTCAAAATATTCAAACTAATGTGGTAGAAATTGATACAATTTTACTTAATAATCCCACTAGTAATCCTTCTAACAATCCTCCCCCTAACACCAATTTGGTGAGTGTTCCTACCAACACCAACCCACCTCCTAATACAACTTAGATTTTAACTTAAGTTATCAAACAAATGAACATTATGCAAAATTATAACACCCATTAAATGATGTAACTTCAACAACATCTAATCAATGTGGCTAATCAACCTATGAATATCCATCCTCAAGCTAATCCCAATTTCATTCCTCCACCTCTTAAGGATTCCTTAGTCAATGTTATTCCTCAACCCATAATGAATAAAAATATGCTTCAAACCATTAAAAATGTGCCTTTAGATCTCTTTATTGTATCCATTAATATTGGTAACATATCTCCAACTATCAAAAATGATGGGACTAAAGACCTTGCCTCTTTTCTAAAATCCTTTAGAAACCTTTACAAGGAAAGGATCCAAACTAAAACCTTCACCACAATTAAAATATTAATATAAAAATTCAATGGTGATGTATTATAATGGTATAATCAACTTTCCCAACATTATACTTGGCAACTTAAAGATTTGGTTAATACTTTGGTTAAAGAGTTTCAACATAATGATCTTCTCAAAAATTATCTTAGCCACTTCATCAATGCTAAGCAATATCTCACTGAATCAACTCATGAATTTATCAAAATATGGAAATGATTGGCCAATAAATCTAACCATAACATGAATAATGATAAATTAGTCAAACTCTTTATCAAAACTTTGGATCCCACTCTCCAATGTAAGGTTTGAACCTTTGTTCCTCAAACACTTAATGAAGCTCTTGATCAAGCTAAAGATCAAGACTTTCTCATGAAGTAATTCAAACCTAATCTTAAAATTCTTAAAGGATATTTTCAAACATATAATGCTATCACTATTAATTCTCTACAAAACAAACTAGGAGTTACCAAAACCAATGTTTCTTTACCTTCTCATACACTTCTTTCGGTTCATCAAATGAAATAATTTTTACCACCCTCAAAACATTTCATTTATCCCATTGCTCCTCCTAAGTGGTATGACCCCAATATATTTTGTTAGTTTTGATGCCTCTAATTACCACAAGGTTTCTTAGTGTTCAAATAACACTTCTCATTTTATAATTTTATGAATTTAGAGAAAGAGTATAATGTTGTGGCAACTTTTTGTCAACTATGGTGAAATGACGAAAAAGATATGTATTCATGTCCCATAAATTTATAATGCGTGATGGTTGAGAGCCATCATGTTCAATTATTTATGAATTATAGAGAATTTATGTTAATACTTAGTAAATTATGGTCCATATTTAAGCTATAAGTTAATCTAAGTGGATATTTATAATGATGTTTAAACTAAAGTGATCTAGTGTAAAAAAAGAGCAAAGATAAGGGTTAGGTAGAAAAGAGAGTGAGTAATTACCAATTTTAGCCTTAAATATCATGATAAAGAATCAATTACAACTGAGTATGGATTAAAACCAATATATAATGTAAAATAGCCTAAGCTCAAATTCTACTATATACTAGGAAAACTTCAAAGGATGATGTAGTAAGTTACAAGTAAGAACCAAGTCTCCTTTAAAGATTTATTATTATAATCAAATAAAATTTGCACATCTGAATATAGATCAAAATGAAATGAAACAAAACCTAATATCCTCCAACCAATCTATCATATGCATAGATTAGAAACTTTATGATTAGAAAATGTAACCCATAATTCAAAGAAACTATTCAAATTCAAGACCTAGAACTAGCAATTGAGAGAAAATATATATTAGCAATTGACATATCAAACTTTGATAATTTTTGTAAAACTCCTTGACTATATTAATTGATTTGAGTATAGAAAATTTTCTCAAAATTTCTCTCTCCTTACAAGATGGTGATGCATCCCTTTTATAGAAAGACAAGGCAATGCATCAATTAGTTATAATAGACAAGTGTATAAAAGATAAGGATAATTATCCTTAAAATTTCTAAAATACACTTATTATTCACAATTAGACTGATCTAAGGGCAATATGGTAACAACATAGCATATGACTTATAAAAGTATATTTATATTCTAGATATTACAACATTTTTAACAAAAGGAATATTAGCTACTAGGTCGGGGTATCATTGAAGGGTCCCCTTGTTGATTTTTCAAAAGGTCCATTGCCTTATAGTGTTGGTCCTTGATGAGCTCCATGTCCATAGTTAGATTCATTAGGAAAATGTCTTCCTACATCTAGGTCATCCAAGTCTTGGTCATTCCTAGTCATGGCTTCCTTTATGCTCCTTGGCTCTACAATTTTCTCTTCTACTATGAAAATCATGTCTAAAATTCTCCTATTATCCCTACCAAACTAGCCCTGGATCTTGATTCTAACTTATTTCATAACTAAATCAACCCTATGTTTGAATTTGGCATCATCAATGATTCTAATTGCAGTGGTCTTGGTAGGATTTAATAACATTATTCCCAAGAGCTTCTCAATTCTAGTGATCAATCTTTAATCATCTGCCAAAATCCTATTTAAATTTCTTGTCCAAGTACCTAGACCTTAGACCTTATCTACTATTATTCCAAGTATGCTATTCAAATGAGCCAAGCTAATAGTCTTGAACTTAGGAATCTTATTCCTAATTATAATGTTAATGTGATCCCTAACCTAGGTCTTTATTTTCTACCATTCTATTATTAATTCCCTGGATGTTTCACCCTACTAGCTTAGGGCATCTTGCCTTAGATTTATTGAATTAAAAGAATTGAACATATCAAATAATGAGACCTCAAACATGTCCATTATGGAGTTAAGGATTGACAAAATGACCTCAATTTATAGATTTTATTTTTCACTTTCCAAGTTTTATATTCTCCATTTCATTCATTGGACCCTAGCCTTTGCTTGACCTTATTGAGACTCAATCAAGATCTCAACATCTTCTTCATAAATAGTGGCCTCACCAAGCTATTAACCTCCCACTAGGGTTAGATCTACAAAGGGTTCCACATTTTGGAAGGTGAATTCCTTAGCTCCCACCATGGATATCTTGGTGGTGACTCTTTCTAATCCATTTATTCCTAGATTAAATTGAATAGTGGTAGATGAATTTGTGAATTTTAAAGGTTTTGGGACCTATATACCTATGATAATTAATGCTCTAGGATCATCCATTTTCTTAATTTTTGCTCTTGGAGTGACCACAATTCTCTTTTCTTCTTGTTACTCTACCATAGCCCTAATCCATGGCTTTATGTCATCTTGAACTTTAGAATTGGCAATCTCTAAATAGGTTGATCTCACTAGTCAAGGATGACTAAATGAACTAGTCAGGGATGACTAGTCTATGAATGGGTAATTCATCACTAAATAGGTTGATCTCACTAGTTGGGTGTGTGAGAGTCAACCTTGGTCTTTTGGGTCTAAGAGGAACTAGTGTCATTTCTAGTTTTCTCTTCTCCCTAGGAGCCAATTGGATGGTAGTAAGAGCAAGCTCCTTTCCTTCATCCTCCCTAGGCTTTCCTTCTTAGACTTGAGCTTATTCAAACTATTTTTCTTTCATGTTAATGTCATATGCCTCTACAAGTTCTTTGAGGGCACCCTCAAGTGTCTCTTTTGGTTCTAAGGTAATCATATGTATATATTGAATTGGGAAAGGTGGCCTTTGGGGTAGTGTTGAAGATGAGGGACCCTCTCTATTATCTCTTCTAATTTCACCTCTCCTAATTTCTCCTTGACATAGCCTTGTTCATCTTAATTTTGCACAATCTACCTTTGAGGTTTTGGCTATGGTTATTCTACCTGGGGTTGTTCTTGGGATGTCATAGATGTTTTGGGTAGTAAGTGATATTACAAAGGATGCATTTGTCACACCTCTCCAAATAAATTATCATTGTTAGTCAATATATGCTCAAGTTTGATGTTGTACCCTTAGATCCTAGCCAACACCTCTTTGTAATTCTTAGTCTTAATATAAATGGTGTCATGAAAACCAAGATGATGCATGTATTTAGGATTTGGTAGCTTCTTCTCCTTCAAATGATTAGTCACTATGTTCTTAGGATCCAACATCTTGAGTTCATCAAGCTGAAACCCAAATGAATCCATGTGCCTAGCCATAGTATCAACCTATTTCCAATCCTATAGTATATTTATTTTAATAGTAAGATGGAATGGGTGGATGAGACCCTTCCTCTTTTCTTTGAAAATTCCATCAATGCCATGGATGAGCTGGGATGCAATTTCGTACTTAGTTTGATAATAGCATACAATGGAAATCTATAAGGTTGAGACATGATCCCCTTAATCCTAATAACTATATAATCAAGGTATAACCAGATGTCACCCATCATTTCTACATATTTATATATTAGTGGGTGAACCCTAGGCATGGGAACACCTATGATATCCTCCACTATGGCTGGGTGGACATAGTCACAAATTAATTACATATGGTTCTTGTACTTAAAGATAATGTAATTTGGATTAATGGTGAAAAATGGTAGTTTTTTCCTCAAGAGACTAATTTTTAATACCAAGGAGCTTGATTAAGGCAAGAAGGGAATTTAGTAGGTATGACATCATATAAAATTGCTTAGATGTCTTCCTTTTGATTGCATTGAAATTGGAGGGGTGAGCTTTTATTCCACCATGAAATGCACATAGGGAGCCTAGATTTTGTTCACATAGGTGGTTGAAGGGAATCTAAAGGCTTAGTTTAATAGGTTTATTATAACTTTTATGCCTTCCCTAAATTAGACTATTGGGATCTTTCCTTCAAAGTCCTTAAATATATTGGGTCCTTAGTGTATCCAGGGTCTAAGGATAGATTTTAAGTCATGTGTGCTAGTCCATTCCTTAATTTTAGATAGGTCTATGTGGGGGAGAGGGAGTTTATAATATTTATCAAAAGATATAGGGGAAATATAGGATATCTTTTTGGAATTTCCCTCATGAATGATCCATTTTTTAATCAATTATATAATAAACAAAGATCAGAGCAAGGATGTCTATACAATGTAGTACCTCAAGTTTTTTAGTAGCATGGTGAAGGTTGGTTATTTAATTAATGACAAATTCATAATGTTTTTATCTCATCGTGGCAATCCTCTACTCCTCCTTTGGGATGGGCTCTAGCTCCTCCACCATGAAGAAGAGTGTGGGCCAATTCCTAATGCCTAGGGAATTTAAGGCTACAATGTCTAATTTAGTGTCTTTAAAGATGCATCCCTCATTATTTTTGGATAAGTAGAGCTTGTTCTCCTCCTTTAATTATTGTCTTCAAGTTTCTATGGTCTTTGTTTTTACAAATTACTCACACCAGATTGAAAATGATCTTTGTGAAATCTCTTTTGCACTAAAAAACACAATCAAGTTATATTTGGATGAAATTGTAACCAATTAAGTCTATTTAGGTCCATTTTATGTAGGGTTTAGTATTTTAGAGCTTTAATGGAAAGATATATCTAGAATCTAGCTTATACATGCCTTGGATTTGATTTGACCCTTTGCCTTTATACTTTTGCATTTTTGAGCCCACAAGATCTTTTGTTTTGTCATTTTTTTCTTGTGTGGCATCTATTGTGGCATCGGTATAGACTTTTCACAACATTTTTCATAAATGCCTTTGACCACTAACATTGGTATTTAAAATAACTTCTTTATTCATACCATCAGATCAATATATAGGATTAACATGAGCCATTGATTGTTATATGGGCCCTTACTTGTGATTGTCTCCTTTCTATTCCAATCCCCATGGTTGTGACACTTGGAATCTTTGTGTGTCTTCATATTCCTCATATCCTATGTCAATCCTTTATTAAATGAGCATTGGCCACACAACGAGCTCATGGGCCTTGGAAAAGTCATGAGTGCCTTTGCATCATTATATCATCCTCTAGGGACAAAGCACAAACCATTGGATCATCCTTTTAGTTTTACCTCAAATGTGCTTTCACCATGCATCAAGCTCATGGGTCCTCAAGGTTCCATTAAAAATTATTTATGGGCTTCATGTCTTTGGATCATCCTCTAGTGACAAATCACAAACTGTTGATTTATAGAGATGCCTGAACTTTAAGTTAGCCTATCATTAAAGTGGGACTTAAGCTTAAGTTACTTAGGTTAAGGTTTGTTACATATGTATTAAGCATGAAGAAAACTTTAGACTAAGGAATTTATGTCTAAGTTTTCCAAATTATATAAAGGGGATCATGGCTAAATGTTCTAAGCCAATGTTTATATTGTGTTTAATAAATGCAATATATACATTCATCCAAAATATTATACCAAGCCTTATAAACTATGCTCAAAGGAATCAACATGATATAAAGGTCCAATGTTAAATAAGTTTTGGTGTATTAATAAACACATAAAAACTTCTGGTTAGATGCATTTAGCCTAAGTTCTACATTTTCAAAGACCCTTTAAAAATGAGATTTAGCATAAGTCTTTAGCCTAAGGTTCATGGCATTTAAACAACATGAAATGGGGACCTTAGGATATAGACTTAGACTAAATTCATTTTACATATACTTAGACCATAATAAAATTTTAGTCTTTGTAGATCAAAGATTTCCAATGTTTAAGCATCTTCTGAGCAATTTTTAAACCTTCCATCAAGATTTTGGAGTGCATTTTGATCTTGAGTAGAATAATTTATTAGCTTAAATTTGATGGTCATGTGGATGTAAAATATGTCATCATGAACATAAAATTATAGTCACACGAACATCAATTTTAATCTCATCAGATTCTAGTGACCCAATGTAAAAGTGCCCCTTGGCACCTCTATGGGGCTTTTTATGATCTTGGACTTAATTCACTCTATTGGATCACAATCTATGATGAAGAGATAGCTATAAATTATGGTCTGATATCTTACTCATGATTGGTTACTTTATCAGGTAGAACCCATTTGTCTTTGATCATCAAATGTAAGGTTACTACATATTGATCCTATGTGCCTTCCATAATCCTCTAATTTTTTAATTATGCCTCACTTTGTTCAATTAGGTCTTTGTGATGAAACTAGAACCATTGATCATGATTTGAGAGATTGAATGTGATTGGTCTAAGGGGCTATGTGTAGGATTATGGTAGGATTTCCTCATGTTATCCAATTGAAGGGATACGAGGAAGCATGAAATATTATATCATCAAATATTCATGCTATTTAAGCCAAATCTCAGGATTTACTCACTCCATTAGATCAAATACCATGATAAATCAAATGTTGTTGGATCTTACAATATGCAAGGAAGTTAAGTTAGGACCACAATGATATAAAGAGACTTAGGCTAAGGTGTTGAGACTAAGGTACCAATTGTATTAATAAATGTGTCAAGGCCTTAGGATTAAAACCTTAGGCTAAAGTATAAATCAAAGGACTGAACTAACATAAAATTAGACTTGAGGAGCTAGAACTTAAACTAAGGTGTTAAGACTACGGTCCCATTTATATTAATAAATAAAATGGGGCCTTATGGTTAAAATCTTAGGCTAATCTAGTAAATATTAAAAAGACCCTATAGAAATAATATTAGTTAAGCACACATGGAAATTTAAAGGGGCAAATAACAAAGGGGATCAAGCATTTTTGGCTAAGTTTTAGTCGTGTTGTAAACACATGACTAATCTTAAAACATGAACTTTTATACTTAGGTCAAAAATTGATTTTAAAACGGTTCTCACTAGTATTCAAATTTGAACTAATAGTTTTGCCAGGGTTTTGAAACATGAATTTATTAGGGACAAACATCATGGAACCTGTAACTAAAATCCATGAAGACCATTTATTATCATCTTTAGTCAAAATTAAAGAAAAACATAAGTAAACTTAATTTTGATAAAGTGGATGATCTTCAAATTATACAAATGATCTTAACATGCAAAATTTTTTTGTTTAATCTAAGGGTTTCTCAAGGGTCCTAATTTTTTTAAAATGGGGTATGTTGGTCCCAAAAAATGGTGACTCATGGGGGAAACATAACAATATGTTAAAACCTAAAGACTCTAATTTAGGAAAATAATTAAATCATCCACTCCACTTGGTAAAATAATTATATACATCATATTATGGTTGAAATAAACCTTACACTTTTAGAATTAATACCATATACCAAGACATAGACATACTATGTATGTGCTTTGAATCCACTTACTATTTTACATGGGTTCAAGAAACAACTTCTAGGTTTCATGTCATTAATCACTAACACTAACTTGGAGCATGTTTACATATACATTAAGAACCATGATTTCAACTTAGGTAAGGCTTGGGAATTGATCTACTACCATCTAGGCATCCATAGCCCTGATAAAGATGCCTTTGGCTCTAATCAAGGCTTTACTCCACTGCCAGCTAGACATCAATCTCCTTGATGAGGATTACTACAATCACCTATGATTATAAAGCTTTTGATTTTTCATTTAATACTTTTTTTGTATTTTCTTAGGTCTTTTATGTTTTCATCAAGGTTGGGACCCAAGATAGCTAGGTTTTAAGTAGTCAGAAGTTTGATCTTTGGAAAATAACCTATGGCTATAAGCATTATCCTAGGCAAGGATGTTGATTAAGTACTAGTATAGCTATACCATGATAGTTTGAGTCCTCACCCTACAAGTGCAAGTCTCATTAGAACCTATTTGAGGTCAAGACAATGGTAAAGTTCTCATGAAATGATTAACTTCTTATATTGGTTTTTACCAATTTCTACAAATTACAACATTATGCTTACATTTTAGGACCATGGTCATTATATGCATGGGGTACACACCTTCATTTCTAAATTTTTGGGGGTTTTCAAACAAACATCATAACTTTGAGCTCAAGATTGTCCAGAATGACTTTATTGGAATCGAGGAACAAAGAAAGAAGAAACAAGAACACAGCAAAAAGTAGGGAAACAAAAAATCAAGGGGAAGAAAATAAATATATACATGCTTATGTACAAACAAGGGATAGGAAAGAAAGAATTGAAAGGAAACTAGATAGCCTACTACTCTAAATTTAACCATCTTACATTTTACTCCATGAAGACCTCAAGAGGAGAAACAAAGAAGTAGTGCTTGAGGTATTGCCCATTACTAGGCAATGTGAACTCTATGCCTTGTAGATCTTTGAACTTAAAGTTTTTTCTTCCCAATGTTTTTATAATTTGGTATGGGCCAATCCACAAGGTTGTGAATTTTCTATGTTTGCCCGCTTAGATGCTTTTTCCCAAAGGAGAACTAGGTCTCCTTGTCTAAACACCTTGATCTTTGATCTTTTATCAAACTATATTTTGACTATGGTATGATGTATGCTAAAATTAGTAAAGGCTTTCTCCCTTGCATCTTCCATCTAAATTATTTCCAAAAACCTTGAGTTGGTAATTTCTTGGATCTCTTCCATGTATTCCTACATAAATATGTATGTCAGCAACTTGATAGTGATAGGAAAGATAGGTTCTTGTCTATACACCAATAAAAATGGTGAAGCTCTTAAGGCTTGCTTGATTCTTATCCTATCAAACCATAGTGAAAATTTAAGGAGCTTATGCCAAGTCTTGGTCGTTTCTATAATAAACTTTTTTATTACCTTCATTAAGTTTTTATTTATAGACTCAAATACTTCATTTCCTTAGGGATAATGGTTAGATGCAAAATTGAGATTAATTTCATTATAATAAGCCCATTCAATCATATTTATAGATATAAATGTAGATCCATTATCACACACTAGAGAGACTATAGTTCTAAACCTAGTACAAATGTTTTACTCCAAGAAGTTGATCGCTTCTTCATTCTTGCATTATTTGGTGGTTGTAGCTTTAGTCCACCTTGTATAATAGTCTGTGGTAGTTAGGACATACTTGTTTCCTATAAATGAATTAGGGTTGGTCAACCCAATAAATTCTAACCTCCATTGTGCAAATGGTTTGTCAACCATGATTGTCTATAGAGGCATTTTTTCTATAGGCTCTTTAGTTATAAAACTGAGACATGAGTGGCATTCCCTCACATGTTTGTGAGCATCCTTAAAAATGGTTGTCCAATAATAAAAATATTTGAGAATATTATGGGATATGGTTCTCCCATATGGATGTCCACTACCCATATTTTCATGAAATGTGCTCATGATTTGGGTGGCTTATTCTTGTGAGACACATCTGAAGTAAAACCCTTAAAAATTTATCTTATACAAGACCCCATCCTTGATTAGGTAATGGGTTTCCTTCAACACTAGGGCCCCTTTTTACTCCCTAGATAATAATATAGGACAATTACCATTAATTATTAAATGTATGATTGAATCATACCACTCACTAGATTGAAAGTTCTATTGATCCACTTACATATTACTTAGCCTAGTGTTAGTATTAGCAATCATCTGGATCAGAACTTAGCACCTTACCATTTTTGTTGTTTTCATTACCAAGTCATACTCCTATAAAACTAACATCCACTCACCTCTAAATTCTCCCAATTCATTTTTATTTAACATAAGTTTGGTGGCAGGGTCAGGTAAGATAGTGTGCACCTTATTTCTAAGGATGTAATGCCTAAATTTCTTAACTACCTTAACTAATGCATATTTTTGCTTATCAATCAATGAATAGTTTAACTAAACATTATTAAAATTAGTGCTCATAAAATCTATTGGGTGATCACATCCATCAATTTTATTATTCAATACAATAACCATAGTGTGGTCAGATGCAAAGGAATAGAGGTAGAAGTACCTTGAAAAGTTAGGACTTATGAGGATTAGATCCTAGCTAATGGCCTCTTTGATATCATTGAATTCCTTTCTAGATTTTTCAATCCATGTGACCTTGACATCCTTCTTTAGCATGTCATTTAGGGCTTGACAATCTTTTTAAATCTAGAAATAAACTTTCTTACAAAATTTATCTTACCAAAGAATGACTTTAGCTCTTTCTTACTATTTGGAGGTTTTATTCTAGATATGGCCTCCACTCTTTCAAGATATATAGAGATCCCATCTTTGGTTATAACATGACCCAATAATATTCGTTTTATAACACAAAACATACTATTATTATGGTTTAAGGAGATTTCATACCTTCTACATCTTTCAAACACTTGTAATTCCACGAAGTGATATTCTTTGTTTTTAGAAAAAACTATTAGATCATCCATATATATAATAATACACTTACCTATTAGACCCTGGAAGGCATAGTCCATAGCTCTTTAGAAAGTAGATCCTACATTTATTAGCCAAAGGGAATACTCTTATAAGCAAAGGTTCCCCATTTGGTGGTGAATTTTATCTTCATCTTATCTTATTTATCAACTAATCCCTAGTTATAACCTAAAAATCCATCAAGAAAAGACATCATTGCTAAACCTGAAATAGCTTGTATCACTTGGTCTAGAGAAAGAAGGGGATAGTTATTCTTTTTTGATGTTTTTTTTAAGTTTTTGAAATCAATACAAAGTCTAATCTCACCATTATTCTTCCTAGCTAGCACTAAGTTAGCCACCCAAGTAGAATTCGTGATGGGGAAGACTATTCTAGCATATGGTAATCTCTTAACCACTTTAAAAATAATTAGCTCTAGGAAAGGATTTAAAGGCCTCTTCTTCTGCCTGAATGGTTTGAAACTTTCATTAAGGGGTATATTATGGGTAATGAATCTTGGATCAAAGATCTTTAATTCATCATAAGACCATGCTATGGCATCCCTATATTGGGTGATGAGTTATTTAGCCTTCTTGTTCTCAATGTTTGTATAGGCTTTTCCAATGTTTACAAGCTAGGGTTGATCTTGGAGGCCAAGATAAACAACATTATAATCTTTCCCACTTAGCTTGGGAACCTTAAAAACTTTATCCAATTTATCCTGATCAAATAGTCTCTCTAAAGCAATCATCCCCTTGGGGATCTTATTGTCATTCAATTGAATTACTTTACCATCAGAAGTTGTCCCCCTCAGATGCATTTTCATTAGTCTCATCAATAATATGGGAACAAAATGCCCTATAATTGGTCATGAAATCTAAAATCTATTTATCATCATTGAAATCTTGAAAATAGTTAACATTATCAGGCACTGAAGGATAAGGGATCAGCTTAATGATGAAATTGGGGGAATCTTGGTTGGGCATGAGGTTAGCTGCAGTAGA
Organism: Torreya grandis; assembly: GCA_037957365.1. Classification (NCBI taxonomy): domain Eukaryota; kingdom Viridiplantae; phylum Streptophyta; class Pinopsida; order Cupressales; family Taxaceae; genus Torreya; species Torreya grandis. The sequence goes on from JARHVA010007046.1 coordinate 385,596, forward strand.
TGCCAACTCATAAACAACTTCATTTTCCTCTCTTTATAAAGAAGTGATGATAAAATCATCAAAGCACTCAATCAAATCTCAAACTCTAAACTTATAACTTTTAAGTTATGAGAGTTTGCATTGGTATTTGCTTCTTACTTGGTTGACCACTAGTTTTGAATCCCCATAAACTAGTAGTTCTTTGACCTTATTCTCTATAGAATATTACAAACCTAAGATAAGGGCTTCATATTCAACAATATTATTAGTGCAAGTAAATTTTATAAAAAAACATGGTACTTTATATTATTAGGGTCAGTTAAGACAACACCGACACCTAATCCAACATTACACCTAGCACCATCAAAATGTAATTTTCATACACTAATAACAACATGAGCACTCTTGGGATCACAGACCTTATAATTATCTAGGTTAAAAACCCCTAAGTCTAAGTCAATTATGTTGACCCTCTCATTTAAAACATTGTACTCAATTATCATGTGTTTCATCTGTGGTTCTATCTCAACCTTGATTTGATTAGGAACTCCCTTCCAAAGTAGCCACATATGTGATTAGTTTGTGGACATATAACCATTAAAATCCTTATTCCATTCCCTACGTAGAAAAATACCATAAACATCAGGTATATCAATAACTTGAATATCAATGAATTATTTCACCCTAGTCTTAGAATCTAGTTGCATGTGAACATTTAAAAGCTCTCTAATTACCTTCCTTAACTTTAAATTTGTCTAGTTGAGTTACAACTCTATTAATTTTTTTAGGATTTAGGACAAGCTGTTTGCATATACCTACATGCATGATATTGGTAGAAGCACCTAATTCTAGTAAGCAATTATGTCATTTCTTACCAAACACCTTAATAGTGAGCAAAAAAGGAGGAGACTCAGCCTTGGCTTTGTGTAGAGTCACATTGGCATGATCAACCTTGGGTGGGTTGTTAGACTTTCTTGATAAAGATTCTAATAGGAGGTCCCTATTCTCTATGATATATGTTAGTTCATGAAATGTATTATTAGATTTTATCTTCTTCATATCCTCAACTATGTTATATCTATTTTTATTAGGACTAGGAATATCAACATTAGGTTTAGAATTACTCCCTTTAGGTGGCTCAGGATTGTTGTTTGAAGAGGTGTCTAGAGGGGTTCCAAAATTATTTGGAGGTGTTGATGTAGTCAAAGACTGATTTTGTTCCCTATTCCTAAAGGGATATGTCTTGTTAAATAATTATTAAAATGTTTAGATCTCCTTAGGGATCTCATCAAGTTAATTTTCCTCTTGAAAGGGGAAATCAAAAGTATCAACCATGAAGGCTTGGTCAAATTATATAGATCTAGAAGCACCTGCACCACTTTCCTTGTTAGGGAGCACTTAAAATGTATCCAACTCCTCTTGAAAAGACTTGAAGGCTTTGTAAAACTCAATATAGTCAAATTCATCATAATTGGTTATGCAATTCACCCTACAATAATTAGGTAATGCAATACCAGTGAGGTTAATTTCCTGGTCTTCTTTTTAAAAGATGGCTGATTATTCCTATTATTTTAAATGATATCATTATAAAATCTGTTATTTGGCCTATTATACCTTCAAAATGAGAATTTCCTACCTCATATTTTAGTAGTATTTCCAACTTGTTTTTTTAGTTGAAGAAAATTAGTGCTTAACTTTTGGACCATTTTCAAGATAGATTCATTCTCATTTTTAGGAGTTTCAAAATTATGTACCTAGTTATTGTTATCACTAGAAGTTGGTACCAAATCTCTCTGATCATTTTTATTAAATCCATTAGTAGGATTATTTAGGAATCCTAATTTTTAATTGGGAGAATAATGACTCAATGATAATTGATTAAGGTTTGGAAGTTGGTTTATTGTTGGGATATTTTTATTTTTGTTGGGGAATAAGTTCATCAAGGGCATATATGGGTTGATATTTGGCACAAAGTATGCCATTTTCCCTTAGGGTTACATCTATTCATTGATGGTTACTACCTCAGAGTAGGCACTATCTAATGAAGTTATAGCTAGCATGGATCTCTTCAAGAATATAAAGGTCATGGGATCTACTACATCTTTGTAGATTTCTAAAGCTAAGACATCATCAGCCTTATAGGGTTTTATGGTCTTGCTATACATTTTATGAAATATAGCATTACAGGACATAATAGTCCCACTTTCATCTCTTCTAATAGTGGTTAACTAATGGTAAATAAGACAAGGACTATAATCTTACCAAATTTATCTATAAAAACATTAGTGAAACCATCCCAACTAGTGATGTAATTATCAGGCAAGTTTAAGAACCATTCATAGGAAAAATCCTTAAAGGTAAAGGGGAATAACCTAAAAGATACATCTTCATGAACAATATTTAGTATTATTAAGGTAGCTTTAAAAGACTTAATGTGTTCTTCAATAATTTTAATACCATTTGGACTAACTATAGGTAAATACTTCTCAAGGTTATGTCAGAGATCATATACTACATATGGTACATTGATTGAAGATACTCCCAACCAATCCATACCTTAAAATATATTAAAGGCACAAGTACCTTGAAGAGGTGAAGTTAGAAAAGATTTGGATCTCCTGCATCTACCTTTGTCATGCCTATATTTTCTATGAACTTCAAGTTCAAGTAATGATTCCCTTGTCTTTGAGTGTAATTTGGTTCATATCCTTAACAATTCCAGCTTGAAACTTGAAGATTATACCTAAAATATAATTTATCAAGTTAACTTTTATAAATAATAAGAGTTAGACCCACACATTGAGCTCATTTTGCAAAGGTCATATGAAAAACAATAAAGGACATTGATCTTTGAGTAAATTAGCTCAAAGATGCATTCATTTACGTGAATATGATCTATATTTATAATTATAATCCCAAATGAACTTAAATCTATGAAATATATCCCAACCTTTGATCAAAATGAGACATCCCAACCTCAGATACTATGGATATTCAATGCTTAAGATAAACTTACCGAAGACAAGCATCAAATCTCAAAGAAATTCAATCTTTGTCTAAGAAAGCACAAAGATGAATAAAAAATAGAAAAGATAAATGAACTTTACACTTTTAAGAAAATAATTCACTCAAAAACATAAAGATACACTGATCTTAGATCAAATAGACTAAGATCAACAAATACTCAAATAATTCACAAAGATTTGGTCCTTCTTCTAGTGCTAGTGGGAAATGCCTTATTGATTCCTCTAAGTTTACTACATGGTTTTTTAGTGTTCAAATAACACTTCTAATTTTATAATTTGATGAATTCAAAGCATGAGTATCAAGTTGTCTGAACTTGTTATCACCTATGGTGAAATAACAATAAAGATATGTATTGGTGTCCCATAAATTTATAATGAGTGATGGTTGGGAGCCATCATGGTCCATTATTTGTAAATTATAGATAATTTATGTTAATAATTAGTGAATTATCATACATATTTAAGCTACAAGTTAATCTAAGTGGATATTTATAATGAAGTTTAAACTAAAGTGATTTAGTGTAAAAAAAGAACAAAGAGAAGGGTAAGGTAGAAAAAAGAGTGAGTCATTACCAATTTTAGCCTTAAAATATCATGACAAAGCATTAATTGAAAATGAGTATGCATTCAAACCAATATATAATGTAAAATATCCTAAGCTCAAATTTCACTATATACCAAAAAACTTCAAAGGATGATGTAGCAAGTTACAAGTAAGAACCAAGTCTCCTTTAAATATTTACTATTATAATCAAATAATATATGAAAATATAAATAAAAATAAAAATAAAATGAATCTAAACTTAAGATCCTCTAACTAATCTAGCATATGCATAGATTAGAAACCTTGTGATTAGAAAATGTAACCCAAAATTCAAAAAAACTATTCAAATTCAAGACCTAGAACTAGTAATTGAGAAAAAATCTATATTATAAATTGGCATATCAAACTTGGACAATATTTTTATAAATCCTTGATTATATTAATTACTTTGAGTAAACAAAATTTTACCAAAAATTATCTCTCCTTACAAGATGGTGATGCATGCATTTTATAGAAAGATAAGGCAATACATCAGTTAGTTATAATATATAGGTGTACAAAAGATAAGGATATATGTCCTTACAAGTTTTAAAATACACTTATTCTTCATTATTAGACTAACCTAGGGGTAGTATGCTAACAAACTAACATATACCTTACAAAATAATAATATTATTCTAGATATTATGATAATTTTAACAAAAGGAATATTAGCTACTGGGTGGGCCCATCACTAAAGGGTCACCTTATTGATTTTGTAAAAGTTATATTATCTTCTAGTGTTGGTCCTTAATGAGATCCATGTCCATAGATAGATTCATTAGGAAAAATTCTTCCTGATCAACAAGTCATCCAAGTCTTAGTTATTTTTTGCAATGGCTTCCTTTATTCTCCTTGCCTCTATAATTTTCTCTTCTGCTATGAAAATCATGTCCAAAATTCTCTTATTTTCCATACTATACTGGCCCTATCTCTTGCATCTAATTGACTAAATGACCAAAGTAAACATGTGTTTAAATTTTTCATCATCAATGATTTCAATTGTAATTATCTTGGTCAGATTTAATAACATTATTCCCAAGAGCTTCTCAATCCTTTATCATCTACCAAAAGCATGTTTAAATTTCTTGTCCAAGTACCAAGACCTTGGACCTTGTCTACTATTATTCCTAGTATGATACTCAAATGATCCAAGCTAATAGTCCTAAGCTTAGGAATATTATTCCTAATCATAGTGTTAATGAGATCCCTAACCTGGGTATCTAATTTCTACCATTCCATTATTAATTCCCTGACTGCCTCACCTTGCTATATTAGGGCATCTTGCCTTATCTTTATTGAATCCAAAGAACTGAACATATCAAAGAATGAGGCCTTGAACATGTCCATTATGGAGATGGGGACTAAAAAAATGACCTAGGTTTCTAGATTTTCTTTTTCTCTTTCCAAGTTTTAGATTCTCTATTTCATTCCTTAGACCCCAACCTTTGCTTGAGTTGATTAAGCCTCAATCAAGATCTCAACATCTTCTTCATGAATAGTGTCTTCACCAAGATGTTGACCTCCCACTAGGGTTAGACCTATAAAGGGTTCCACCTTATAGAAGGTGAATTCCTCATCTCCCACCATGGCTATCTTGGTGGTGACTCTTTCCAATCTAGTTGTTCTTAGATTAAATTGAATATTGGTAGATGAGCTTGTGAAATTTAAAGGTTCTAAGACCTATATACCTATGTTGTTTGATACTCTAAGAGTATCCATTTTCTTGCTTTCTAGTCTTGGAGTGACCATAATTCTCCTTTCTTCTTTCTCCTTTACCATATCCCTAATCCATGGATTTAAGTGATCTTGTACATTAAAATTTTCAATCTCTATCATAGCCCATGAATGGAAAAGAGAAGGGATCTTTTGAAATTTTCCATAAATGAATCAATCATGGATGATTGTTTCATGAATGGGGAATTCATCACTAAATAGGTTGATCTCACTAGTTGGGTGTGTAAGAGTCAACCTTGGTCTTTTGGGTCTAAGAGAAACCAATGTCATTTCTACTTTTCTCTTCTCCCTAAGAGCTAATGGAATGGTAGCAAGAGCAATCTCCTTTCCTTCATCCTCTCTAAGCTCTCTTGATTTTAATTGAGCTTATTCAAACTATTCTTCTTCTCTATCAGTGTCATATGCCTCTGCAAGTTATTTGAGGGCACCCTTGAGTGTCTCTTCTAGTTCTAAGGCAATCATATCTATATATTGAATTGGTGAAGGTGGCCTTTGGGGTAGTGTTGAAGATGATGTCCCCTCTTTATGTCTCTCTTCCAATTTCACCTCTCCTAATTTCTCCTTGCCATGGCCTTGTTCATCTTGATTTTGCATAATATGTCATTGAGGTTGTGGCTATGACTATTATACCTGGGGTTGTTCTTGGGCTATCCAAAATGGTCTAGGTATAAAGTGATACTACAAACGATGCATTTACCATGCCTTTCCAAATGACTTGTCATCTTTGGTTAATTTGTGTTCAAGTTTTATGTTGTGCCCTTGGATCCTAGCCACCACCTCCTCGTAATTATTGGCCTTAATGTAAATGTTGTAATGAAAACTAAGTTAATGAATGTATTTAGGATTTTGGAGCTTATTCTCCTTTAAATGATTAGTCACTATGTTCTTAGAATCCCACATCTTGAGTTCATCAATCTAAAACCCAAATGAATCCCTGTACTTGGCCATGGTATCAACCTATTTCTAATCCTATAGTATAGTTCTTCCAATAATCAAAGGGAATGGGTGGAGGAGACTCTTCCTTTTTTATTTTCAAATTCCATCAATGTCATGGATGAGTTAGGAGGTAAAATCTTGCTCAGTTAGTTTGCTAGGAACATACATTGGAAATCTATAAGGTTGGGACATGATCCCCTCAATCCTGATAAGTATACAATCAGGGTAGAACTAGATGTCTCCCATTATTTATACATACTTTTTGATTGGTGGGTAGACCATATGCCTAAAAACACATATGATAGCTTCCACTATGGTTGGGTAGACATAGTCAGAAATAAATTACATATGGTTCATGTACTTAAAGAAATGTAATTTGGAGTAATGGTGGGAAATGGTAGTTTTTTTTCTCAAGAGACCAGTTTCTAAGACCAAGGAGGTTGATTGAGGTAAGAATGGCATCCATTAGTATGACATCATATAAAATTGCTTATATGTCTTCATTTTGATGGCATTGAATTATTTTTCCAAGAAGACACTAATTAAATCTCCAATTGGAAGGGTGACCTTTTCTTTCACCATGAAATGCACATAGGGAACCTAAATTCTATTCACATATGTGGTTGAAGGGGATCCAAAGTCTTAGTTTAATATGGGCATTATAACTCTGATTCCTTCCTTGAATTGGACTATTGAAATATTGCCTTTAAAGTCCCTAAAGATATGGGGTCCTTGGTGCAGCCAAGGTCTAAAGATAGACTTTAGGTCATGCATGCTAGTCCATTCCTTAATTTTAGATAGGTCTACATGGGGGAGAGGGAGCTTATAATATTTATAAAAATCTATAGTGGAAATATAGGCTATCTTTTTGGAATTTCCCTCATGGATGATCCATCCATTATAAATTCTATAATCAATAAAGATAAGAGAAAGGATGTCTATACAATATACTACCTCAAGTTTTATAGCAACATGGTGAAGTTGGTCATCTAGAAAATGACCAAGTCATAATGTCTCTAGCTCACCATGGAAATCCTTTGATCCTCCTTTACGATGGGCTTTAGCTCCTCCACCATGAAGAAGAGTTCAAACCAATTCCTAATGCTTAGGGAATTTAGGGCTACAAATTCTATGTTAGTGTCTTTGAAGTTCCATCCCTTATTATCTATGGACAAGTAGGGCTCAGTCTCTTCCTTCAATTTCTATCTTTGAGCTACCATGGTCTATGTTTCTACAAATTTCTCATGCTGGATTGCAAATGATCTCTAAAAAAATAGAATCAAGTTCTCTTTGGATCAAATTATAACCAACTGAGTTTTTTTGAGTTACTTTTATGTAGGGTTTAGGGTTTTAGATCTTAATGATAGGATATATCTAGACTCTAGCTTATATATGCCTTGGATTTGATTTGGACCTTTGCCTTTATACTTTCACATTTTCAATCCCACAAGATCTTTTGTTTTGTCTTTTTGTACTTATATGGCATCTATTATGGCATTAGTCTAGACTTTTTATGGTAGTTTTCATAAATGCCTTTAAGTACTAGCCATTGGTATTTAAAATACCTTCTTTTATTTTGCATTGTCAGATCAAAATCTTAAATTATCATGAGCCATTGATTGTTATATGGGCCCTTGTCTATGATTGTCTCCTTTCTATTCTAAGACCCATGATTGTGACACTTGGTGTATTTGTGTGCCTTCCCATACTTCTTATCCTATGTCAATCCTTTGTTGAATGATTATTGGCCACATACTGAGCTCACAGGCATTTGAAAATTCATGAGTGCCTTCACACCATTGGATCATCCTTCAGTGACAAAGCAAGAACCATCAGATCATCCTATCATTTTTACCTCAAATGCACTTTTTCCACTCATTGAGCTCATGAGTCCTTGGGGTTATATTGAAAAGTCTATGGGGGTTTCATACCATTGAGTCATCCTCCAGAGATAAAGCATAAACTATTGATCTGTAGATATGCCCAAACTTTAAGTTAGCCTATCATTAAAGTGGGATTTAGGCTTAATTTCCTTAGGCTAAGGTTTTCTACATGTTTATTAAGTATGAATCAAAATTTAGGCTAAGTTATTTATGTCTAAGTTATATGAATTATATAAAGGGGATCATGGCTAAATGTTCTAAGCCAATGTTTACATTATGTTTAATAAATGCAATGTATACATTCATCTAAAATATTTATGTTGAGACTTATAAAATATGCTCAAAGGGATAAAAATGATATAATGGTCCAATTTTAAATAGGTTTTTATGTATTAACAAACACATAAAAACATTTGGTTAGATGCATTTATCCTAAGTTCTACATTTTCAAAGACCTTTTAAAAATGAGATTTAGCATAAGTCTTTAGCCTAAAGTTCACAACATTTGAACAACATGCAATGGGGAATTTAGGATATAGAATTAAACTAAATTCATTTTTCATATACTTAGACCATACGACCATTTTAGTCTTTGTAGATCAAATATTTCTAATGTTTTATCATCTTTCAAGCAATTTTTGAGCCTTCCAGCAAGATTTTGGAGTACATTTTGATCTTGAGTAGAATAATTCATTAGTTTAAATGATCACACAGATGTCAAATGATAGTCACAAGAATTTTGATTTTAAACCTATCATATTCTAGTGACCTAATGCAAGAGTACCACCTAGCACCTCTATGGAGATTCCCAAGATCTTGGGACTTAATTCACTCCATTAGATCAAAATCTATGATGAAGTGACAACCATAAAATTGTGATGCAAGAGCTTTCTCATGATTTTCTGCTTTTTTAGGTAGGACCCATTTGTCTTTGATCATCAAATGTAAGGGTACCACATATCAATCCTTTGAGCCTTCTATAATCCTTTGAATTTTCAAATGTGCCTCACTCTATTTGATTGAGTCTTTATGATGAATTAAGAACCATAAATCATGATCCAAGAGATTGAATGTGATTGGTCCAATGGGCTATGTGTGGGATTATGTTGAGATTTCCTCACATCATTTGATTAGAATGCCATGAGGAAGCATGAACCATTGGATCATTAAGATGCATGTTATTTAAGTAAAGATTAGGCTTTCCTCACTCTATTGGATTAAATACCACAATAAAGTGAGGGTTGTCAGATCTTATAAGATCCAAAGAAGTTCAGTTAGGACCATGGTGATATAAAAATACTTAGGCTAAGGTGTTGAGACTAAGGTCCTAATTATATTTATAAATACATCAAGGCCTTAGGATTAAAACCTTAGGCTAAGGTATAAATCAAAATATTGAACTAACTTAGAATTAGATTCAGGGAGCTAGAACTTAAGAATTAGATTCAGGGAGCTAGAACTTAAGATAATATTTTAAGACTAAGGTTCCATTTTTATTAATAAATACAATGGGGCCTTGGGGTTAAAATCTTAGGCTAAGCTAGGAAATACTAAAAGGACATTGTAGAATGAAATTAGTTAGGCACACAAGGAAATTTAAAGGTGGAAATAACAAAGGGGACTAGGCATTTTTTACTAAGTTTTAGTCATGTCAAAAAAAATGACTAGGCTTAAAACATGAAGTTTAATACTCAAGTCCAAAATGAATTTTAAAAAGGTTCCCACCAATCGGTTCCTGCTAGTATTCAAATTTGAACTGAGGGTTTTACCAGGGTTTTGAAACATGAAATTCTTAGGGATAAACACCATGTGACCTATGACTGAAAATCCATGAAGACCATTTATTATCATCGTCAGTCAAAATTAAAGAAAAACATAATAAGTAAACTTGATTTTGATAAAGTGGATGATCTTCAAATTCTACAAATGATCTTCAAAATTTTATGTTCAATCTGAGGGTTTCTCAAGGGTCTCAATTTTCAAAAATGGGGGTATGTCAGTCCCAAAAGTTGGTTTCATGCCAACATTGGGAATTATAATGAATATTGTAAAGGTCTCACTAAATTTTATATCTCTTATGTGCTTGGTGATTCATTCAACCATGAAGTTATGATCGATCTTCATCATCAAGAATACATTATTACTTTTCAAAAATGACAAACTTCTAAAGTTTCTACCTCAAATAACCAAAAAGCTTATTCAAATAATCAACTAAATACCAAGGATGTTAATGCTATTGACATTGATTATTACCAATACTTTGACAATTATCAATATGTCAACACTGCTAAGGTAAACTATCATCATAAACTGACTCACAAATATCCTATTACCAAGCCTAAAATCCCATCTTTAGAATAGAAATTTCTTAAAGATACCACAACCACCACAAATCCTGATTTGGAAGCATTTGAGGAATAACTTCCTCCTTTCTATCCTCAAACCACATATATTCCTCCAAAATCTAATCTACCTCCCAAATCTCATGCTAGTTCTTCTAAATCTCATTGGAAATTTATTGAAGAACTTAATTCTATGCCTTGTAATATTACACTTATGGTGTTGTTTTGTACTTCACCCTATCATCATAAATTACTTATGTAAAAACTTCAAGAAATTGAAGATCCTTCTTCTATATATGAAGAACCACCTTCTATCAATTATCAACCTACCAAAGTCAATGCCATTGAAACTATGTGTCCTTTTTCTAAGCCCTCTATTGAATTCCTTGATAGGACATGATCAATGGTGAAATTATCTTTCATATTGATTATCCACAAATATTTATCAAAGTATCTATTAATACCACTCTTATCTAAAAAGTTGTAATTGATGAAGGCTCTAGTATTAATGTGACATCTTTATGGCATAAATAACAACTTGCTTATAACAAAGATCATATTAAGAAAACACATCTTAACTATCATGGTTTTGATAAGATAAATCAAAAGCCACTTTGTTGTATTTGGCTTCCATTAACCATATGACCTAAAATGATTCAAACTAAGATTATGGTCCTTGATCTACTTTTATCCTACAACATACTCCTTGGTCATCCATGAACTCATCGAATGAGGGCCATTGTTTATTTTGGTAGCCAATGTATTAAATTATTACATAATGGAAAATGGTATAAGCATGAATCAAATCCTAACCCATGGAGTATCCAACTACCTAATCCTAAATCATAATATCATTTTCCTACAATTTTTAAGATCAATAGTGTTCTATTACCTATGTTCATCAACATGAATCTTGATTGACAAGTTACTCTTATGGATTTTGATGATGATGACCCTAATGATTTGTAACATACTTTCAATACCACTAAGCTACCTCCATACATTTCACAATGGCTTCCTCCTTCTCTCTTACCAAGAGACTGTATTGATCCTCTCATGGATGAGATTACCGATTTTTCCCCTTCATGCAATGCTCAAGAGCCATTTATACTAGAAGATGCCTTTACTTTCAATTATTTTAGAGTGGCTAAATTATTTCAAGATCTTTTCATCATGTTTCCTCATAAATTCAATAATATCAAGGTTTCATCCTCTGAAAATCCCCTAGATTCTCAAGCATGTATGATTTCTCCAACATATGATGACAACTATATCATATCCCAAGCTCAATCTAGAGACTTGGATGTCTATCATTATAAAAATACCTTAGTCCAAATTCATGATTTTAATTGGGATTTTCATACCATTTTTATTAATCATACCTTAGATCCTGAGGATCATGTACCACCTATCAATTCTCCTCTTATTAATACTCCTTAGGTGGTAGAACAAATTATGCCTTCTAAATCTCCAAAATTTCCTACACTTATTTTACCACCTTTGGATCTAATCATTACATATGATCCTTCTCCCATCACCAAATCCACCAACACAACAATCTCTTATACTCTATCTACTTCATCTACTCCCAAAATTATGCTTGATGCCAAGGCAACTAATTTTTGTCAGATACATTATGAGTATGATCACCATGGAAATAAAATTTTAGATCTTGAAGTAGATGTTGAGTATTATTGTCCTATTCCTACCTTACCTAGTGATGAAGTTATCCTTGAGCTACTTTATGCCTGAGAACCTAAACTTCCATGGCATCATCATAAACTTGTAAATTTTAAGACTAAAACTCCTTGCTTCAATAACTTCATTGCTAACATTGATCCTAGCAAAAATCTAATTTCTACCTTACCTAATACACCCTACCACTTTCAAGATGGCAATGCCATGCTTATTAAAGAAACCACTCACATTGAATATGGTACTCCATCTTTTCCTTGACCAATTATAATTTTTTAGAGATTTTACCTATTAAACATGATAATTTTAGTTTATTCTTTGAAAAATATCATGAAGCTTTTTTTTGGTCTGACAAGGACATGCCTGACATTAATCCTAGCATTGTGGTGCATAACATCATTACTTATCCTAATGCTAATCTTGTGCATCAAAAATAAAGAAAATATCCACCTAAATTTTCAACTTAATGTCATAAAGAAATCATCAAATTACTTGATGCTAAATTTATCAAGCTAGTGGATTAATACCAAATGGGTTTTCAACATTATCCCTATTCAGAAGAAGGTCACTATGGTCATTCACATTTGAATTTATTTACACAATCTTAATCTTACTTTTCCCAAGGATAACATCCCTTTACCTTCAATATATGCCATCATTTATTCCATAATTGGTTACAAAATGTTATCTCTTATGGATGGTTTCTCAGGATATAATTAGATTCATATCACTCTCAAGGACCAACATAAGACTACTTTAATCATGGAATGGGTCACATATTGATATGTCAAAATTCCCTTTGGACTTAAAAAATATAGAGATACTTACTAAAGATTAATGACTCACACCTTTCACAATCCCATTCACAAAAGTGTTGAAACCTATTTAGATGATCTTATTGCTAAATACAAACATCATAAGAATCATCTTTCTGATCTTGCTATCATCTTTGACCATATTATTAAATATAAAGTTATACTTAATCTTTACAAATGTGTATATGGAGTCAAATCTAGAAAATTGTTAGGATTATTAGTCTCTCTATGTGCATCGATGTTGAACTTACCAAAATTAGTGTTATCATCAACATGACTATTCCTTTTTCTATTCCTAACATTCATACTTATTTAGGAAAACTTGGGGTTATTAGATGATTTATCCTCAAAATGGAATATCAAATTCACTCCATCAATTCCCTTCTTAATAAAGTTACTAATTTAGAATGGATGAATCCATGTCAAAATACCTTTTATAATATGAAAGTGTCATTGCTTCATCCACCCACACTTTGTCCTCCTTCCAATGATAAACCTTTGATTCTATATACTTCCACATTTATTTAAGTTGGATCAATTCTTGCCCAAAAAGATGATATGGGAAGAGAGTATGTTATCTACTATAATAGTTGAGGTCTCATCAATTATGAAACATGTTATGCCAAAATTGAGTATGATTTCCTTGCCATATATTTCATAGTTGAAAAGCTTTGCCATTACATGCTTTACCAGACTTCTTATGTCATCAGTCATTCAACCCCCTTTTTCATTTCTTCTCTAAATCCTTTATTCTTGGAGATTAAATTGGAAAATGGATTTTATTACTTATGGAATTTGATCTTTGCATCATTAGTCAAAAAACTATTAAAGGGCAAGTTATAGATTATCAACTTACCATAGCTCCCATTCCAACCACTTCTTCTCTTCAAGATGATCTTATAGATGAAACTATCCTTTACATTGAAGGTCTTAATAAATATATTTATCTTAAATATTACTTTCATAGCTTTACCATCAATCTTAAACAAATCAACTTGATGAATCTTCCACTCCCTCTAGTACTACTAAACCAAAATTAGTTATCGAGATCCCCAAAATTAATGTTAACTTGCATGAGGATACTTGGACCATTCACTTTGATGGTTCTAAATGCCTTCAAGGATCTAGGGTAGGTTTCATTCTTGTGATTCCTCTTACCAAGACCATTTTTTTAGCTTTTCACTTCAACTTTGATGTCACCAATAATATGGTTGAATACGAAGGTCTTATCTTAGGCATGAGAACTACTCTTGATTTAGACATTCAATACCTTCATGTTTTAGGTGATTCTCAACTTATTTATCATTAAGTTAGTGGTTATTATCAATGTAAAAGTGAGAAACTTAATACCTATCATCAAATTTCAACCACTCTTACTAAGGATTTTATCTCTTTCACTATTGAGCCTATTCCTAGAGATCAAAATTCCATTACTAATTATCTTGCCTCTTCAGCTTATCTATTCATTTGCATCAAGTCCTTTTCGATCCTTATTTTATTATATAAATAAAAAATCCCAATCTTCAACTTAACCACCAAATTCACTTATATGCCATTATCAATGTTTTTACCATTCAATAAATCCCATAGTACCAAGACATCATTCAATTCCTAGAAAATCAAACTTATCCTCCTAATTTAGATTCTTATGAAAATACACGTATTCGTAAAAAATATTTCAAGTATGTATTTTGACACATATTTTATTATCAAAATTCTAAAGGTACCTTACTCCATTATGTTATGTAAGATGAGGTCCCTTCTCTTATTGAACAAGCACATGGGGGAATTTACAGTGGTCACTATATCAAAAATGCTATAACATGTAAATGCCTATGTATGGGTTACTTCTATCTTACTCTTGAAAAGGGTGTAATTGAATATGTTAAAAAGTGTAATCCTTGTCAGCTTCATAATGATCTAATTCAATCACCTCTAGCCAAAATTTAAACTATAGAATCTCCTTGGCCATTTTCTAGATGGGGATTCAATTTCATTGGTAAATTACCTCACTACTAAGATGGGCATATCTTTATCATCACCATTATGAAATATTTTAGTAAGTGGGTAAAAACTATTCCCCTTATTAACATCATCAATCCTACTATTTGTAAATTCATTATTAATCAAATAATTTTCTGATTTGGTGTTCCCCATACCATGATTTCAAATAATGGTGGTAATTTTAAAAATAAACATATTAAACAACTTTGAAACAAATTCAAAATCAATCACAAATTTCTCATGCCTTATCATCCATGATGTAATGGCTAATTCAAGTCCACTAATAAAATTAACCAAAAGACAATTCTAGAAACCCGTATGGTTTGGAATCCTCATCTCTATCCTACACTTTAAGCCTATCATACTAGCACATGTACTACCACTAGGGTAACTCCATTCTGATTAGTTTATGGTTCTAAGTTAGTGCTTCATTTAGAAATTGAGCTTCCATCTCCTCATATATCTCTTCATGATATTATTCTCGATAAAAAAAACTATGTGAAGCTCATCTTCCTACCCTTAATCTACTTGATTAATGCCATCTTTTTGCCTTACAACATAACTACCATTACAAGGCTCGCATTGCCCAACAAAATAATAAACATGTTAAAATTCACACTTTTAATGTTGGTGATCTTGTCCTTAAATTAGGCTACACTCATGATAAATAAGGTAAATATGACTAAAAATGGTGGGGCCTATATTTAGTTAAAGATATTCTTGGTCCAACCACCTACCACCTTCAAACCAATGAAGGCCATGCTTTCAAAGAGCCCACCAATGCTCAATTCTTTAAAAAGTACTTTACCTAAACATTTCCTTCTTCTTATCATGCTTTCTATCTACATCTAACACTTTTTTTAGGTTACTTAATCACAAATATCTCCCTCTACAACAAGTTTCCTTTTTTTCACAAACCTTTAGTCCTCCCTTTTGTTCTTTTAGTTTCTTGATGTACCATAGTCTTCTTTATCTTCTTGCATTTTATCTTGTTTTTTTTACCCCTTGAGTTTTTTTTATATTAGTTGATTCATAAGACCAGAGATATGACTTGACATTCCTCACAAAACCATCATCTTTTACTTATTTTTCTCACACTTTTTGATTGCCAATTTTGTTTTGGCACCCCTTGGGGTTTTTTTTGTGAGTTTCTTTGTAAGAACGTAGATAGGACCCAATGTCCCTCACAAAACTACCATTTATTTTATTTATGTTTTCCTTATTTTATGAAGTTGTAGTTTAAGGCCACATATATGACCCATCCTTCCTCATAAAATTACCATATTTTTATCTTCCTTTTACATCCTTGTACTCAAACTTTAGTTTTTGCTTCTTTTGTTAGATGAAATCTAGACACCAATCTATGTTAACATATTTTCCTCCATTTACATCATTATTATGATAAGAAGTCACACTTTATTGTCATTATATCCCTTTTTTCCCTTTGTCACATTTTTTGAAATTTGAATTAATTCAAATTGTTTAATGTGTCACTCCTCTTGATTTACCCTTTCTTTCATTTCTCATTGGATAAAACAAGGTCAAAGTCAAGATATCACTTTCATTTCACCTATATTTATGACACTCTTAAACCCCATTCTGTTTGAAGTCTCTCTCTTAGCAACCTTGTCCCCAGTATTCAAATTAAAGTCATCTTTAACACCAATGTTTGCTTTTCCAAATCTGTATGGAGGAGGAATAGAAAAATCCATCAAGAAAGTTAAAATTCAAATAATTTGAATCAAAAGTTAATAATATCTAAAAAGTAACATACAAATCTTAAAAATTAAAATTCATACCAAAATATGTTATTACAAGCACATATCCTATCTCCAATCAAATCTTAAACTCCATAGTTGGACTTACATAGAGCCAAGGTCCTTTGGGGTGTGGTAGTCCATTAAATTGGAATAGGAGAATTAAAAAAACTCTATGGTGCTACTTATTTTCTCATGCAATTACCCAATCTTCACAGTAGATCGATAGATTTATAAGGGGTCTAAAGGAATGGGGAACACATTATGGGAAGGTAGATTCATTTTACTTTTCATGCATGTAGCCTTCATAGGATGATCTTTATACTTTATTTTTTGACCTAAGACTTGTGTGGCTAAGAGAAGTTCTTTAGAGTCCTTAAGGTCAAAAGTCTTCTGGCAAACCTAATTTGAGTATCTTGATTTCAATAAATAGTTCCTCTACCTTGGTTTCTCTTTCATTCTCCCCTCCATCCATTTCATTTCCCCCCTTGAAAGATTTTTTTTTAGTCTAAATATATTTTCCCTTCTTTACTTCCTTCTTCTTCACCTCTTAAAAACACAAATATCACTAATTTGTTTTAGTTTTATCTATCCTTAGAGCAAAACAACATGTTTTGAGTAACTATGGATTATATTCTTTACACCATAATTTACATTTATCCACTTGTTTTACTTTGATTTTACCATTTTTCATTGTTTTACTATACTGATATTATGGACACCTGATTTCATACCCTCTATTCCATTATTGAGTGAGGTTGGGTTGTTACTTCTCACTCATCAATGTTGTTTTCCCTTTTATGCATATTTTTCCATTATTGAGTGAGATAAGGATTGTTATTACTCACTCATCAATGTTGTTTTACCATTTTTGTTTCTTCTTTTACCATGTGTTTGATTAACATCCTATTTGACATGTATCCTTTTTTTGACTTGGTGAGTTTACCTTTCTTACTTAAGGATAGCTTATTTGATTTTTTCATCTTTAGTAGCCTTGGATTTTTGGTTACCTAGTTTACTCTTGTTGTTTGACTTGTTCATTTGGTATAAAATAGAACTTGTCAACATAGCTTGAAATTTTTCACAAGTACATCCCATCCTCATATCACCATTTATCTTGTATTTTCTTACATTTATTTGTTTTTTTCTCTTTAGTTTTGTATTCTTGGGTTTATTGAAAGTAGTTTCTACACCCTACACAATCAAAACTAACAACACAATAGACAACAATTTAAAAATAAAAATAAGTCAAGGTATGCATTGAATTTAATTTTTAGTCATTTAATTTTTATTTATTTTCCCTTCTATTCATTTACTTTTAGTTATTTTTGCTTTAAAATATTACAATTTTTTTAGCATTACTGTTATGTGTTACTATGTTCTTTCTCAAAGCACCATCCCCTGTTACATCTTAGTGACATATGATTAGATTTGAATGGGGATTATGTATAATCATAATATTTTTTTAAACTTTTATCAATTATTAATGTTTCACATCTTACAGGAACTCATTGAGACTCAATCTCTCTAAGTGCACACCCCAAGGGGTATACTAGGAAAGGGATGGGCAGTCCTTTGGTTCTTAGCAGGATTGTTGTCCCTTATTTCAACATTATTACCAATAAAACCAGATATTAAAAACATTCCCTAAGATATCACTCCTATCTTGCACACTCCTTCAATCTTTTTCCCCTTTCCATCCCTCTTTTCCTCACCTTGATCCCCTTTATCCAATTGACTATACTAGGTTGACTGGGTTGACCTTGTACAATTTTTAGCCTATGATTACTATATAGGGTAAATTGGGTCAACCCTATACTATTTAGGTTATTTTTCACTTGAGATATTTTTTATCTCTTTGACTAACCTAGCTCAAGACCTAGAGATTTATCTCTTGAAAACATACAAGGTCAACTAGGTCAACACCATACAACAAACATATTTGGAAGGATTTAGGGTGAGATCTACCTATAAATTCAAGATCATGTTATAATTATTTCAATATGGAATCAATATTTATTATTCACTTGTGATTTTTTACAATCTACTCTTCCACCATTCTACTTGAGGAGTCTTATCTTAGGGTTTCTACTTAGAGAGTCTAGTCTTGTGGATAAGTCTTGGATGATTTGGCCTTTCTTAGTGATCCTTAAAAACCACAAAAACCTCTTTCAAATACACTTTGGCTAAGTGAGATATTGAGTCTTGATGAATTCACATTGAGGTAAGTATATTATACCTTTTTTATCCTCTCTTTAGTAGATAAAAGTAGCATAAGTGTTGGCTCAAATAATAATACTCTTCATATTCAATGTATTAGGGTCTTACTCATACTTAGCTTAATTAAGATTCTCTTATACTTATTTTGATTACTTTTAACCCCTTTAGTATTCCACAAGCTTTGGTGTGCACTAGATTAGATTTACTTTACTATTTATTAGAATAGGTAAATATTAAACCTTATAACTCTTAGGGTTGTTGTGAAATTATGTTAGACTGTAGGTTTTGGAACCCTACCTCACATGGTGTATTGTGACAATTGATCCCCTAATTAGGTCTAGCAGATTCCCATATTGATCGTGCTCTCATTTAGTAAATGTATTCCCAATTGAAAGTGTAGGTATGTTTTATCTTCTTTGATCTAGGATTGGTTTATAGACTTGATGCATATCTGATTACATATATTTAGTAGTTCAATAGGCCTTGTTGAAATAAAAAATGGTGAAATTAAGAACATATTATGCTCAACATCCATTCCCAATAAAAAATATTCACTTATAAAATCACATTGTCTCCATGTTTCCCACATACATAAATTTTGTAATCACATTGAATTGGATAAATAATTGAGATCATTATGAAAGTGTTAAACATTTAGGAAAAAGGGTAAAATTTTAGATGATAACTAATGTCATGTCTTATTTGATTATATTTTCAAAAAGAATTGAAACTTCATATTAGATATATAAAATAACTCAAATAAAATTA
Source organism: Torreya grandis (assembly GCA_037957365.1). Classification (NCBI taxonomy): domain Eukaryota; kingdom Viridiplantae; phylum Streptophyta; class Pinopsida; order Cupressales; family Taxaceae; genus Torreya; species Torreya grandis. The sequence goes on from JARHVA010007046.1 coordinate 405,341, forward strand.
TTTACATTAAGAAGAGTCATGATTACAATTTTATCATAGTGAATATTATCTTCAAGGAATTAAGGAATCAAAAGAAAGATCACTTGAGACTGAAAATTTATGATTATCTTTATGTCTAGATATATCAATTCCTAAACTCTTATGAAATGAATATGCAAATTTAAAATTAAAGGAGAATATGAAATCTTCAAATAAAATATGTAATTTTTTCTCCTAAAATAGTGCTTTGGGTTATCTCCATTAGCACTACAAATAACTTGGTGGAAATGGATCAAGACCTAAAGCGGATCTAAATGTCACTTTGTTAATTTTATAGATTCCTAGCTAATAACAAAGTAATATCCAACATTTCTCCTAAGATATTCCCTTTATAAATGGAGAGAAATCTTCAAAAAGTTTTGATCAATGATTTGTCTTGCACAATTTAAAAATTCTGTAAGGTAAATAAAATGAATCACGACACACACTTTGACCTTTGAAATGTAATAAACCTTGTATGCTATTTGATAGAGCTAAATTTAACATTTCAAAGTTTTATTGATTTTTTTTTTCTTGATTTATTGGTTTACATTCAAGATAAAATAAAAAAAATGAGTTATAAACATTGAACAATGTTTTCTCTAAACAGTCACCATTTTTATTCACATAGTCACCAAATATTACAATCAACATGTTCTATTTATTTAAAAGGAAACAAGGAACATATTTTATCCTAAATTGAAATGCAAATTTTATTTATTATCTTCTTACTTGACATCTTATTCAAAGGTTTAGTTCACATCATAACCCAATTAGGTTTTAATAAATGGGACACATAATAAATATTTGTCAAAACTTAAGTCTATTTGTGGCCCTTTATATCCCCTAAGTGAAGGTTTTGTTTATTTCATGTACTTGAGATCTTTCGTATTGAGTGGACCTGACCACCATATATAAAAATTTATATAACCTAATGTATCCATGAAGTCCTCCTTTTATTTTAAATATAAATTCTATTATGTGGCTTATATGACTCCATGAACCCATTGAATTTATTTTGTGTGTGTTTTTTTACCATGATATTTGTGTTTTTTAAAATCTACATTCATAAATTTTTAATACCATATGTTCCCTTTTGTGATCATAAAGATTCAAGTTATGTTGTGAAATTTTTCGTGATTTTTTGACTCTATCTAAATTTACATGTCCTCTATTTAAAGTTCACCTTTTGATCACATATACTAATCATATTATACATGAAAATTTCAAATTTATTTGAAGGATTAATGCATTTATGAAATGTTATTGCCATTTTAAAAACATAAAAAAGACTCGATTATTCTATCACCACTTTATATGATCTATGTGTGTCTTATATTTATATTGAAAACTCTATAAAACTTTTATGCATATGTGCCTTTATTAATGTTTTTTAATTCTTTCATATTGTATTAATTACATAGGTAAATGTGTAAATATGTGGAACTATAATGTGAATTTAAATGACCAATAAATTCATGAAAAACTACTTAAAGTCATCAAAATTTGATGCCATACTCCATGGAATCCATTATTATGACCCAATAGGAAGTAGCCATGTAGCCATGGTAACCATAAAGTGGAAGGTGTGGAAGCTAAGAAAAATATTAAACATAAGTGATAAATCCTTAGACCTATGAAAAGAAAGGCAAAGATATTTTAAAATTTATAGTGCGTTTGTGAACTCCATGGTTGTGAACAAATAAGAAACCACCTCATATGTTACTTTGAATAGGTGCAATAAAAGACAAATGGAAGGTAAACTATATATCAGAGCTTAGGTGAGTAAATACTATGATAAATCATTCCACATTGTTGAAAGAGATAAAAATAAATGATCTAAAATCATATGCATAAACCAACATGCCCATGGAATTAAATTTAATGCTAAAGGTGAAAAGTGACTCTATGCACTCTATTACTTCGAGCATATATGATTGAGATGCATTAAGGGTTGATATTATTAGATGTGATAAAAACCATAAATGCACAAATAAGGCCACATGGATACAAAAAAAATGATATATAATTAGTGATAACCTGCCATTTAATTCATAATGAATATTACCTATTATTCAATTCATAGTAAGAAAATATTAGTGTGATGAAGTAGCTCTGACATATTGTTGTAATGAATTATGATGGTTCACTACTATGGCATGTTAAGGGGTAATATTACACTTTGATCTATCAATGGAAGACATTGAAACTTAAATTCAACATGGTGCATTAGAAGAAGCGTTGGTTATTGGTATTAAAGTGTAAAGTAGGTGGGATGAGTTGAGGATTTTTTGGTTCACTTAGTTTTTCATTATAAGTACCTTTTATTGAACCTATTTTAATTTAGGAAGTTCTATAATACAATATACAGGTTTAAGCAATCATTGTGGATGTTTTGTGATTGGATTTTTTTCTTTTCTCATTTAGATTAATATTTTATTTATTCTTAATTTAAATATTTCATTAGTTAGATCTATATGTTGTGTTATAAGTTTGTTGGATTGGGCATATGTTATTATTACATTTTAGTTATAAAATGTTATTGTAATTAAATCATTGTGGTTAAATGTGCTTTAATATTCATTAAAATCAATTATCTTGTCAATCTATGTTATTGAAATTTACTCATAAATTTATTCCTTAGATTCTCACACTGTATTTATTTATATTTGATAAATACTAGATAATATATTTAATAAATACCAGATATTTTACAATATATCACATTATGTGTTTGATTTTATAAAGGGTAACAAAGTGACAATCTCAAACCTCTTCTCTACCATAAATTTCCATCCTTTTTAAATTTATTTATAATAATTAGTTACCATATATAATAGAAGATCCCCATTGTGAATGTACTTGTTCTTGTGTGTTATGGGCTTTACTGTGAATATCCACATCTTCTATTTATTTTTAACATTGTGGCAGATTCTAGGCTGAACATATGTGAAATCTCCTTAAATTTTTAAACACTCAATAAAAATCAATTATATTTCACCAAGGATTCCACTTATAGAATCATAACCTACAACTCCTGCCTAAATCATATCCTTGTGATCTTAAAATGATAGGGTTTATACTTATCTTTTGTTGGGGATGGTAAAAAAACCCACTTCAATAGAATCATCACTATTTAAATTTTATTAATTTCAATATTAATATTTCAATAAACTTAATTTACTACCATAATGTTGTATATTACAATTTTTTTTCTCTTACTACATTGCAATCATATTTTTACTGATCTGAATAATAATTTGAAAAAAAAATAAAATTTTTATTAAAATTAATATCTATTTATCAATTATAACATAGCATAAACAAAATAATATCTATTTATAAATGATAACGTAACATGTAAGTGGCACAACATATAACATAAATAAAACAAATACCTATTTTTATTGATGTCAAATGCCATCATCAATAATTAAGGTAATGCACTTTATACACACAATTTATAGTTTTTTAAATGCACAATATAAACACAAACATTATAGTAGGAAACCTTTTATAGTGGATAACCTTAATGTATTATTGTAAATGTTTGAAAAATTCAATATACTTTAAATATAATTATAATTTCATCTAACATAGTCACCATCATCCACCATTAAAAAATATTAATAACATCACCATCACCACCCATCATAAAAACATCACCATCACAACACAAGTAAATGGAAATAATATAAACACATAAAATTTATAGAGTAAAATTGTTTGGTTTAGATCAATTGTTTGAAATATGAAATAAACTAGAAAAATAGTTATACATCAAAACTCTAATTGTTAGAAAGAAGTGGCATGGCCATTTACTTTATCTACTCTCAAATTCTCTTCAATTTTATGTTGATATTTATGTTTTTCCTTGTTTTTATTGAGTTTTTGGTCCCTTTTTCCCCCAAATATTGTTATGATTCATGTTCAAGTTTATCACATTCTTCTTTAATAAGTTTAGATTCAACAAGTACATTTATACCCATACAAAAGCTAGATGTGTCATAATGGTATCTTGATGTGACATGTGAAGCATATCAAATTTTTGGAGTAAATTTTGATTCAATGCACTAGTCCACATCATCTAAATGTGACATGCACATTAAACCAATTCCCAAGTTTGGTACCATACAACAATTAGAGATGCCAATATTTTATCTAGCCTTCAAATGTACATTTTCATCTTTCAAAAAATTTATAGTTTTTATTTCAATTCCATGATATTTTTTAAATATTAATTGAAACTACCAACTTGTCTTTCAATTTCTTGAAATATTTGACAGTAGTTGTATATTTTTTTAATGTGGTGTCATGTTCTTCATTCTTATTCCTCAATTCTTCTTTTTACTTCTTCAATTCATCATTATAGTTATTCAATTATTTTTTCTTATTTTTCACTATATTTATATTCTCATAAATAATTTCAACATAATATTTATATGGCATTGATTCCATATAAAAATAATTGATATTTATGTATGAGTCATTCAAGATTGTTTCTTACAACATATTTCATTTAAAACTTCTTTTATGTGTCAACAATGTCTGAGTAGGAATTTATATGTCCTTCACAACATCAAAAAAATAAAATCCACCATAATATAATACAAAATCATGACTTTTTAGAAGATTGACTAGGATTTCCACTCGTACTTTCTATGTTTATTATTTTTTAATTAAATATTTACTCCACTCCTATTGGACTGAAATGTCTACTTGGCCCTATTTTTCCAAAGGATGCTACCAAATATGTTTATAATGATATTGTGATAAATTATAGTTTCACTTTGTTACTAATTCCCAAACACATTATTTTATATTCTAAATCTACACCCTCATCTTCAAGTTCTAAACTTGCATCTTCTATTTGTACATTTTTTTGTTTTCAATGTCCTATTTCTTCTACATACTAATTTTTGCATAGGTTTTATTTCACCTACATCTTTTGGATTAACATACTATTATTTTTAACTCTCCAAATATTATTTTTAAGGAACACACCATTAAATTTTTGGTGTGTAATAATATCAACATCTTATTCAATCCATATATAAAGCTCATTTGGTTTTTTCTATCGAATAAACCTAAACAAAGAAAATAATTTAACATCACTTCATAGGTGGAACATGTAAATGTCCCAATCCATTACCAAAAAAATTATGCAATTTTTATTTGAATTTGGTAGAAACATATGCATCATGGTGTAATTTTTACTTGTTCAAAAATTTACAATAATAAACCATCATCCACATGGAAATATTAGTGTTTATTTATATGAGTAACAATATAGTTAGTACAAACCCAAAAAATTATGTTATATGGTTATTTCTAATATTATCCATATTTATTCCCCTTATTTTATTATTTTTAGTTTTTAAACAAATAATTTTTTTTCTTTCAAAGTTTTCATACCACTTGAACTAATTATGACCTCCACAAAAAATGGACCTCTCATGGGTAAACCAAATACCTATCAAAACATTTTTTGGGTTAAATTTAAAAAAATACCTTCAAATTTCACAATGACATCTACTCGAATAAGCACACACACACACACACACACACACACACACACACACACACACACACACACCCCATCAACCTTAATTGGTCATCATTTAATATGAAAACTAGAATTCTTATCATTTGAAAACCCCCAATTAAATGCAAATAATAATTACATTATCTTTAGACAAGTTTTTAGTTGAAACATAATCTCATTTCATAAAATAATGATGTCATTTCAAAGTTATTTTTGACATATTCTAATGTACATTAGTGACTATTTGCATTGCCTCTATGGATATTTATTTTCTTTTACGACCATTTGTATTTCCTATGGAGATTCATTTTCTTCCTCTTCTTCATTTAGCCTCTTTTTTGGATTATCGACTCTATCAACCATAATATTTACCTTCCTATTATTGGGTTTTATTGATAGCATTTCTACCTTCTAAAACCATGAATGTATAGGGTAAATCGTTCATTTGGCTCATATCAAAATATATGTTTTTTTTATTAATTCTACATTTTAGTAAGGTAAATTTCTTTAATGAATTCCTAAGAACATTCTACTATATGTTTGACCAAAAGATTCATCATTATTAAAAATTATGATCATTAAATGACAAATATAAATTAAATATTTATATTTAGTTATGGTTACTATCATAATATATGTTTTATATTATAATTCTACCTCAGATAGTGGGGTGAATTCCTTGAATGGATTCATAAGAACATTTTATGGTGTGTTAGACCTAAAGGTTTGTCCTTATTACAAATTATGATCATTAAATGACCATTATGAGTTCATTTTTTAAATTTAATTATAAACATTAAAAATATTCTTTTTTTCATGTCACTTACACATTGGTTGATAGGCAATAATATTTGTGAGGCCCAATTTTCATAGAGGTTTTATTTTTATCTTCCACTACATTGTACTTGACCTTTTTACAACATGTATTTATTTTTTAGGTGGGCATTCCCTTTTTGGTATTATTATATTCAAATAGTTTTATTTTATTTATGTATATGTTCCTATTAAATATAGTTTTATTGAATTTTTACTACTTATATGCACACTTTGGATGATTTTCCTAGTAGGGTTAGTATGACTACATCATTATTACATGTATGCATATTTTTATGACTCTTATAACTGATATATCACACATATACTATGTTGTTTAGTATATGGGTGCTTATAATTTTGGATTACTTGATATCATATTTTGACATATATTGATTAATGTAAGAGGGAAACAAATTAGTTTCTTATCATAGTGAGGAGTGTAGGTAGAAGAAGAGATATGACCTCCCTCCTAGGTCATCACTAGGTGATCAATTCAAGGACATGTTAATACTTAATCCACCTTTGTCACATGGTATCACTAATGGTTTTGATTCTAAGGCATGGTTAGTGAATGTATATGTTAGCAATTATAAATGTGAGACTAATTTTAGGTCTCATTATTTTTTACACCTATAGAGAGGTGTGGTGAGAGTATGGAGGGAGTTGGAGGAGTGGAAGTTCCATTTTACATTATCCACTACTATACAATAGTTTTTTAAGGATTGGTTCAAGAACCATTGTATTTTAAATCAATATAGAGATAGGATAGTGGATAAATTCCATGAAATCTAGTATAAAAAGAGTATATTTTCACAATATGAGTGTTAGTTCTTATATTTATTAATCATATTATGTAATTGACTAATGAGACTATATAAATGAACTTACTTGTTTAATGATTGAATGTAAATGTAGCTAGTTTATTACACATACTTTCTCAATAGAAATTAGTAATTATAGTCAACAAGTCATATATTGAAAAATATGCTTGGGGGAAAATCCAAAGATACTTGAGAGAAGATATTAAACACGTTATAATTATGATGTGATATTGGGTCATATGGTGTGCAAACCATGCCCATAATAAGCTTTAAACCTTCCCAGTCATGCCTTAGACCTTTTCAACCATAATAGAAATAATATAAGAAAATTACCAATATTGAGGAAAGTTCATAGATATTTATAAGGGATAAAATAGAGAGAGGAGGTATAATAGACACCATTAAAAATAGTAGACTAGGTCGGTATAGACTCAATAGTCTAAGTAAGCATGACCTTTACATTCCATAGATATAGTTTTATTAAATACCATAAGATCCTTGTTAGAGTGAAATTAAGTGAGAGGCACTTATTAAATTTTTATCACCATAGCATTATGCACATGATTTATTATAGAGTCAATTTTTTGTCATAAGGTAAAAGGTACCAATTGTCTAAGTAGATAGTAGCTAAGTAGATAGTAGGTGAGTAAGTCATGCCCACATGATGTATGTAGTAGTGGGGATCCACTAAAATAATATTCATGATATAGTTTTTGAGACTATGTATGATTAATATAGAATTCATTATTATTTTATTTGATTATATATTATTTGATTCCTTAATATCCCCTTAAATCATGGACTTTTGTAAGTTATTTGCATCTAGGCAATGGGAGTATTTGGAGGTTGATTTGGCCACTAGAGCAAATATTTCCATTAGTTCACTAGTGATATGTTGATTATTAGAATTTGATTATTTCTTCACCATGGTATATTTAATAAGTATACCCTTGGGATCCTATTAGGTCATTATAAGTGTGGATTTATCTAGTTCTCACACAACCAATATTTATTGTCATAGAAAAGTCATCAAGTGCATCGACAACCTTGGGTCCAATATGGTTATTTAGTCAAGAGAGTCATTTACTTTCACATGGTTTTTGTGATGTACATCAAGTGTACATTAAAAAATGATATCATATGTATGTTATCATAGTGAGTGATAGGTTATAGGAATCAAAGAATTATTCTTTAGATAATCATCCCATCCTTTGGGAGTTTTTTATATGTTTAAAAGTAATATTCTTGGAATAACCCCAGCTTGAGATATCTATTTCAAGATATATCTTTTACCTATGGTTTAGCCTATATCTAGAACACCATATCATATGATGATACATGAGATTTATGATCTCATTATATAGATAAAATAACTCTTGGAGAAGTCCCTTTTATATCATAGTGCATCCTCATGAGAAGTGCATGTATCTTCATGAAGAAGAATGACAGTTCTATTTGGATTTATATTAACTATCAATAGCTAAACAAAGGAGTAATGAAAACTATTTACCCATTGCCTAGGATCAACAAACTATTTTATCAAATGTGGGGATATATATTTTTCTTGAAGATATATCTCAATTTTTGGGCACCAAAGATTTTAGAAGAAAATATTCACAAGACAAAATTTATAATGTGGTATGGGAAATATTAGTTTACAATAAGCCTTTAAATTTGATTAATGTCCTAAAAATATTAAATAAAAGAGTTTTATACACTTTTATATACCACTTAATGTAAATATTCCTTGACAAAATATTGCTATGTTCATGGAATGAAGAGGAATAAGAACACTTCTATTAAGTTTTTCAAGTGTTTTTATACAACAATTTTTGTGAACATTTGAACAATTGCACATATTATTGTCATAGGTGTGGTATTTAAGGAACATTATTTATAGGGAGGGGATATAAAAATACCCATTTAAGATTCTTATTATTTTGGATTTTCTATCACCCAAAAATGTTTCTAAGATACATAGCTTCATGGGATTGGTAGGTTATTATTTCCATTTTTTTGATAAATTTACTCATGGTGAAAATACCATCACTTATATTAATAGGAAAGGAAATAATTTAATCTATAAAAATAAGTGTGAACATGTTTTCTATTTTTTTAAGTAATGTGTCACTAGTTTACATGTTTTAGTAGTACCTAATCTACATTGTGAGTTTATTATCTCCATTAATGCATTATTGGGTTATTTAGGATCAACCCTCAAGTAGGAGGGTAAATTTATTACCTATTATTCTAGGAAACTAAAGGACTATAAGATAAAATATCTAACATATGACATAGATTTTATAACTATATTTCATACTTTATTAGTATGGTGACACTTCCTTCTTGTTCATCACTTTGTACTGAAGATGAACCACTTGAGGATACAACATGTTTTTAGTTATCCCAACCTTAACACCGTCATAATTGTTGGATGGAATTGTTATTTTATTACAACCTTTTGACAGTGTACATCAAGGGGAAATAGAATTTAGTCATATATTATTTGAGTACAAAAAATCCATGAGTTGTCATTGATGAGCTTATGTAGATATTTTTGAAATGAAATCCTATAGAGACTTCTAAAGAAAGTTTTTACCAAGAATTTTTATAGATGTTATAATCATAGATTTACCTAAGTGAAAAGTATGTAGGATTTACACTTGATTCAAAATGTCTTTTGTGTCCCAAAGGGTACATTTATGTTCTGACTTCAGTATTATTATATAGATGGGTGTTATAAAAGGATAATGAAACCCATTATGTGGTAAACCCTAGAGTGAATAATATGCATGCACATCTGAATTAATTTTACCATTTGGTTTTTATGCAACATAACATTATAGACTTTGTGGTTATTCAATGTTATATGGTTAAGGTTGAGCATTAGGATCTAAAAAGTTTATTATGCCATAATGAGATGATAAAATTTAATTGGGACATCACTGACATTGACTTCATTTTTTTTCTACGTACTTCATCATATCACCATGATTCAATCATGGTTATAGTGGACAAGTAAACATTTTTGTTTAGTGAATAAAAAATATAACACTATGTGATTGGATGAGGTATTTATATATGATATATTTATACTATTTGAACTCCCATACTATAATTTAAAATGAATATCTAGTTTATAAATCAAGTTTTTAGACCATTTTTTAGAAACCTAAAATTAGCACAAGATCCGTATTCCTAGTGTCTTATCCTAATATATCTATTTAGAAAACTTGCATATTTTAGCCTATTTATAGGATAATATCAACCCGACATGGCTCTAAATTTGATATATTGATCCTAAATTCACCTAAACACTTTTTAATAAGGTATTTTTAACACATTCTTACTATTATCAACTATTATCAAGCCTTACCTTAAAAACATAGACTAAATCTTATCTGAGATATACCTTTGAATTGTATGTTCCATATAAGATAAACATGTGCACTATATAGGTTTTTCCACTTTATCTCTGTGAGCTCATTCACACTTTATTTTTGATTGTGTGCCTTTGAATTTTTATTTCTACATTTCTTAAGTCAATTAGCATGCATAAGTTATCCTAGGTTAACCTATATATTTATGTATGTTGACCTAGGATAACTTATGCATATATAAGTTCTAATCAAACCATTTGAAAAATATATAAAATAAGGGAGTTACACATGTCACACATAAAATCAATGGTCAAGCCTAGATGCAAGCATCATATTCTTAATACTTGTGATATTTTCACCTTATATTGATCTCTCTTCATTTACCTTATGCAAAATATGGGTATTAGATTGTATGTAGTTACATCATCACTTTTAGGGAAGACTAGGTTCCAAATCCTAACTCAAGATATTTTATCCACACATTTACATAACTATGTGGATGTATGATTATGTGCATGTAGGATATGTAGTGTGCAACATTGCCTTGGTAGTTATTAGACTCCACTACTTTTATTTATTTTAGGAGTGTCAAGCTAGGTCAAGGAGGATATTATTATATTTTTCACATTATTCCTAATATATAATTGAAGTAAAGGTATAATCATAAAAGGAATGAGAAACTATAAAGGTGATAAAAATATTAAATTATAAAACCCTTGTAAGATATACAAGGCCATAAATAAATAAACATAAACCTGACAAGACTATTATAGGTGGGTTTTTATAGGATGTATCTTTAATGTATATGAATATCTATGAGATCATAGAATAGTTTCCAAATTTTATAATTAATTTTATTATAGTTAGAACATCCAATCTACAAGTTTATAGTTCACAAATAGAAAATAGGTGTAATCATTACTTAACCCTTTTTAATTTACATTACTTAGGCTTGTTTCATTATGGTATTTGGAATTGGTTAATTTTTTATCCTATTACATGGATATATATTTTTTAGTTTCACTCATTTATGCTTAGATATATTTAATTATAATTAGTTTATTCCTTATTTTGTATAAAACCAAAATTGGGGTAAATATAAATGGTGAACCTTGACTCTTTTAAACATGTAAAATAGGGTTTCAACATATCCTATATTCTTTAGGGATTATATATTTTTTATAGTTATGTACTAATGTCTGTTACTCCTTAATTATTATACCTTTGTGTGCACATTTCTTGCATATTACTATGGTTCAAATTAATGAAATACATTCTTTATCTTTGTTGGATGTTATACTTTCATCTTTCTCAATGAGAAATAGTGTGCCTATGGTTACCATCAATGGTAACATTAATTTATTTAATAATGACCTTGAGAATATAAATTTACATTCTAAATGTATCTTATCTTTAATTCAAGTAATGAGTTATTTACAACAAAAAGTACATAAACAATATTTAAAAATTGTTTCATATCTATTTTCATTTGTTTTGAATGTTATATATGCAAATCCTATAATAATAAAGATCCTCAATTAATGATTACATCATTACTTAATGATTCTTATATTTTCACTAGTTTATGGGAGTGGAAGTCCTTTCCTACATCTTAAAGTTTTTATGGATTCTAGTTAGAAATATAACATTAATGCTAGGATATTTCTTAAAACATTTCATAAAAGCTTAATAGTTCAAGCTTTAACCTAGTTTCATCATATTCTTAGCGTTTATTTTCATATATATCTTGAGTTAGAGGAAATTATTTTTAAAATAATACATTCATAAAAATGACCAAGGGTCAAATATGAACTTTTTCCCTCTCTTTTTGAAGGAGAATATAATTCTGTTACATATTTCATATTACAATTTAAATATTTTATGCATCAATTAACTTATCTACAGTAGATTTAGAGATGTAAAACATTTTTTTTAGGGGGGGATTTCCTTTCACTTAAAAACAAAATTATTTATCAAAATTTTTAATCTCTCAAATTTCTTTATTTTTAACTTTGGTCACTATAAAAATATCTTGCATATTTTTCAACAATTATTCATCTTGATAATATTCCTATTTTACACTTCCTACAAATATCCCAATGCCTAAAACAAATACACTTGCTACCTAAATCCAAAAGGGTACAATAGTAACCATTAATCATATTTCAAGAGAATTATTCTCAAAAATCAATCAAGCATACTCAAAAACTTATCAACTAAAAACATGATCAAATTTCCCCATAAGAAGGACATGTTTTCAAACTATAGACAAACATATCATAAATATAAATACTTTTGTTTATATCAAGAAACAAGAGGATGTTCAATAGATAGATTCATTATTTTACAATATAATTCTTAGGAGTTAATTGATCAAGTAAAAATCAAACTTCATTAAAAATATTTATAACAAATCACTACTAACAAATAAAATCAACCTCCTAAAGACTTTGTAAAATTAACAAATTTCAAAATTGATGCTCAATTTCCAATGCAATTAAAATTTTGATGAAGATGATCACTTATTATATGATGAGACATATTTTGGGGATACTAACCACCCCCATAGAAACCATTGATGCTTAATAAATAATATCATGGGCTTAAATAATACATATTCTATCATATTTTGTTTAGACCCATTATTACTTTCATATGTTGATTTATTATTGGATGATAATTTGAAACTATTTGAGACATTGATTACTAATTATTTAACATTATAATCATTTATTATTTTATTTCAGACATATTACTAATTGATGTACTATAGTTTTTGTACTTAATTTGATTATATTATATCAATCATATTATTGATTTCATGTATATGATTGTAGGTAACAACTAAGTATGAGCTAGGCCAAGAATGGAACACCTTGATTGGATGGATGTTTTATCTTACATATGTGAAATAATATTGGGATGAAATGGATGAGATCTAGTTATTTTACCTTCCATGTGTATTTTCTCCCTATGATGTGGACCTCCCAATATTGTGCTTGTTGTTTATGTTTATGTTTACATTTATATTTAGAATCCATTGTTATCACTTCACCAATTGTGTTTCTTGGTATTATATACTTTTGAGTGTGAATGCATTCATTTTTATTTATAAATCAATTATGTTATTTATTTACTAAAAAATCCTTATACCTAGTTGTTTTCTTTCAAATTTGAGACTTGGTAAGTCTAAGGACTTAGGTTTGATGTTATGAATCATTGTTGCATGATTATTTCCTCATGGCATTGGTATTATGGTAATCATTTGTTTAATTATATAATTTGTAAAGGTTTGACTATCCAATATCATGGATTTTTTTAAGGTCATAGATGACCTTGGAATCATAATGATTATGTTGATTTCATGATTAGCATGGGAATTATTAATAAATATTTTCATGGAATTTGGAATATTGGATTGTTGATATTTGACCTAAATCAAATAACCTAATCATGAGGATTAGGGTTTCATTGCTTTGAAATGTTGGGTTGAAAACTCAGTTTGGTAAACATAACTCATACTTAGCCTATGATGGCAACTAGGTGTGTGGAGAAAATGAGTGGATTACATGTTAATTACTATTAGATTGCATGAAAAACTAGGAGTAAGATGGGGAATGTTTGTTTAGTTTGAAAAAGTAGTAAAATGGTGAGAAAATGGTTATAAACCCATGGGGAAAAGTAATGGGTTATTTTATTAGTAGTTTGGAGTTAAAGTGTGAGTTAGAGTAGGATAATAAGGGATAATTTATTTTTATATATAGGGGGATAACAACCTACTCTATATAATGAGAAGGAGGCTCCCCCTCTCTCCCCTTATACAGAGGGGGTGTTATCTCTCCATATATAAATAAGAGGTTGATGACCTTTACTATATAGTTATAGCTGGGCCAACATAGTTATTTATCTTTCCATTAAACAAGTGAATCTAATTTTTTTTTTCATAATGTAGAATGTATATATAAATTTGTGAAATTTACCCAAAAAAAGGGCAAGTGGGTTGTAAGAGAGAGAGTTTCCTCTCAAAACTCCTTCACCACGTTTAGTTTAGTTAAGCATTTCATTTTATATTAATATTTTAATTATTTAATGAGGAAACCAAAAATCTAATAGCTATTTTGGTGATACCCTAGTGGGTTTTGGCTATATGGAACCATTCCTCCCTTGTACGATTTAAGGATGAATTTTGGTACATGTAGTCAAAATAAATTTTCTTTTGTTTTCTTAAACATGGTTAAATGATGCTCTTTTTGTGATATTTTTGGAAATCATGATCTTGGGTGTGAGTTATTTTTTTAAGTTTTTGAATTGTGTGTTATTTCCCTTCATTTAGATGTTGTGTGTTGTCTCTTACTTTGTTTTGAATGTTTGACACAATACCTATTTTTTGGTCTTATGTCTCATTCTTTGTATACTACATCTTATTATTTTATTTATTTAATTTGAATCCTCCATGTGGTGTCCTATCTCAACCCGAAATTGATGGTTGGGGTGGTTAATGTTCCACCAATAGATGGGATCATATTAATATTTACTTGGTTTCATGATGGATGGTGATATGATATTTTTTGGTTTTGATGCATGGTTTTGTGATGAAAATTGATTGGTTTTAATGATATGGAGGCACTTTATAGTTTATAGTAGTCTACTAATTATAATTAGTTCTAATAGGAAATTTGATGTATTTCATTTTTTTCCTTTTTGAAGATGACATGACATAAAATTATCATTTTACTAATGCAATGTATTTGGAGAGATGGTTATTTAAGTTTTAAGACTCCTAAATAAAATTCACTTATTTAACATAATGTTCAAATTAATCCTTATGATAAATATTTTAATACACATTGATTTAACTCTTGTTTTTAATTATGGTTATGATTAACTAAATGAATTCTTTGTGCTTTCCTAAATATTTCATTATTTATTCATGGTTAGATTTTTAAGAAAATAGTACTCCACCAAGATTGCATTCTTGAAGGAAAAAATAAGTTACGTTGTGCAATTGGTTGAGTTATTTGGGGAAGAACATTATAATTTAAATATACATAGATGTTCTTACACTTGTTTCTATCTTAAAAAATATATGTTCCTCATATCTTGGTTGTTCTTACTATTAAAAATGTTTCATATTTTTATAATCATTTATAATCACATGAATGGCAAGTTTGTTATTACTAATTTAAGCAACACTTTATAAACTTTAGTTAAAAAATCTAAAGGTTGTAACATCATAGTTGTTTAATTATTGTCATTTGACTTTACTATATTAATGTTTTACTATTATTTAATCACATATAATTTTTTTTATTAAATATAAACTTGTTACGGATTAATATCTAGTAGCATTATTATTATACGTGAGTTTGATATTTACTAAGAGGTAAATATAATTAGTTAGTTTGTTAAATATTGGAATATTATTGTAAACAATATTATGATAACAGATTAGAAAATAATATTATATATATATATATATATATATATATATATATATTTGAGAGTTATAAAAATATATCATATATAGGAGATTGAGAGATTTCAGGTGAGAAAATGATGGTGAGATTATAGGAATGATATTCCTATATATATGTAACACCTGAATTGTTTCTAGAATATGAAGAAGAAATAATATATGGCAAAATATTATTATTGTGATAAAATATTTCTTTGTCTCTTTGGCTCCTTTTTAATGTCTTAGTCTTTTGTAAATATAAACCAAATCTATCATCTTGTATCAGAGTAGATGAGATCCTAATAATTGTGTGGGGTAGATCCACGATTTACCCTATGTATGGGATTTTGATGTGAGAAGGTTTTAATTTAGTAGATTAATTTGAGCTAGATTAATTAGAGATTTATTTCAATACTTAGATCCATGAATCTAAGACCTCTATATTACCATATTGCATTGAAGTTTCACTATGTGGAAATGCTTTTCAGTATGTGGATGCATAAAATCTAATTATTAAGATATTTGATAATATTTAAGTTCATGCTCTTCAAAAATCTATTTGATTGCATTCAAAGACCCTGAATCTACAGATCCATGATTTGAGTAATTAATAATTCATGATCAAGATCTAATTTGGGAAAGGACATTTATCTAAGGAAAATACAAAGCATGTAAAGGAAAGTGAATAGTTTACACAATTTGTTTCCTAAGATAAAAAAGGAAATATTACATTGCCTAATAGTTAAAATGATGAACCATACATTATACAAAAATTCAATTTCTTCTTCAAAAATACATTACACATGATCCATTTCTTTTTTTTTACACATGTCTATGCTATCAAAACTAAGTGGTCTAGAACTATGTCATCTAGAACTTCTAATGAGCCCAAAATCACCTTGGCATATTGGATCAACTTCACCCTACATCTGCATATGGCATGTGGTTTACTATATTTCCATGTATTTTTATTAAGATGAAAAATATTGATAATAATCAACATTATATTGACACCTAGTTTTGTCTCACCATCCCATGATTTTGAGTTTAAGTTTAGTTTGTGAGTCGATCTCTATTTATAATTTAGCATTAGTAATGTTTTGACAAATAAGAGATTTATTTATGTTTTTTTATTATTTGGGCCTATTGTATGAGTTTTTTTCTAATTATCTATATTAGAGTTGAGTCAAGTATTAGAATTATTAGGACTCAAAGTCTTATTTTGATATAATTAATTATATCAAATGAGTCATTTTTTTGAATTTATGAGTGAGTCCAAGTGTTTTTTAGAAGTCTAGTTTTTTCAAAAAGATAACAAGTCATTAGTGTCATATAGTCTATTTTGTGTCATTGAAACATCAAATTATTCTTTATTGTATGTCAAATCTAGATTGTAAATTTCCAATGTCAATATTAGAGGCAAATTTAAAAATCAAAAGTGTCAATTTAATATTGTCAAAATGTCAAAAAATGTTCAAAAGCATAAGGATGCATTATTGCTTGAATGTGACATCCAATTTATGAAATTTTAATATAATAAAATTCAAAAAATTCTTGAATATGGATATGAGGCTGATACTAGACCTGAGAATGTTCAACTAATAAAATGTTGACACTTGACAACAAGACAATACATACAACACTTAAAAAATAATTCTTTATCAACAGAGTAAGCAACTTTAGAAAATGGAAGATGGAGGCAGATGAGGTTGGAGGTCTTTCAATGACCTCAAGTTAGTCACCAACAATGGGGCCTCACCAATGATATGGTGACATTTGTTTCAATTATGTGCAGTGTGTTTACTTTCTTGCTTTGTGGTAGCTAAATAAGAATAGAAGTGCAATTCTTATTCGAATAAGAACTATTTACTTTTGTAATCCCTCTAAGTTAGAAAATGATGGGAATTAAATATGTGGGTAAGTGCACTAACTTGGGGGACAAAAAAGGGCCTACTCATGATAATGATTTTTCTAAAATTTTAGAAACGTGAACTTATATAGATAATTAGATATGGCTACACTCAAAATTAAAAGATGGTATAAAAACATGAATTGTAGAATTTTGAGTCTAGTTTCCAAAAAAAAATTTCTTTTTGAAAAATGGTTAATTAAAAATAGATAAAACATATAAAATTTGAAGAGGACCTCCTATTTTTTAAGAAATTTTAAATTGTACCATGCTGTGTGACCCACCTTTTTTTGAGCATCATTTAATATTGTTATATACCCTTTAGTGAATATTTAGATTGGATCTTCTAGTGTGTTATGAATTTTTTTTAAATTTTTTTGATGAATATTTTTTTACTAATTTTAAAATTAATTATATCCTAAAAATTGACAAAAAAAATGGATAGTCATCCATGTAACCCACCCTAACTACCTCAAAAAAATTGATTTTTTTAAATGTGTGTAGAATTAGGCCTAGTATGTTACCATATAATTTGTTTTGCATTTAGATAAACAAAAAATAAATTACATAAACATTAATAGGCATGTATGGGTGAGGTATGCAGTGGCCTAAAAAATGTGTTGTTATAAATAAATATAGTTTTAACCCTTAAAATAGCCCAAAAAATATAAAAAACATACATTTAGAAAGAGGACCATGTGTTCATTGTAATAGTAATATTTTTTTAAATTTTGATGTTGAAATTCATAGCGTATTTGAAAATTGAAATTGAAATTTGTTGGTTTTTCCTAAAACTCTTGGTCTTAATTGTAGATGCACAGTCCCAAGCATTTGACTTGAAAATCCAAGCCATTTCTGAGTGTAAAGGCTCAGTTTTAAATTAAAATTTAAATAATGTGTATGCATTAGATAATGTAATAAATAACATGTATGTTTTATATAATGTGTATGCATTTATTAGACATAAAATGAAACCAAACAAAAATGTGTTTATTATGGGGTAAAGGTCCCATTAGCTATGCATCCTTGTAGGGAAAATGTCAAATTTAATGTTTCTTATAGGGGAAAGGTCCCATTAGCTCTGGACAGTGAATTAAGGTGCCATAACATTACATTAGACTTCAAAAAAATTATCCATTTCAATATGTCATCTTAACTACTTATAATTAAGGTTTCAAGGTCTAACACATTATACATTTGATAATATAAATTATTTTATTATAAGAGGTCATAAAATTCATTTTTTAAACCTATGATCAAAACTTAACCTTTAGTGTACCAATCACTTTGCATTAGATTATCAATACTTGACTCTTACTTGTCAAGATGTGATTAGTTACTTTTAATTTTATAGAATAAATGTTGAAAAAGTATTAGATATTACATGTTCAACTTTTGGTTCACTTTAATATAAATATATACACCAATATGCTTCATCAATAGAACACATGTTAACAAAAAACCTTGTTTGACAATTGAAACATGCACAAATATTGGGATCTTTCCCCTAGTAGGGCAAGGATATAGCTTACCACCTTACTTACCTAAAATCCTACTTGCCCTTAAATTTTGTGTTTCTTATTGATATTATCCTACTTGCCTAAAATCCTATCTTATCCTTTTGTTGTTTCTTTAATATCTTTGATTAGACCCCTTTATTTATAAATTTTGAACTAATTTGTTTAAGTGGAAAACCCATTGAATTAGACTATGTAGTATTGATAATCTTGTGTAAGTAGAAATAAGAATTGATCCCTTGGTGTAGTAGTGCATCTATCTAATGGATCCTAATACCTATGAATCATGCCTTGGATTTTCCCAAACACATTCCTAAACTGTGTTGAATAAAAGACCTTGAGTTTCCTCCAAGGTTAATTAGTGCATCTAATTCAATAGGTGCATTTTAAGGTCCCAATTGGAAGTCTAACAAGAGTATTCTATTGTTACAATTATTCAAGTTTGGTTCCCCTAATATATTCAAATACATTATTCAAATTTTGCCTAAAATTAAGATCTCTTTTGAAAATATGGTTAATCCTCCATTTTGTGTACCTCCTTGATTTACCCCTCCATCACACATGGGATAACCATCAACCACTCTATTTATTCCCAAATCATCTGAAGAGTGTATATTTTACATGGGGCTAGTCCTAATCACACCATGGATGAAAAAATTATGTTGGGGCCAACATACCCCTATTTTTGAAAATTGGGGCCCTTAAGATGTTTTGGGACCTTGCTCTTATCAATCTTGTGGTGAGTCTAGTTTTTATAGAATATAAAGATCATACATCATAATGACAAGAATGTTTTGGTTATAATTAAGTTTTAATGTGCATAGTGTTACTGATTGTTGGCCCTTTTTTCTATAAATTCAAGTCTCAGGGAGGTCTTGGTTTTAACCAGGCTAAAAGTCCACCATTTGATCTTGATGGTCTTTGGTTTTTAAAACCCTAATTATAAACCTCTCATCAAAACCATAAATTTGAAACCCTTGAATTTAAATTCAAATGTTGGAAAGAATAGTAAAGTGGTAGCATTTAATTCTCATACTTTAGAATTAAGGTTAATTTTACATTGAGACTTGATCACATTCATTAACGCAACCAAACCTTAATGTAAAATTGAGCCTAAGTCCTCGTAAGTCCTTTTAAAATGTGCCCTTGCTTTTCCTAACTTTATTTGAAATGTTTCATAGGTCCCCTTTACTTCCTTTCTTGGGTCCCTAATTAAACATTTAAACTTAATCTTAAATACTAAAGTCTCCCTCGTATTTATTAATACAAGTGAGGCCTTATGACTAAAACTTAGGCTAAATATTTTATTTTCATCTGTGAGTCTTGACTTAAGATACATGCTTCTTCATATATCTAATGGTCCATGCTGAAATAAAGATTATGATCGAATGGCATGATTCATTCATATAAATTTTAATCCTTGGAAGGCTCTGTGAAGAATCCAAGTGTCAACATTCTGTTTAAGAGATTCAATGATCCTCACTTCATCATAGGATATGATAAGATGATGCAATTTAAGGATTGAAAATTCAAATCCCCCTGAAGATGCCATGTGGTAATCTCTATGCCAAACCTTGCCTATAAATGTTCTCACTCATTTAAATTGACCAGTCATGTGCAACTACCCAGATCAAGATTTGATGTTTCATGCTTTTTGAGATCTAATGAAGTGTGTTGAACCCGAGACCCTAAGATGATCCATGAGAATGCCATGGGGCATCACCACATTTGATTATATGAACTTTGATATGTTAAATTTGACACTATTTCTCACATCATTTAATGGCCATGAGGATGTCTATGATGTTAATGATACTATCAAATTTAACATAGTCAAACATTTTTCCTAAACAAAGGGGGCATATTTTAAAGTGCTTTAAAAGGGGCTTCATTATAACATGTCAAATAAACTTAGGGTTATGAGCTTAGGATAAGCTTCATTTGATACTAAAACTAACTTAACATTCATGCATCTTATAGGATCATATGGTACTCACTCCATAATATGATCTAATATAATAGCTTGAGACCTTGAATATAACTTAGGAGGCTCAAAACCCTGACACGTGGAAGAAGCCCATGAATTAGAAAATAATGATGTGATGACATGCCAGGTGGCATGATTACAAGACTTGAGGATTATAATGACAAATGAAGTGTGGGACCTAGGATCATAATAAATAGTTTACACTTGATGCTTATATTTAGATCTAATGGTGCAAAATTAAAGGCAAATTGTAAAGGCCAATAACTAGTCATCCTTGAGATAATTATGAAAATTGCTATGAAAAAAGCCAAATAGGCACTATGTGGGATATACATAAGCAAAAAGTATAAATAATTACATTTCATCTAATCTAAAATAAAATGTATAAATACTTAGGTCTCAATTAGATCCTAAGGAATGAACGAAGCTCAAGTCCAAATCTTCCCCACCATTAAATCTCTCAAAAACCTAGAAACTTTTTTAAATCAAGGAAATTATGAATGTTCAAACCAAAATTAAGCTTGTAAATAATTATAAGTATAAATTTAAATATAGAGACCTATAAAAAATCATTCCAAAAATTTTGAAAAGTTTTGGAAGTAATGGCAATGGGAAGGCAACAATAGAAGGAAGAGTCATAACTGTATCTAACGATAGATCACTTAGGCAAGGTTTTTAAGGACATAGAACTAGATATAGTAGCATTGAATAATGGATGAAATAACTACTCTAATTTTTTCTTTAAAATTGAGTAAATGTAGCCAATAACTTATAATGAAAGGTTGATTGAGGTTGTCAACACCAGATATAATGAACTGGTCACTGTGTAGATGGTTGGCCTTCATCATGGAGTCACCAAACCTGAGGTACTACATTGTATTGATGTTTTTGTCCCTCTTTTAATTTAATATAGATTATATTATGATTAGATCATAAGGGATGGGACCTCTATGAATATTTCATATATTATCCTTGTAACATTTGAGGGCTAATACAAACTCCCATGATCCCATATTGATCTACCTTCCATTAAGAATTGGACCACCCAAAATGACTTGGATATAGACCATGGTTATTATCGATAACCCATATATTCAAATATTTTTAAGTTATAATACCAATCATTAAATTTAGAGAGGGAATTAGGGTTATCATGACCGTGATAAAAAAATTTATAGGGATTCCACCACAACATATGTCAATCCCACTAGGTTTCTTACATCTATTTCATGGTAAACCAATAATTGACCCCTCCAATTGGTGATATGATTAACATCCACTTGATCCAAGAATTATTTGTCATCAAGAATAAATATATAAATTAATTCTTCATGATGTCCTACCTATTGGATGATTTGCTTACTTCTACACAATTCTCCAATATCAAGAACTGGTCTCCCAGGGGTAGAAATATTGTGTTTCATCACTACTCCAAAATGCAAATTTTAAAGTATAAAACACACATGAAATTCATATGTGATTGCATCTACCCTACCTTGATAGATTCCATTATTGTATCCTCTATTCCTAGAGTGCACCCTTTGATCAAGAGATATGTGGAAATGATAGGGGATATTTGGTATTACCCTAATTACACTATAATTAGGATTGAGGGAACCCTATCCCTACCCTACAAGTTACCATTTTATGTCCTAAATAAATTAGTTGTATAAGAGATTACTTTCCAAATATTCAATGGAATTGATGGAGTGTGAAAAGAAAAGAGGAAGGGTCTTCTCCACCCTTTTCCTCTAAAAATTGGAAGGACCACCTTAAATGATTAGAAGTAGGTGGATGTTATATCCAAATAGAGGGGGGCCTTCATTTTTCAAATAGATGGTTAAGGATTTGGGATCCAAAAAGAGTAGTAAAAGATCATTAAAGGGACAAAAATCTATGTAAGAAAGTCTATGAGCACTAGCATGGGGTGTATGACCATGTGTACATCAAGGCCAATAGCTTTGAAGAAGTGTTGGCTAGGTTTAAAGAGTGTAATGCAAAGTTATAACATAGGCTAGCATTTGGGAAGAAGCCAATAGAGGATATTTGGAAAATGTATCCTCTTAAGTATACTTTTTTGCCTTCTACCTCAAATCCACCTCAACGATCTTCTCATGCTAAAGTTTCACCATCACAAGAACCCTTTTAGATAGTTTTTCCACCTTATCAGGACCCTAGTAAGCTACAATTGGAAAAAAGACTAGGAGAGGGAACATCATCTTCATTACCTCCATAAAAAATACCATATCTAATGGAGTTTGTAGATATGGTGGCTTTTGAACCATATAAAATAGTAGAGGAGGTCTTCAAGGCCATTACAGATGCATATGGTTTAGATAAAGAGCCCACAAATGAAGACCCTGGCCCTCAAGTAGAGTAAATCCCAAAAGCCTGAGACTAGATGGGGGAGGATAAAGGGAAGCAACTAGTGTTGAAATTAGTCCTAGCCATAGGTCCAAAGAAGAGAAAAGATGAATTGGCCCTTGTCCCTATTGGAACTAAAAGGCCAAGGATCCCATTTGAGAATCCTACCAAAGAAATAAATTTATTCAATGATTAATTCCCCATCCATGTGCTAGTCATCCCAGATTGGTTTGTTTATGGGAAACTTAAAAAGATCCCATCTATAGCACACTCAAGGGCACTAACACCATTCATCAACACAATTGTTCTAGAGGATATTAAACCTTGGATACTAGAGATAATAAAAGAGAAATAAGAAAGATGGATTATTGAATCTCAGGGGATGACCAGTGACAAAGGAGTGGATGCTAAGTTATCTAAACCCACCACCATAGTAAAATATAATCTAGATACAATATGACTAGAGAATATCACTATAAAGAAGGTTGTGGTGGGCATATTAGAGTTCAACTTTCAAGAGGTTTGACACTAGTTGAAGGATAGGAATTGGGAGAGCATCCTATCCATCAAGAAGATGTGGAGAGCCTAATTGGAGCTAAATTTATGAATGTAATAATAGGGACTAGGGACTGAAGCAATAAATTACCAACTTAAGGAAGGAGAAATAGGACTTAAAAGCCAAGGCCATCCTCTCTATGCCTAAGGATATGATCAAGTTATTGAATAAGTCCTTTTTCAACATGTTTAAATCCTTGAAGGCTATAAATCTTAGAGATAATGATTTATTATGGTAAACTCAAGTATCTAAAGCCTTGGTAATTTAATGGCAAACTTATGAAGACCAAATCGTAAAGCTCATTAATATTCAAGTGATAAGGTAGATCCCAACTTTCACAACTATCAACCTGGGACACTTGAGTGGAGTCTTGGGAATTATGGTGGATAAGGTGTAAAATTTGAGCATGTGTCATAATGATTTGAATGAGTTGGTGAAGGAAGCTAAAGATTTGGTGGGAAGGATTAAAAATCTCCTTGAAAACATGCTAGATAGGCCTTGATAACCCACTACTATTGGGTTAATTGATGATGAAGAGTTCAAATAGAGGGCCAATGCTACAATCAAGGAAATAAAAGGGAAGATTCAAGGCTAATATAGTAGTGAAAACTAAAAAGTCCTGGCTACCATCCTCAATTCAAGGGAGTGTATTGCAAAAGCCAGGAGTATCAAAGAGGCCACATAAAGAAATGATAAGAAATTCAACAAGATGATAGACCTAGAGGAAGGATGTTTGATGTAGCCTGTAGTAGATTTGGAATTCATCAGTGAATAACATACGAAGGCTAAAAGCATCCTTCAATAGAGATAGCTAGAGGGCCCACCACCAACTAGATAAAAGATTCTATTGGTTGTAATTTTACTTACATTTATAAAATGGAATATGTTTTTATATAAGTATATGTTATTTGTTAGCCTATACATTTTAGGTTAGTCCAATGTAGAAGTTCATATGTATTTTATAAATTAAATACAAGGATAGTTGTCCTTATTAGACACATGTGTATCTTAAAATTGACCAGTACACAACCTATGTTTTCTATAAATAGGCAGAGTGACCATTTTATAAGGGCAAGAGATTTTGAGAAAAAATAAAATTGCAACAATTAATATAGCTAATTTTTTTTGAAAAGATTATCTATGTTGTTGTGTTAATGGTTAATAGATTTCTTTCAATTACTAGTCTAGATCTTGAATTTCAATGGTTTTTTTAAATTTTGAATGGCATTTTGGTTACAGGGTTACTAATCTGTTCTAATCTATATTTATTGAAAAGATCATAAGTGCTTCATTTCAATTTGTTTTACAATAAAGATGTGTAATAAAAATTTAAATGTAGCAACAAAATAATTAAAGCATACTTAGTTCCTACTTGTACCTTCATCTATCTTCAAAAGTTTGCCTGGTTTGTAATGGAATTTGAGTTTCAACTATTTTAAGTTGCATACTGGTTAAATGCATGTTTAAGGAATTGAAACTTTCTCATGGTGTTTAAGATAAAGATCAAAATTCACACTTGTTTCTTCTCTGCCTTACCTTTCTCTTTTGCTCCCCTTTTTATGACTCATCATAGCTTAAATTTGATTGTTAATATCCTTTTATACTAGTATAGATGCAAGCTTTGATTAAATTTTACAAGAACTAAACTAAGGTGTCTCCTAACCACCACATCATATGAATATTGTGGAACATGCTACTCTTCTCTACTTCTATTTCACCACATGCATTATAACTTCCAATTACCTATAACTCATGGTGTAAATTCTTTGGATTATAAAATGAGATGTTTTCCTTCAAACACTAAGATCACCTTTGGTACATTTAGAGGCATCAACAGGAGTTGCTCTACTGGTGATAGAAGGAGGGGCATCTTTGCATCAATTAGTCAAATGGTTTTAATATCCTTTTCATCTTTGAGTTAATCTTTGCTTGAAAGTGTAAATATCAGTAGTCTTGAATTTTTTTTACCCATCTTGGTGTTTTCCTAAAGTAATTTTGTAGTCCTTTGATGAATGATTGCTCAATTCTAGTAAATATGGCTTTAAATTTAAGGATTTGCAACATTTAGAATTAGAATGACTTATTTTTTAAAGATAAAGTGATTTCTTACATTTTTTGGTTCATTTTGGTCTCAAACTTGTAAAGATCAGCTATAGTTGTGTAATAGGATATGTTCTTAAGCTATCTTAGTTGAAATTTGATGTCCTTTGTCATTTTTTACACAAATATTTGTAGAATTGGCTTAATGTTCATATTTAGTCCTTACTGCTGGTAAAGATTAATTTGATACACTATATTTCAAGCATGATCTCAAATATTCAAGCTAGAACAACCTAGAATTCGCATAAGGTCATGATCAAAAATAAGGGAACCTTTACTCAATTTAGAAGAACACTAAAAAACTAGAAGTTATAAAGGTAGATGAAGGATTTCTAGGTCCTTGCCCACTTCTCCTATTCAAGGTATCCCTACATTCTAACCACATCCAAGTATGGCTTGGTTAGGAAGCTCCCCCATCAATGTACAAGATATAGTCCATGATTTACCATGTAACCCTAAGAAGTATTTGCCCATATTTAGCTTTATCAATGTTGTAACTACTGAGGAACATGTTAAGTCTTTCAAAGCTACTTTAAGATTATCAAATGTCATAAATGAGGATGTAGCATGTAGGATATTTACCTTTAATTTCAAATATGTATCATATGAATGGTTCCTCAATTTTATTGATGATTGCATTACCTCTTGGAATGCTTTCAATACCCTTTTCATTAACTAGTTTGGCAAGATTATTATCCCTTGTGTTGTGTATCATCAATTCACAACCATAAAAAAGGATGTCAATGAGCCTATAATATCATTCAATTCTAGATTCTAGATTATGTTTAGCTAAAGCATGGACCCCTACAAATCTAACAAGGCCTTATAACTAGAAGTGTATAAGGATGTAGTTGATCCTATGACTTCTATATTCTTAGAAATAACCTTACCATTCATAATGACACTAACCCAGGACTACTCTGAAGTAGTAGTTATTAGTGATCAAATGTAACCGCAAAGTCAAGTGGCATACTCCATCCCTAATGTTAACCCATAGATGCCCGCTCTAAATTTTTTTCTAAATAATAACCAAAACACCCCTGCTCTTAACCAACTTCCATCCTTAAGCATACTACCTACTATTCATGCTACTCCTAACCAAAATTTGTGATTCATGAATCACCAAACTACTATTGGACCTTCTATTAATGGTCAAAAGGCCTTAGTACTAGTTTTTGGTATATGCAACAATTAGTTCCATAATTTTGAGACCCTAAGGAATGAAAATGAATCTATATTGAAAATGGTCCAGAATCTTAATACTAACTTTCTTTAGTTACAAAAGCAAGTGGGTAATGCTCGAGAGATATCTAGAAGGAAATTTACATTATAAAAGTTTAATAGTCTTACAAATAGGTTTTAGAATGACAACTTATACAATAGTAACAAGGTTAATGAATCCCCTTCTAGTAAGAAAACCCTAGACATAAATCTCATTAACATTGCCTTACCTGACTATTATAGAGTCCATGCTACTACTAAGCATGGTGAGATGGATTGTATTAAATTATACAAAGCCTTTAAATATTATAAATAATATCTAGACACATTTTAAGTAGTGCCTAATAAAGATAATGTTGTAAATGCTTCCAGGTCCAAGTCACCTGACCAATTCCATATGGTGGAGAGATTTTAGTTCCCTTTTCAAGAAGATAATGAACTTAAAAAAATTATTGAATAAATCCAAGCATTTCATCAATTTTTAAAGACATATCCTCTCAGGAATAGGGAGCATAATCAACCATTGACCACCTTAACTCCTACTAACAATTATAGGACTCTTATTGATACTACTTGAAAGAATGACCCCAAACTACCCAAAGGCATTTCTTCAAATCCTAGTGCTAAAACCCCAAATAAGACTAGCTATAACATTACTGAAGACATGAAGAAGATTAAGGCCAACATCACTTTTCTTGATTTGACATAAATCAAAGAGTAGATGAACTTACTTCTAGAATCATTATCTAAGAAACCTAGGAAGCCACCCAAGATTGATAATGCAAATGTAACCATGAAAATATCCAAGGTAGAGTCTCCCCCTTTCTTACTTATAGTTAGGATGTTTGGTAAAAATATCCATAATTGCCTTCTATATTATGGAGCATCAACTAACATTGTGCCCACAATAATATATGAATAACTTGGACTGACCCCAATCAACTCTGATAGGGTGTTTACATAATTGGAAAAATCAAGGGTTATAGTCATTGGTGAATTATCAAGTGTACATATGCATCTAGCTAATGAGCCTAGGGTACATCAGTTCATTGACATTTAAGTAGTAGATATTCCTAATGCATATAGACTACTCTTGAGTAGAGAATGGACCAAGGCCCTAAATGGATATATGTCTAATAATTATTCACATCTATGGTTTCCTTGGAAGGGTGTTCCAGATCAAATAAGGGTGGAAAGTGAGCCAAAAATGAAGCATATGATTACTAGGTATAATGCAGTCAATGAGAGAGTTAATTTCCTTGATTCTAACTTGGGAGTCTTCACCTTAGAAACTATAAAAGTGATGAATGCCAAAAATAATTAGGTTATACTTGGCTTATAGAAACTATACATTGATGGTGCTAGATGTAAGTCTAGATCTAGAGTGGGTTTTTTTTAATAGACCTTACTATTAAATGACACCATGCATCTTATATACTATAGTTCTGATGCACCAATAACCTATATGAATATGAGGCTCTCATTTTGGGGTTGCAATTTTATATTAAAAACAAAGTCAAGGAACTACTAGTTTTTGGGGACTTTGAACTTGTAGCCAATCAAGTGAGAATAAAATAATGGTGCAATATTTTATACATCAAAAGGTATAAATTTAGAGTTTGGGGTCTAATATAATACTTTGATGCATTCAACATCCTCTCTATCTCTAGAGATGAAAACAAAGCTATTGATGAACTAAATTTTGCTACAACCAACCTCATGCCTAATCAAGATTCCCCTAACTTTAGCATTGAACTATTACCCTACCCTTGAGTCCCACATAATGTGAAACACGTCAAATTATTCAATGATGATGAATGGATCTTAGAATTAATGACCAACTCAAGAGATTTTGAAGTTCATATCATTGATGAAGCTGATGAGAATGCCCCTAAAATAAAATTCAATGGCAAAATCATTCAACTAAATGATAACAAGATACTGAAGGGGATGATTTCACTAGAGAGGTTATTTGATTAGGATAAGCTTAGAGAAACCCCTAAGGCTCCCAAAGTGAGTGGAAATAATTACAATACAATGAATCTTGGACCCCAAGATCAACCTCATTAGGTTAATGTGGGGAAGGCTTGCACAAAAATGGAGAATAAAAAATCCAGAGAGTTACTCACTAGATATAAGGATGTAATTGCTTGGTATTATGATGATCTAAAGATCTTTGATCCAAGGTTTATCACCCATATAATACCCATAAAATATATTTGTAAGCCTTTCAAACAAATGTGAAGGCCTGTTAACCCCATCTTAGAACCCATGATTTTTAAAGAAGTCAAGAAGCTGTTGGATGCAAGGATTGTATTTCCCATTAGGTAATCCACTTAGGTTGATAACTTAGTTATAGTTAGGAATAAGAATGGTGAAATAAGGTTATTTATTGACTTAAATAACCTTAAAAAGGCCTCTGAAAAGGATAATTATCCCTTACCCTCTCTAGACTAAGTGATACAATTTTTTTTTAGGATCAGCCATGATGTCCTTCATTGATGTCTTTTCAAGGTATAACTTAATGTTAGTTGACAAAGAAGATAGGATGAAGATAACCTTTAATACTAAGTGGGGAACCTTTGCATAAAATAGGATGCCCTTTGGACTAATCAATGTAAAGGATATGTTACAAAGAGCCACGGACTATGCTTTCCAAGGTTAGTTGGTAAATGCATCATTATCTATATGGATGACCTAACTGTGTTCTCTAAGAATGAGGAGGATCATTTCACACACACACAACAAGTATTTTAAGGTGTAAAAGGTATGTTATCTCCATTATCCCTAATAAAATCATGTTTTGTGTTACTAAAGGTAAACTATTAGGTCATGTCATCACCAAAGATGGGATCTTTATAGATCCTGAAAGAGTGGAAGCCATTTATAAGATAGAGCTTCCAAAAAATTAGAAGGAATTGAAGTCATTTTTTGGAAAAATAATTTTTTTTTAAGAAATTCATTTTAGGTTTTGTTGAGATTGTTAAACCACTATATAACATGCTTAAAAAAGATTCCAAAATTGCTTGGAATGAGGAATCCAAGAAAGCATTCAATAGTATTAAAAAAATAACTAGCCAATCCCTAGTGTTGATAAGTCTAGACTTTTCAAAGGACTTCTACTAATATTCATTTGATTCTAATCAAACAATGTCTATAGTCTTAACTCAAATCACCCAATAGTTTTCATGAGTACCAATTTCAAGAATGTAGAACTAAAATATTCCATGATTGATAAGCAGGTATATGCACTAGTAAAAGTAGTAAAGAAGTTCAGGCATTACATCTTCAAAAACAATGTACATGATATCTTACTAGACCCTACCACAAAACTTGTGTTGAGTCAAAATGAATTGGGTGAATGAAAAAGTAAATGGATTTCAATCCTTAAAGAATATTATATAGAGATGAAAAATTCTAAACTAGTAAGGTGTTAGGGCCTTGTCTAAATGATTGCCAACACCAGTCCCAAGTTGCACATCATGCAGGGAGAATAATAAGGATTCCAACCCAATTAGTGTTATGACTCCTTGATTAATTTGTTGATCAATGGTACTTGTCCTCTAAGACTCATAAGAGAATAGAAAAGATCCCTAAGGCTCAAATATTCTCATGATTTGATCAAAGATATAGTATTGTATATAAAAAACTTTGAGGGAATCTATTTGAGATGTGTATCCAAGGAAGAGGCCTCTCAAATAATGAGTAATTTCCATGAGAATCTAGGTAGTGTACATACATAGGAATAAAAACAACCCACAAGATCCTTAGATCTAGTTACTATTGGCCTACCATCTTAAGGGATGCTCACAATCATGTAAGAGAATGTCATTCTTATAAAAACTTTAGCACCAAAGAACCAAAGGCAACCATTCCTTTATATCTAGTCATGGTTGATAAGCCCTTTGCACAATTGGGGTTAGATTTCATAAGGGTGATAAATCCTAATTCTTTTTAAGGCCACAATTATGTCCTGACTACCATAGACTATTGCATAAGGTGGACTAAAGCTATATCCATTAAACACTATAGGATAGAAGAAGTGACCAACTTTTTAGTAGAAAACATCTATACCAGATTTGGAACCCTAGTCTCTTTGGTTTGTGATCATGGATATGTATTCATATCTAAAGATATGGCTAAGTGGGCTTATGATAATGACATTTCTCTAAAGTTTTCTTCTAATAACTACCCCCAAGGAAATAGAGTATTTAAATCCACCAAAAAGAACCTAATTAAGGCATCGAAAAATCTATTGAAGACAAGCCCAGGGCTTAGAACAAGCTCCTCAAATATGCTCTATGGGAAGATAGAATTAGAATCAATCAAGCCTTAAAAGCATCACCATTTATATTAGCGTATGGTCAAAAACCTATCTTTCCCATCACCATCAAGCTACCTACATTCAGATTTATACAATAATACATGGAGGAAAGTCAAGAGCTTGCAAGTTCTAGGTTGTTAGATATCATTCAGATGGAGGATTCAAGGGAGGAATCCCTTTCTAACTTTAGTAGACATCAAACCATAGTGAAGATATGGTTTGATAAAAGATCAAAATTGAAGGTGTTTATAAAAGGAGACCAAGTCCTCCTTTGGGATAAAGTATATGAACCCAAATGTTAACATGGTAAATTCACACCTCTATGGATTGGCTCGTATTAGATTAATGACACACTAGGGAATAATGCATTCAAGTTAAAAGAATTTCAAAGAGTAGAGTTTACATTGCCTACCAATGGGAAATACCTAAATCACTACTTCTTTACTACCCCTCTAAGGCTCTTCATGGAATAAAATATGTAAGGTTTATTAAGGTTAGAGTAGGTAGGCTAGTTAATTTCTTTTGTTTCCCCTTCTTATCATGTTTATATATATTGTGTTATATTTTATTGTTTCTTTCTATCTTTGATTTCTTCTTTGGCTTTAATAAGTCCTTTTGGACAGTTCTATACTCAAAATATTATCTACCTTAAGACCTCAAGATCTAGGAATAGGGTATGAGCCTTGTACATATGATGACCACAAGCCTAAAATAAGAGCTTAGTGCTATAGCATGGAGAAAATGGTAAAGACCAATGGAGAGGTCCCTTATTCTATTCAGACATAAGACATCATCTAGACTTGAGTATGGTTTTGAGAAGAGTTATACTTTTGAGATAAAACTTTATCTTATTAGAATAAAATCATGTTTGCAGTTAATAAGACATCCTTGCCTGGGACAATGGTCATAACCATAGGCAATTTTATAAAATCAAGCACCTGATTAAAATACTTAAATCTAGATATCTTAGTTCCCAACTTTTTTGAAAGAATTTAAACATGTGTCATAAAAAAATTAATACAAAAAATAAGAGTTTAGTGCAAAATCTAAAGCTTTTCAAGCACAGGTAATTCAAGAAATCTCCATTTGGGCTATAGATGAATGCATAGTAGTGTAACAAGGTCTTGAGTGGATACAAAGGTATCTCTATTGGGGATATGGATTCTTGGATAATAATAAAGAAATTCCCAATCCTCCCCTAAACTAAAAACGTAAACCCTCATGAATACCTAAACAAGCTATAGGCCAGTGCTAACAATCAAAGACATGAAACCTGAAATTCGTTCCCTAAATCCCATGGAAAATAGTAAGTACAATCAAAGCACACACACAAAATGAATATATTATTTTAATTAATCCTAATCTTGTAGGTACCAACATTTTTTTAACCATAAATAGACCTTGATAATGTCATAGAATTGATGGTGTAAGTGGCCTAGTTATTTGTCTAAACTAGAGTCTCTAGGTTCTAACAGTTGGCTATGTTTCCCCTATGAGTCACCATTTTTTGGGGCCAATATACCCATAATTTTTTTAATTGGGAACCTTGAGATGTTTTGGGATATTTCTCTTATCAATCTTATGGTGATTCTAATTTTTGTATAATTTGAAGATCATCCATCATAATGACAAACATGTTTTGTTTGTAATTAAGCTTCAATATGCTTACTGTTACTGATGGTTGGCCATTTTTACTAGAAATACAAGTTATAGGGATAATGTATTGGTTTTAACCAAGCTAAAAGTCCACCATTTGATCCTGATGGTCTTTGGTTAGTAAAACCCTAATTCTGAACCTCTTGACAAAACCCTAAGTTTGAAACCCTTGAATTTAAATTCAAATGTTGGTAGGAATAGTTTAGTGGGAGAATTTAATTCTCATACTTTATAATTAAGTTTAATTTTACATTGAGACTTGGTGACATTCATTAATGTAACCAAACCTTAATGTAATATTGAGACTAAGTCTTTGTAAGTCTTATTAAAATGTGCCCTTGCTTTTCTTAACTTCATTTGAAATGTTTTGTAGGTCCCCTTTACTTTCATTATCTAGGTCCCTTTAATTAAATATTTTAACATAAGATTTGATCCTAGAGTCACCCTCATATTTATTAATACAAGTAGGACCTTATGACTAAAACTTAGGCTAAGCCTTTTATTTTCCCCCATGAGTCTTGACTTAATATACATGTTTCTTCGTAGATCCAATGGTCTGCACCATAATAGAGATTATGATCAAATGACACAAGTCATTTATGGAGATGTCAAGCCTTGGGAGGCTCTACAAATAAGCTAGGTGTTGGCATTATGTTTAAGAGATATGATGATCCTCACTTCATCATCACATATGATTAGATGGCACAAGTCAAGGATTGAAAAGTCGAATCCCTGTGAAGATGCCACATGGTAATCTTTGTGCCAAACCTTACCTACGAAGGGTCCCACTAATTTAAATTAACCAATCATGTGTAACTACCTAGATCAAGGTCTAATGGTTCACACTTTTCAAGATCTAATGAAGCACATTGAACCTAAGACCCTAGGAGGCTTTGTGAGAATGCCACATAGCATCCCCACATTTGATTATATGAAATTCATTATGTTAAATTTGACACTCTCACTCACATCATTTGATGGACATGAGGATATCTGTGATGTTAGTGACCATATCAAATTTAACATAGTCAAACATTTTGCCAAGATAAATGGGGTGTATTTTAAAATGATTTAAAATGGGCTTCATTATAATATGTCAACTAAAATTAGGGTTATGATCTTAGGATAAGCTTCATTTGATCCTTGGACTAACTTAACATTCATGCATCTTGTAGGATCATTTGGTTCTCACTTCATCAAAGGATCTAATCTAATAGTGTGAGATCCTTGAATCAACCTTAGAAGGCTTGAAAGCCTGACATGTGGAAGAGGCCCATGAATTAGAAAATAATGACATGATGACATGTTAGGTGGCATGATTACAAGACTTGAGGCTTGTAACAACCAATGAAGTGTAGGAACTAGGAACATAATTAATGGTTCATGCTTGATCCTTGGATTTTGATCCAATGACATAAAATTAAAGTCATATTTTAAAGGCCAATGTCTAGTCATCCTTGATACAATTATGAAAATTACCACAAATAAAGCCAAATAGGTGCCACTTGGGATCCATGTAAGTAAAAAGCATCAAAAATTATATTGCATTCAATTTAAAAGCAAAGGTATAAATAATTATTTCTCAATCAGATCCTAAGGCATGAAAGAAGCTCAATTCCAAATCTTCCCCACCATTAAAGCTCCTAAAAAACCTATAAACTTTTATAAATAAGGGAAATTGTGAATGTTTGGACCATAATTAATCTTACAAACAATTCTAAGTATGAAGTGAAATCTAGAGACTTATATAAATTAATTCCAAGAATTTAGAAAAGTTTGGGAAGTAATAGAAGTGGGAAGGAAATATTGGAAGGAAGAGTCAAAACTATATCTAATGACAGATCAATTAGGCAAGGTTTGTAAGGACATAAAACTAGATACATTAGCATTGAACAATGAATGCAAGAACTGGTTTGAGATCTTCTTTGTAATTGAGGAAATGTATCTAATAACTCAAAATGAAAGGTTGACTAAGTCTATCAACACTAGATATAATAACTTAGCCACCATGTAGATGGTTGGCCTTCATCATGCATCTATCAAACTTGAGGTATTGCATTGTATTGATGTTCTTACCCCTCTTTTCATTGATTGTAGAGTAGATGGTGATTAGATCATAAGGTATGGGACCTCTAGGAATATTTCATACATTTCTCCTATATCCTTTGAGGGCTACTACAAACTCCCATGGTCCCACATTAATCTACCTTCCATTAAGAACTAGACCACCCATAATGACTTTGACAATGTCCTTAGACCATGGCTATTATCAAGAACCCATGTATTCAAAGATTTCCAAGGAAAAATCCCAATCACCCTATTTAGGGAGGGAATTAGGGTTATCATGACCCTACTAAACAAAAAATTTGGGGATTCCACCACAACATATGTCAATCTCACCTAGGTTTCTTACATCCATTTTATGGCAAACTAGGAATTGACCCCTCCAATTGGTGATATGATTAGCATCTACTTGACTTGATAATTCTATACCATCAATAAGAAATACAATAGGCAATTATTCATGATGTCTTACTTATTGGATGCTTTTCTTACTTCCACCCAATTCTCCAATATTAATAACTAGTCTCGTAGGGGTAGAACCATCGTGTCTCATCATTGCTCCAAAATGCATAATTTCAAGTATAAAACCCACATGCAATTCATCTATGGTAGAATTAAACCTACCTTGATAGAGGCCATTACTAAATCCCCTATGCCCAGAGTGCCCCCCTTGATCAAGAGATATGTGGAAATTATAGGGGACATTTGGTATTACCCTAATTTCATTGTAATTAGGATTGAGGGAACCCTATCCTTACCCTATAGGTTTCTAGTCTATGTTCCCATTAAATTGGATAAATAAGACATTAATTTTAAAATCCTTAATGGAATTGATGGAGTGTTCAAAGAAAAGAGGAAGGGTATACTCTACCCTTTTCCTCTAATAATTGGAAGGACCACCTTAAATGATTGGAATTAAGTAGATGTTATGTCCATATAGATGGGGGCCTTATTTTTTATGTAGATGAATTAAGGATGTGGGATCCTAGAGGAGTAGTAAGAGATTGTTTAAGGGATAAAAATATACCTAAGTATATGAGCACCAACCTAAGGTGTATGACCATGTGTACATCAAGGCCAATAGCTTTGAAGAAGTGTTAGCTAGGCTTAAGAAGTGCAATGCAAAGTTAGAGCATAGGCTAGGATCTAGGTAGAAGCCAATGGAGGACATTTGGCAAATGCATCCTCTTTAGTATAATTTGTTACCTTCTACCTCAAGGCCACCTCAAGGATATTCCCATGTTGAGGTGTCACCATCATAAGCACCCTCTCAAATACTTTTTCCACCTCCTCAAGACCTTGGTTAGAAGTAATTCAAAGAAAGACTAGGAGAGGGAGCATCATCTTTAGTACCTCCATAAAAACCACCATCTCCAATGAAGTCTGTAGACATGGTGGTTCTTTATCGATATGAAACAATAGAGTAGGTCTTCAAGGTCATTATAAATTCATATGATTTAGATGAAGAGCCAAAAAATGAAGACCCTAACCTTCAAGTAGAGAAAATCCCAAAAGCTTGAGACTAGATGTGGGAGGATAAAGGGAAGGAACTAGTGTTAGAGTTAGTCCTAGCCATAGGTCCAAAGAAGAAAAAAGCTGAATTGGCCCTTGTCCATGTTGTACCCAAAATTCCAAGCCTCCTATTTGAGCATCCTAATAAAGAAATAAATTTATTTAGTGATGAATTCCTCATCCATGGTCCATTCATCCTAGATTGGTTCATTTATGGGAAAATTCAAAAGATCCCATCCATAGCCCACTCAAGGGTACTGACACTAGTCATCAACACTATTGTTCTAGAGGATATTCAAGCTTGGATAATGGAGATGATGAAAGAGTAATTAGAATGAAGGATGTTTAAATATAAGGGGCCTAATATTAGAGGAGTGGATCCCTAAGGCCAATTTAGTAGCACAAATATTGAGGTTCTAGAAGCTGCTAAATTATCTAATCCCACCACCATAATACAATATAATCCAAATATAATAAGACTAGAGAATATTAATACAAGGAAGGCTATGGTGGGCATAGAGGATTTCACCTTTCAATAGGTGTAACCCTTTGTAGGTTTGACACTATTTGGAAGATAGGAATTGGGAGAGAATCCCATCCATCAAGAGGATGTGAAAAGCCTAATTGGAGCCCAATCTATGCAGTCAATGGTGGGATAAGGGGATTGAAGTAATAAATTACCAACTTAATGAAGGAGAAATAAGACATAGAAGTAAAGGCCATCCTCTCTATGCTTGAGGATATGATCAAGTAGTTAAATAAGTCCTTTTTTGACATGTTTAAAGCCTTAAAGGCCATGAATCTCAGAGATAATTCCTTGTTGTAGCAAGCTCAAATAGCTAAATCCTTGGTTATCTAATGAAAAAATTTTGAAGACCAAATTGCAAATCTCATTAATATTTAGGTGAAAAGGTAGATCCTAGGTTTCAAAACTATCAACGTTAGACACTTGAGTGTAGTCTTGGGAATTGTGGTGGATAAGGTGCATAAGCTGATCATGTGGCATAATGATGTCAAGGAGATGGTAAAGGAAGATAAAGCTTTCATGGGAAAGATTGAAAAGATCCTCAAAACTATGCTAGCTAGGCCTTCACAACCCACTACTATTGGGTTAATTAATGATCAAGATTTCAAACAGAGGGTCAATACTACCATCCAAGAAATAAATGGAAGAGTCAAGGCCAATCTAGTAGTTAAAACCACATAGTCCTAGCTACCATCCTCAATTTATGGGAATGGATTATAGAAGCTAGGAGTATTAAATAGGCCACACAAAGAAATTATAAGGAATTCAACAAGCTGACAGTGTTAGAGGAAGGATGCTTGATGCAGCCTATAGTAGATTTAAAATTCATTAGTGAAAAACATACTAAGGCTAAAAGCATCCTTCAATAGAGATAGTTAGAGGTCCCACCACCAACTAGATAAAATATTATATTGGTTGAAACTTTACTTACATTTGTAAAATGTAATATTTTGTTGTGTATTTATATGGTAGTTATTACTATATACATTTTAGGTTAGTCCAACATAGAAGATAATATGTATATTAAAAATTTCATACAAGGCCAACTATCCTTATTATACACATATGTATCTTAAAACTGATCAATACACCACCTATGCTTTCTATAAATAGGCATAGTTATTGTTTTGTAAGGGGGAGAGATTTTGAGCAAAAATATAATTGTAAAAATGAATACAATTAATAATTATATAAACATTTTATGTGTTTTTGTGTTAATGGTTAATGGCTTTATCTCAATTGCTAGTCAAGATATTTAATTTGAATGGTTTTATTTAAATTTTGAATGGCATTTTGGTTACAAGGTTGCTAATCTATGCTAATATAGATTGGTTGAAAAGATCATAAGTGCTTCATTTCAATTTGTTCTACATTAAGGATGTGTAATAACAATTTGAATGTAGTAAAAAAACAATTAAAATATACTTAGTTTTTACTTATACCTTCATCTATCTTCAAAAGGTTGCTTGTATTGTATTGGAATTTGAGTTTCAAATATTTTACATTGCATATTGGTTAAATTCATGTTCAGGGAATTTAAAAATTTTCATGATGTTCAAGGTAAAGATCAACACTCACACTTGTTTCTTCTTTGCCTTACCTTTCTCTTTTGTTCCCCTTCTTATGACTCACCATATCTTAAATTTTATTATTAATATCCATTTATACTAGTGTAGCTACAAGATTTGATATTTTTTAAGAACTCAACCAAGGTGGCTCCCAACCACCAAATCATAAAAATATTATGAAACATGCTACTCTACTTTGCTACTATTTCACCATAGGTATTATAATTTATAATTACCTACAATTCATGCTCTAAATTCTTTAGATTCTAAAATGATAAGTGTTCTTATAACACTAAGAGCACCTATGGTAAATTTAGAGGCATTAACAAATTTCAAGATAAAAAACAAGCTAGACAACACTTGATGCTTATCAATACCATAGAGTTTTATGCCTTACTATGTAATTGGAATGGTAAAATACAAAATTAGGATGATGGACCTACAATTTATTTACGTGTTAGATTCTTAAATATTTTTGTCAAGTTGGGTACATATTTTTTTTGTATAAGATGTGGTTTTGAGCTCCATAAACTTGAAATGGTCACATGTATCCATTAGTGATGATGTGGTAATTTACTAAGATGTTTTAAGATGACATGCCTAGTGATTAATGTATAGATTATAAAATATCTATTTTCACTATGTAATTTGTTTGAAACCATTAAGGGATGGCATAGACATGACATTGAACAATTATGACATATGTATAAGTTATCCCATCTCAAACTATATTAAACTTATTCAAGATGCATTAAACTTGTGATAATGTCCCCTAATTATGAGACCCACTTCCCCTCAAGGATGATGTTGAGTAGAGAGACCCAATAATTTTTCATGTGGATGATGAATTGCTCACCTCATATAGATGGTTCATCATAATTAAATACTAGTGTGTACACCCTTACCAAAGGTTTCAAGATTATATATATTTTGTACATATATATTCAATCATCTTGTTTATATTTCATTATAATGAGCTTAAACCTTATGATGTGGATTGAAATAAAGTAGTACATGTCTTATAATTCTTGCTCTGGCTTGGGATTTGAGGTTGAGGCTCGTCCATTGATAAATTGTGCTCTCTCCTACATGTAGGACTTAATATGAATGTAAGTTTTGGGATCTCTAGAGTCAATTCAAGGTAGAGGGATATAAATAATTTGAATATGTATATATGTAAAAAATTGATAACATTTAGTGCTTTCTTTAAATTTGGATGGGACCTTAAAGGGCTATACATGACAATTTTCATACAATAATGGTAATTCAGAGGCTCACACCACATGTGTGAATTATTTAATAGACATTAGTTGATTGGATCAATTTCAATCTTTAAAAATTATTGTATTTTATGTATGTATGATAAATTTGTGAATAGGCCTTAGTTGAATTGGTTGGCTTGGTAATGGAACATGTCTAAGTATCAAAGATGTGCATATCTGACAAATCTAACACTTCCTTAGGTGTACTAAACCTACACACATGTGGAAATATTTGATTGGATTAGGTGTCCTAATGATCTAATAAATATGATGCTTCTAGGACAAGTGATAGTTAGATCTATAACACAAATATATATGTGTAAAATATACACATGTGCATACATATCTAATTAGATCAGGCCTCATAGAGATATGATATCTAGCTCTTTAAAGCTTCTCAGACCTGGTACCTCTAATAGTGTCGACACTTGTAAGAATGTATGAGGTATAAATGGTGGTATGTAATTAAATTTGTCCTCTCGAGGTGTTGTCAATTGTTAAACTTTGAGGACTTGATGTATCTCTAATATATTTAACACTTTTGGGTGTATGAGGTTCACACATGGCACAATAAGATTCAATTATAGGGGAAATTCAATCGAGGATGCATGGGAGGCTAATTTGTACCCCTTATTGAAATAATTATAAGATTATGATATATATGATTTGGGTCAAAATTAAGTATGATTCTATCTATCATAAATTAAACCAATTAGTCGATTGGTTCAATTACGGGCATGATTTAGGCAAAATTGAGCCCCTAAACCAAATTTATGGCCCAATTATTTGTATAATCTAGATGCAATATGTATGACTTAATTGGCCTTAATTTAATTAAAAATGCATATTTGAATGCAAATGTGGTCAATTTCAACCCATTAAACCTAAATTAGAGTCTATAATGTGATTTAAAGGGCTAAATTAGGTCACTTTTCATGACATTTTGATCATAAACCCTAATTTTATGACATATATGCATGTACAAACCCATTACACTAAACCCCAAACCATAAATCCTAATTTTATAACAAACACAACCCCTAAGTTCCTTGATTTCATTACAAATACATGAATTCATGAATGTGATTAGTGCTAATTTTTGAACTTATGATTCACCTAGTTTTGTAAGGACCTATGATGGGATTTTGGAAAAAAATAGCTCATTTTTTATTACATATTAAGCCTTATTGTATCATTCATTAGTCTTATTGCTTCATTTTCATATCAAGAGTCTTATTACATCATGTATTAGATATTTTTGCATCATATTGTGCAATTATACATCATATTGAG
This sequence comes from Torreya grandis, assembly GCA_037957365.1. Lineage (NCBI taxonomy): Eukaryota > Viridiplantae > Streptophyta > Pinopsida > Cupressales > Taxaceae > Torreya > Torreya grandis. The sequence continues at coordinate 447,235 of JARHVA010007046.1, forward strand.
CCTTACTGCATCATATGATAACTAATTACATCATATTGATCCTTATTGCATCATATGTTAGCCTAATTACATCATATGATAGCCTAATTACATCATATTAGAGATTTATTGCATATAATAGTCTTATTACATCACATGATAGTTTTATTACAATGCATGATAGTCTTATTGCATTGTATGATAGTCTTATTACATCATATTGAACCTATTTACATAATATGATAGCATTATTGTAAAATATGATAGTCTTATTACATCATATTAGGGATTTATGAATCATATTATAGTCTTATTGAGTGTTATTGCATCATATTTTAGTATTATAATGGAAAAAATAGCTGAATATGAGCCTTTTTGCTTGTTTGTATAGTATATGCCTATACTTCAAGGAACACATATGAGTTATAGTATGTATTCCTATAACACATAGGTATTCCTTGAAGTAAAAAAAAACTCACTTTTCAACATCTATTTTTATCCCTAATTGAGATTTTTATCCCCACAGACATTCCCTATGTACTCTAAGTACTTTCTTGGTTGTAGTTTTTTTTTGGACCCCACATTTGAAGTACTTTATTGGTTGATTTTGTCAAAATGGGATCTGATTCACATTTAAGGAGGAATAATTTTAAGAGTAAAACATTGAAGCAATTATAATATTTGAGAGAAAAAAACAAGGTGTGAATGTAAGTAATTCATTTTAGACAAGGTACAAACTCTAACCCTGATGAGCCAAATGCCTTAGATAATGAGGAAATTGACAATAATAAATTAAATAATGATTAAATTTATAAAAATTAATTGAATTATGATGAAATTCACAATAATGAATTGAATTATGATGAAATTGAGAATAGAAAAATAGATAATGTTGAAAATTCACATTCAAAGTTTAAAGTTTTTTATTATGTTGATGAAGAGCCCATACATGATACTTTACCCACAAATAATGAAGAAAATTTAATGGACTCAAATAATGATGAAATTAATAATGAATTAAATTTCAAGGAAACACATAATTAAGAAACAAACACATTTGAAGAAAATTTGATGGAAACATATAATGATTTTGAAACACCCTCTGAATGGATTCCACCAATAACAACATCTCCAAGAATTATGCATAGAAAAGATAAGTACTTAATTGAAGTTTATGAAAATATTTTGAAACTAATGCATAACAAAATCTTTGACCACCATTCAAGAAGATTGGCTCAATAAATTTGGGATAATTTCTTCCATAAATTGGAGTATGATCATTAAAGATGTCAATTATTTGTTCCATTAATGAAATTTCTTAAGATGAGACCTATAATGTACACATTAGGACAAAGAAAATCTAACATGCATAATGAAAATGATGAAATTGTTGAAATCTACATGATGCATATGATATTGTAGGCCCAAAATCATGTAATAAATATTGTAATGTTGCCTGATGTATAATGACAATTTGTGCAGTAAGTGCTAAAATAGGGGGAAAATGATTGATTCCAAAATCAAGTCAAAACTTGATATAAATAGAAAAACATTAATGAAAGCAATTTCAATACATGAGAGACTTTATAAACCTAATACGAAATAGCTTTGGTCATTCTTTGATAGACTTTCACAAAAGGACAAGGCTATAGCTAATGTTTTGAAAGAGTTACTTGCACTATTTTGGAAAGATAATACAAGAGTTTTGCCCAATGCAAGAGATGTAGTGAAAATAAGAGTTGGTTCTCATAATCATGAACCACATCCAAAACATTTCTTGGATATGACTCAAACATAATTGTACTCTATGTGTTTAGAAAAACATCCACAAATTACTATTAGTCAAAGACTTTTAAGATGGCCAAACCTTTTTATCTAAAAATAAATCACACATGCACCACTTGTTGTAGGAAACATGTTGAATTTTCAATGCACTATGATGTTTTTCACATTATTCATTGTAATTTGCATACTACTAACATTTTTCAAGAGTGTGGCATAGAAGTTCCACAAAAATCAGCTAAGGAATTTATTTCAAATAATTTTTGTGAAAGATCAAATGGACAATTCTTTTATAAGAAAGCATGATTGGATGGAAATTACAACATTTATATTGGATTGCCAAAATTGAAAAAATGTATCCATGAGGAGTGTACAAGCACAATTAGACAAGAATTAGTTGGTTTGAGAAAATACAAATGTATGACTTATCAAGTAAAAGATGGAAAAGAATCTAAAAGGTGTGAGCTTGTTATGAAAGAGTTACTTGTTTCATAATTTATGGTTGAATTCATGGAGAAAATTATTTATGAGCATGAAAGGTAGACACATAGGTATAAATGGTTGGATGAACATTTCAAGCTAATCAAGGACACAATCTGACTTGATTATATTATTTTAGTAGTCAACTTTTTATAAAATTACACATTAAAACCACAAATGGAAGTTCAATCATAGTATTACAACTCAACACAAATGGAATTTTAATCACAATATTACAACTCAACACAAATTACCATATTCATGCATAAAGTATTCATGCATGCACCTAATATTATAGAGGAAGATCAAAAAATATTAAGGGAGTACCATTTCTATATCAGTGATGACCAATCACATTATACAGAGTATGTGTAAGGTTGTTTTGATAAGTTCTATAGATAGTTGACTCAGAGGAACATTAATTTCAAATGGCATTACATTTGGTCAAACAATTGCACATCATAATTCAAGAATGCATGGATATTTTATTGGTTGAGTAGGATGCACATTACCACTAATGTAGAACATATTTGGAGATTCACTAAGTCTAGCCATGGAAAAGGGGAGCATGATGGTGCTGGAGCATGTATAAAAAGAGCCATTGCAAGGGAGGAGTTAAAATATGACAATGTTTCTAATTTTATTGATGCAAAAAATATGGTTGACTAGTGTACTGATAACATATGTCATGGTGTTCAAGAAAATTCTACTATTTGTAGACATTTTTGGTTAATGGAGGAAAAAGACTTGGTAAACTATGAGGATTGTATGACTCTAATAGGTTCAAGTGAGATCCACTCATTTTTTAGTTCAAATATAGGTTCTTAGACTATTCATACATGAAATTTGGCATGCTTTTATTTTTCATGCATGGACTTTGTTTGGAATGAGTGTGAGCCATAAGAGTGGGTGGATGACTAGAGTTCCAAACCTCTAATTATAATCAATAGATATCAGGTTCCACTAGCATTAAAACTTATTGGCATGACATCCTCACATGAATTTGACCATATATCTGATCTAGTATATTTACGTAGAAGATTAATATTTATGTAATATTTATTCTCATAATATATCTTCATAATGTCATTAAAATTTGTTTTTATGATGCAGGACATGTTTTTCCAATTAATACAGACAAGGAAAATGAAGAGGGAATAGATTACTACTTATGTCAGTGTGTAGATGAAAAGGAAAAATTGACCTCCCCAATTATAGATGGAGAAAACATTGATTATCCCACTGTGTCTATGTTAGTCATTATAACTTGGCTTCAATTATATCCTATAAAAAAATTAAAATGTATGGTTGTTTAAAGATGTTGAAACCCACAAGAAGATTCTACACTATTATAATTTGGTTCTTGAAATGAATATTCAATTGCAAAAATATCATGAGAGGCCAAGAAACAAGAATCTAAGGAAAGAAGGTGAGTTAGACCATGAAGCTATTCTTGATACTATCAAGATAAGAGTAGATCCAAGTGGTTTATTGGATTGAAATGTGTAGGTATATTGACTTGTAAAATGTAGATGTAATCAATTTTACCAATTTTTTTTATTTTGTAGGTAGTAAGTGCATAAATTCCATATTTAATTACTTACTAACATTTTTTGTAGGTTAGTGGTGCCAAATCAGCTTCTACCTTCAAGTGGTTGGCACCGTTAGTAAATAATTTCATATTATTGAAGCTAAGATAAGCTTAGTAAAATTACATGGAATTTTTACACTCTTAAATAATTGCTCATGATAAGTTTATTTCTCCTTATAGCTTTCCAAACACATTTGTTGTCAGTGTTTTTATGCTATATAACAGTAGTTAAAATTCACTTGTGGGTGGAAGTGGGTGTCAAGGTTATTGGAACACATCTAATTTTCATATATAGATGTGCTTGAAGAGGTGGATTTTCACCTGCCAGTCCTAGAGGTAAAGTTGATAGTTGGAGGTCAAGAATTGTCTCTTCACTACCTAAAATTTACATTTTAGGACCCTTTATCACAACTTATAACATATATTTATCTTAGAGGTGTTTAAAAATATATTCATGGTGAAAATTAGAGGAATTTCCTATACATACAAGTTGTCTTATGATTCCTCCATATGACTTATAGTTTTGGTTTTGTGCATGCCTAATGTTAGGATAAAAATAAACCTTTTTTTTTGTATGGGGAAGGGTGTTCTTGAGCCCAAAATGGGTGGTGGGTTTATCATTCAGGATAGATGTTAGGTCAAGAACCAAGTAATAGATTTTATTCAACCCTTAAGACATGTCAGTATGCCATTTTTTAGCCAACAATCACCAAAAATTGAGTTCACAGATTGTAGCTTCAACTTTGACAACATTTATTGTCAGTGTTTTCGTGCTCTGAAACAGTAGTGAAAATTCACTTACAGGTAGAAGTAGGTGTCAAGGTTTTTGGAACACATATAATTTCCCTATATAAACATAATAAAAGTGGTGGATTTCCACGTGCTAGTTTTGGATGTAAAGTTACTAGTTGGAGGTCAAGAAGTTGTCTCTTTACTACAGAAAATTTGCATTTAAGGACCCTTTATTGTAACTTATGGCATAAATTATTCTTATATGGGATTTATACTATATTTAAGGTGAAATTATAGGAATTTCACATGCATATTATGGATCTTATGGTTCCTCCATATGACTTACAATTTTTGTTTTATGCATGTCTAAAGTTAGGCTAAAAATCAGCCTCTTTCTTGTATTAGGAAGAGCATTCTTGAGCCTAAAATGGGTGGTGGGTTTGTCATCCAGGATATATGGGAGGTCAAAAACCTAGTAATAAACATTATTCACTACTTTATACCTATTGGTAGTTCCAATTTTTAGCCAAAAAGCACCAAAAATTGAGTTCTCAGACTATAGATTCAACTTTGACAACATTTATTGTTAGTGTTTCTATGCTCTGGTATAATAGTGAAAATTCACTTATGGGTGGAAGTGGGTGTCAAGTTTATTGGGACATGTATAATTTACCTATATATACATGATTGAAGTGGTGTATT